>JAJJWX010002616.1:0-565958 GCA_023529315.1 Papaver bracteatum
GTAGTATTTGAGGAGCAACTGCAATTGATTCAGATGGGAAATGGTAACTGGAGAGAAATTGGTTTGCTTCCATGGGTGATGCTGGTGGTGAGATTCAGTTGGACAGATGTGCTAGTAGAGATCAGATGCTAGATGAGTTTAGAATGAAGCTGTTTGAGGTGATGATAAGATTGCAGCTGGCCTGGGATGAATTCAGAAATTGAGGTTGGTGTGCAAGAGCTGCAGTGCAGTGATATGGGTGGTGATTTACAAGCTGGTGATCATGTAATGGAATTTGGTGCTGAAGTGCAACTGCAATTTGTTGCTGTGGTTGTTAGTTCCATTGGAGTGAAGGGGTTTAGGTTGAGCTATGAAGTGGAGGTACTAGCTGCTGCTCTAGTGAAAAAATTGAAGTTGCTGGGAGAATGGAGGAATGGAGTTGCAACTGTAGAACTTGGTGTTGCAGTGAATAAGACAATGGCAGCAAAGGGGACTCAAGGAAAGATATGGTGATGATTGTTATTAAAAAGTGCAGGAATTGAACCAAGGAGCAGCTGCATTTACAAACAGCTACATAGAGTGATGCATAGCTGGAGAAATTACAGGTGTACAGCCATCATGGTCGAGTGTGCAGAGTGAAGCATGGCCATCTTGGCCGTGAATAATAAGGTTCAGTGCAAGTGGCTTGGTCGAACTAGTCACCGAGTTAGCCAGTGACTCGGTTCGACTCGTTCTAACTCAGCCTTGACCCTTGACTAACCTTTGACCGTTAAGTTTGACTACTTTGATCGTTAGTCATGACGGTTGACCAACAGAATATTCCTTACCGGAGGAATTTTCAGGTTGCCGATGGCGACAAATTCCGACAAAAACACAGTTTTCCATGAGCAAAATTACAGAATTTTGTATGGACTTCTCTCATGTGTGTGAAGACTTAGAAGTGGGAATTGGATGGAAACTTGGAAGTTTTTGAGAATTGAACTAGAAATTGGAATATGGCTCAAATTGGGAAAGTGGTGTTCTTATGGAATGAGGAATCTTTTCCTACAAAGATATGGAGAGTATTGAAGCCTATAAATAGAGGAGTTCTCTACAACTTTTTACACACATCTACTTTGGAGAAGGAGTTAAAGTGCACAAGGATTGGAGGAAGGAGCAACCATCATCTTTTCAATAAGTTTTTCTTTCTTCCTTTATTATTATTATTATTGTGTGAACTCCAAATTATGAGTAGCTAATTTTCTTATTGATTGAGGATGAATTCCTAGTTCTTAACATATGGTTTAAGTTTTGTTTCAATTTTACTTTGAAGTTTTTCATATGATTATCGATTGTTTTTACTAATATTAATGTTTATGATTGATTGATAGGTTGTTTGGAGTGCACGCTAAATTGACTTGTTAATTTAATCTAAAGCTAGTGAAAGTTAGGGAATACGTAATAGTTTCTTGACTCTTTACATAAGTAGAAAACACAAGACCTTGCGGAGGGATTCCGTGGAGCAATTGTGTGTGAAAACAACGCTAGAAAGTGGACCAAGCGAACCGAGTCTAACTACTAGTACTAAACCTAAGTTCATAAATCTTAATGCGTTCGGGAATTACATCTTGTAAGCGTACCTCAAGGTGGTTCTTTTGAATAGAATCGATAACTAAGCGGACTTGTTACTCGGTGAAATAAGGAATTTTGGGGTTAGCTAAGCTAACCTGCTATCCTACGGTTGGTGATAATCTATGACTAATAACAAGTGGAAAAGAACATAACTTTAATCATTGTTTTGCAGCGAAGAAGGATTCCTTGATCTATTCTCTCTTATTGAATTCAACTTACACTTTTAATTACTTTGTTTATTTCTTTTGCTTTTAAAATCTTGAACCAATACACCCCTTTGTGACATTATAAGACAACTATAATCTCTTGCTCCTCATGGGATCGACCTTGACTACCCTATATTACTCTTTAATTAGGTAGTAAAGTATTAATTAATTTGTTATGGTTACGACACGCATACACAATGGGCTGACGACTTTAAACCAAGTGCTACATGGGAGGCAACCCATGGAATGAGTATTTTTTGTCTTAATTTTATTTTTTGTTCTTGTCTTATTTTTTTAGCTTTTCTTGTTGTGTATTTATTTTTTCTGATTTCTTGTCACATTTCATATAAGATTTCCCACCTTGACTTTACTTGGATGACTCAATTACATTGAGGACAATGTAAAGTTTAAGTGTGGGGAGTGGTTAAGCTTGCATTGTAAATTTCTAAAAAATTCATGATTTTTCAACTTTTTTGTAAATCAGTGAATGAAAACTCCAACTTGTAGTTAGTTTAGAGTCCCACAGTATACATGTCGCAAAGGTTACATCGAAATTCTCACAAGAGTGACTGAACTTAGAGATGCCAGAGAACGTGATCGGGTTTCTTGCTAGTATGAGAGTTAAAGTTTGATTTAACCATGCCAGTGGAAAATAAGGTGCAGACTGAATTCGGTATTAAAGTTGTGATCCCCTATAGTAGAGACTACCCATGTAACATCATGAGAGGCACCAACCTTCACTTCTTTGTGCGTGTCTAAATATGTGCTTTTAGAGTGTGTGTCACCGTACGGAAACTCCGAGTAGAATGGTGAGCTACCCAACCTCCTACCAATATAAGCACTACTTTGATCTCTTGAGTGCTATTTTATCAATCATGATGGTGACATCGAATTGCTAACTTACATACCACTTGTAATCTTGTTCGCAGTTAGCACCATCCACTTTATCCCTCTCTACACCAACAGGTCCATAGAAACACCATCATCATCAACTAAAGGAGCATCACAAATTCGAAGGAAAGTTGAAGACGTTCAAGGTTTACAAGCAATGGTACAGAAATAAGCAGATTTAAAATTCAAGTAAAGCAACAAGACAAGGAACGGAATTTTTACAAGTTGAAAACTTATGTACAAGAGTGAAGATTATCAAGATGAGAGTTCAAGAAGTTTATTATATCGAGACATACAAGTTTTGAAGAATCGAGCGGTAAAGTACTTACACCATGGTCTTTATACTTACGTTTTTATTTTATCTCATTTGTTAATTTGTATTTTCTTCTCTTTTTCTCAAAAAAATGAAAAAAAATGAAAAAGAATAAAAGAAATAAATGAAAATTTGTTTTTAAAAAAGAGAGAGAGACAAGAAAATTTTATCGAGGGTTCATTATTATTTTTATTATTTTGTTTTCATTTTGTATTTGTTTTATTTTTCTTGTCTCATTTTTTTTTAAAAGAAAAAGAAAAAGGAAGGAAGAAAAAAGAAGGAATATCCATAATGAAGTTTCAAGCAGCAGAAATTAGAGAAAAGTGTTACATTCTCAAGATTCTACGAAGTTCAAGAGTCATCATCGACAATTAAAGGCGAAGGCGAAGATGAAGACAATGATTGAAGACCCAAGGCGTTTAAATGGATGCTATGAGAGTGGTTCTAACTGCACGTCGAACGGATAATGAGGTAAGTAAGCATATTCCCACCTACGTTAAGTGGATTTGATTTCCTTTCTTAGAGATCGTCGGAAAAAAGGGTTTTCAAAATGAATAAAAGATGTGGGTTTTCAAAACAATTAGGAGGGTTTTGCCCTTCCTACTATTCAACGTGTCCCATGACTCTCTCTTCCTTCCTACATGGACACAGGTGTGACCCATAAAAAGCTATTTATTATTGAGAGCAACTTCGCAAAACCCTTTCTTGTGAGTTGAGACTTTCGATCACTCTAACTTTGAATTTCTTTCGATAAAGGGATGGTTATTTCTCTCTCAACTTTTAAGGATGAGATTGTGCTCATATATATGTCTTACTTCTTATGACTAGTTTGCAAATTTTTTATGTCATCTTAGCGCGTTGGATGCTATCATTTTCGGAGAAGTTGTAAGTTGGAAAAAGTAGGTTTTGTGGGTATATCTCTAGTAAACCCTCGAGACTAAAACTCGTCCACTAGGGACACCTAGGGGTTCAAAGGCTTGTTATACATGCTAAGTGTGACGTAACCTCAACGAAAGGGAGTTGTATGTATTTTAGAATTAGTTTTATTTTATTTGCTTTCGAGGACTAGCAAAGTTAAGTCTGGGGGAATTTGATAGGTGTTGTAAACACCTTGTTTTTATCTATTGTTTATTCTTTCTTTGCTACTTTTCTTGTAAATTAGTATCTTATGTTTATTTTTGAGTGCTTAGGTACTTTGAGTCATTTGGAGCAAAATAAGGAGAAATCGTCCATTTGGAGCGTAAAGGAAAAAGGTCAATTCACGAGCAATTAGAATCGGCTGCAGGTTGCGCCAAAGAGGAAGTGAAGAAAGAACTGTCAGATCCATATAACTGACATGCCAAATAATCTATTGGTAGTCCGTATTCATAACAGTGGTGCATGTATCAATTTTACTCCTACACTTGACCTAAAATTCAGTAGGAGTCATGTTTCTTATCATTATACCTCATGTTGTCTGAAACCGAGAGAAGAATGGAGGCTTCATTACCCAAAGAAAAGAAGAGATTCAGAGAGATTAGGATCGAGAGATTGTTGTTGCTGTGAAGATAAACTGATGCTGATGCTATTTGAATCCAAGTTCAGAACATAGAAAATCATATTGAATCGAGATGGATTGAAAATTAGGGTTTGAATTGGGATCGAGAAGAAATTAAATGCGTTTTGAATCAGGTGGACGTTATAACAAGATCGAGAGGAAGATGTTGATTTTCATGGATTGCTGCGATTAGAGCATGGAGCAACTGAATTAGTTCTAGGGTTGTAAGCCTTTGGTTGTGACTTAGTTAGCTCATTGAATGATTGTAGGTTCTGCAGATGGTTGCAATGAGAGTGCAGTTGTGATTGAAATGGAGAATGACTCAAGTTGTGAGATTACTTCAGATGGAGTTCGGAGTTGGTACTAAAACAGGAAAAGAAGATTACAATGTTTTTTGCAGTGAAGGAGTGAAACTCAAATAAACTGAATTTGTTAGAGCATTGCTCGATTGAACCCACCAAGCTTGGTATGTCAAGGTTGGTTGTCATATTTTAGTGAACCAAAACTCATTTAAGAAGTCGCTTGATTTAAATGTACTAGAGTCAACTTCGTATAGGTTAGCTTGAAAGTATTAGGGTGAGACATTACAAGTATTTTGAAGACTTGAAGAAGTGAAGAAGAAGTCGCGGAGCTACAGCGACAACATCATCCTTCCACTTGAGGTTAGTGATATTTGACTTGAACTGTTTCATTCCTAACATATCTTTCAAGTCATGCATATTGAAAACATAAAACTTCGAAGCATGAACACTCTAGATAGACATAGTATTAAGGAATACAAGACATCAACATAATCGTATGAATGCTATTGTGATTATGTATGGGTATGAGGTGAGGATTTCATCATAGGGAACAATGTTTACATGTGTTCTAAGTAGGCCTGCACATCGTCCGGTCGGCCCATTTTTAGGCGAAAATCATCGAGGCTGACCAGGGGTCGGTTTTCAAATATGAAACCATGGCCGAGTCGACCATCACTGAAGTTTAGTTTTAAACCGATCTGAGTCACTAAGTTCGGTACTGGTTTTAAACCACTCAGCTTGCCTGCAGTTTTTCCTGTCATCTTAATTTCCATGCCATCAGATTCAGAACAAGCTAAAAACTTGTTCTTTAAAACAGAAACACACCATGTATAACTAACATAATTATATAAGTTCTTTAAAACAAAAACAAGCTAAAAACTTCAACTTTTGAGTTTTTAGTTTGAGTTTGATTAACATAAACTCGTCTGATAAACATGTAAATAAACTTCAAAGTTCTTAAAGACTTCCAACTAACATAACCGAAGGAGGAAGATATTGTTAAAAAGTTTAACATAAAGGTTTTAAAACCAGCACTTCATAGTTCATTTCCATCTCAAGTCTGTTGTCTGCAACAAGATCTGAACTTGAACAATCATTAATCAAGCATGATTGGATCGTCAAACTCCTCTGGTACTGGATAAGCACCCAATATTGCTGCAACAAACGATACAAAAAGGGTATTCAATAAAAACATCTCTAATTCAAGCACAAAGAATCTATAATCAAAATGTATCATTCAATTACCAATCAATTAATCAAGCACACAATTGATGAATACAAAAAGGTATTCAATAAAAACATCTCTAATTAAGTGTTCATATCAGAGAAAACTATAATCAAAATGTATCATTCAATTACCAATCAATTAATCAAGCACACAATTGATGAATACAAAAAGGGTATTCAATAAAAACATCTCTAATTCATGTTCATATACAGAGAATCTATAATCAAAAGGTATCATTCAATTACCAATTTACCAACAAAAAAATCAGAACAAAAAATCGAGAAACCCTAATATTTATAAACCTAAGGTTTCATTCAAAACCCCAAATCTTTTTTATGTATAACAACAAACAAGTTAGAAGCTATCTAAACCTAGGGTTTCATTTCAAACCCCAAATCTGATTTATGTGTAACAACTAACAACTTACATAAACCTAGGGTTTCATTAGAACCCCAAATCAACCTGTAATTAATATCATAGATTCATATGATCATCAGTATCCCCAACAAGTAACAATCAGAAAAAGAAAAAAGAAACAAATATCAAATCAAACACTCAACAGTCAACATCTATGAAAGAAAAAGAGAAGACCATCTATTTGAAAAGAAAAAGAAAGAAAACAAGTAAACGAATTGGAGTCTTTGACTTGTGGTTACTTACGGTGGTGGTGTTAGTGGTTTAAATCATGAAAATGATTACTGATTAATGAGACTATGAGATTGAGAAGAAGAAGAAGCATCCGCTAGAGAACTGAGAAAAAAATGAATCAAATGAAAAAGAAAAAAGAAGTTTTATGGATGTTAGGGTTGGTAGAATGGATGGCTAGGATTAAACTGGTCAGAAATAGAAGGCTAGGATTTAATCGTACTAATTAGCTGGATCGGCTGGCTTTTCTCTCATACCATGCACCGAGGCGATGGATAGCTGGTTATGGAATCAGGTACCATCACCGGGTGTTAGCTAATCAATCTGCGCTGAAAGCTTCAGCTCGGTGTAACAGGTTTCGGCATGCAGGTGTGTCGGCGGCCCGGCCAGTTTCCTGTACAGGCTAGTTCCTAAGAAATGAGATTCATGATATGTGTTGTGAATCGAAGAAATGGCGAGGAATTATTAAGGTTGTTCTTCATTGCATATCTTATGAGCGACCAATATGTGTGATTAGTATAACCGCTCATGACTTGTTTGTATTCTTCGTAAAACTATTCACATGAGGCCTGACTTATGTATTGGTACGCGAGCTTTTATAGTGAAACAGAATCTTAAGTAATCACACGGTGTGATTAGGTTCTGAATATACGAACTTATTCTTTTGGGAGAAGAAGAGTCCTAAGTAAGAGGTGCGATGCATCCTGAAGACGATCCTTGTATGAGGTGCAACAGGTTTATGGAAGAAGAAGACCGATCTATGAACAAGTGTAGTGCATACAATTTAGATACCAAATATATGTGGGTAACCGATCCTAGTACCTAGTCAGCCATATCTTTGGTAAGCTAGTGTAACTATGCACAATACTCACATGGAGGTAGAACCGAAACTTGTTTTGGTAGAACCGTAAACCCATGAGTTGTGATTGAGTGGTACTTGATCAATCACATAGTTCTTGAAAGTCGATGAACCAATTCTAAACTTGTTTGGAAGTGTGGTAAATCGGTTTCAAGTGAGCAAGCATGGAAAAGACTTGCAAGAGTAAGATGTCGACACACTTTGAACACGGTGCATTAATGCTTATTCTTTATTGTTCAAAGATATTCCTTAAAGGCTAAGAAGGAAGTAAATCCCAAGATCGAATTTAAATAAGTTAAGAATCTTTTTAATTAAGGGTTTTTAATTATATATGGAAAATAAGAATTAGTAATGTGCATTTGCTAATTAAAGATTTTCCAAGGAGATTTCGATCATTATTTTTGGACAGTGCATTCACAAGAATTATGAAAACCGAATTTGGGTAAATATGGAAAATATCTTGAGAATATTTTCGGTTTTGGAAATTCCTTGGTGTCCAAACTTCCTTGTCTATAAATACTTTGAGTTTGCATTTCTAGCAAACTAATCATGCGTAACATAGACTTCCTCTTTTGTCTTTGTTACTGGTGAAGCCGCCTATCGGAGAGGAGAGTAATCTAATTAGGTGAAATCTCTTACGGCCGCTCAATTTAAAGTCTTCTTTGGGATTGAGAAGCTCTAGCGCGACCCGTTGGTGGGAAACTAGATATTGCGGTTTATCTTTAGTTTTCGTATTGATTTGATTGACTAACGGTGGTTGAACTTTGATTGCACCTAGTTTGTTTATGCTTGAGAATCTTCTCTTCTGATATAAGATTCACTCAAACTAGTTCAAGGTTTCGACATGGATCTTTAGACTGTTGTTAGATCTAAAGACGATCTTGTGATAATCCATTGTTAACAGACTCCGTTCTGTGTGTGATTGATCACAAGAGATTCAAGTAGTTGTGTGCAGGTGTTTATTGAAGATCTAAGAAGATTTGAAGACAAAGAAGATATTGAAGATTTCTGACTTGGTTTTTATAATCTTTGGTGTGCACAATACTTGTTTGGGAAAAGAGGATCCAATTATAATCGATTTATCCTTGTGGTATTTTGATTGATTAATTGAGGAAGATCGGCATCAATACATTTCCTTGTGATTAAAGGTATTGATTGGCTTAATCTTAACGATTTCCTTTGGGTGATTGAACATAAGATAGATCTTGGAACCTGGCAAAGGAGTTTATGTTAAGATAAACAAGGGAACCTTTGCGCAACTCATATCACTTGGTTGAAGAGAGTTGATACCAAACAGATTTGTTGTTCCTTTACTGTTTGGAATACGAACCAAAGGAATTGGTCCAAGTACGTGACTTGTTTACAGGTTGGAGGCGTGGGAATACAGACGGAACTAGGTGAACTATAGGTTTAGTTGCTTGGTCTCAACTATACGAAGTTGGTATTATTTTGTATAGCGGCTTAATCATGAGAGTATTCAATTCTAGACTAGGTCCCGGGTTTTTCTGCATTTGCGGTTTCCTCGTTAACAAAATCTTGTTGTGTCATTTACTTTATATTTCCGCATTATAATTGTTTTATTATAATTAAAGTAAATTGCACAAACGTTAATTCCTATTTACTTGATACGTGAATCCTATTGAGTTTGGTTAAGTCCGAACCTTTGTATCAAGTAAACACACTTTGTTGTTGTATTGTCTCGATCTAGTATCCATAGACGATCACACAAAGTGTGAACCGATTTGTTGTATTGTCTCGACTCAGTCCATAGACAATCACTTTCGGGAAAGGACTTATAGGAAGGAAAAGTAATAGCTTGAGGTATATTTGGGGTACCCTCACCTTTTCAATTGGTATCAGAGCAGGCAAACACGAAAAGATCTAAAAATCTGTATTTGGTGCGGTCCATCCTATAAGATATGATGATTCAAGTCCAATTTGTGATGGAAAATCATCCAAAAAGAGATTCGATTCTCTCATATGCCCAAACTCTGAATCTAGTAAGATGATGAGGAGATTTTTCAAACAAATTGAAAACCTTTCAGAAAAGGGAAAAACAATTGATAGTCTAGATGATGTGATAGAACTTATAGTTCAATTGAATGTAAGGATTTGTGAAGAAAATCGATCTTCTGTCAGTCTCCAAAAAAATCTGATCGATTGCAAGGAGGAAATAATGAACTTATGCAATAAAGTTCATCTGCAGACTACAGAGTGTGAATCTCTCTCATGTTCGCTGAAACACTCACTTCAAAGGAATAGAATCTTTACAGAAGGTTTTCTAACAAGACAATGTCAAAAGATGTATCTAGACAAGTGTTTAGAAAGATATTTCCAACAAGGAATGAATACCTTGAGGGACATTTTGATTGTCTGGAACAAGAGATATTGACAATGTGTCAAGTGGATGATTTTGACTACACGACTTCTAGTTCAGAAAATATTCCATCCTGGGCTCAGGAGATGATTAAAGAGATTGCATCACAGAATAGTCCTAATCAAGAGGAATGGTTCAATGTCAAAGAAGAGGAGAAATTTCCTTAAAAAAGGAAGGTAGATGAGGTAAGTCCTCATCCTAATGCTTAATATGCATTAGATTGTGCATCCTTACCTTGCCCAATCTTCGGATGTAAGGAAGCACATGAATCTGGGCAATTAGGATCCTAACAACATCTCTAATCTGGGAAATTAGGATCCTAAGAAAGCTGTGTATAACACATTAGATGGAAATATCTGAATTACTTATTTAAGGTTGATATCTATGTTTGGTATGTGTTAAAAGTATTTCATGTATAACTTCTCAGCGTGTCTGAAAAAGGTATACAAAAAGGATGTATTATCAAACCGGATCTCAAGCCAATCTTCTGAAAGCTTTGAGTGGAATGACCTCTAAGGAAATAGTTCATCTTGATAATACCTTCAAGAAATCTGGTTGTGAAGATGCAGAAAAAGAAAAGGAGGATGTTATTAATCTCCTTGTCCAAAACAGTTTGGATTCCAAGATTGATATCATCAATCTTCGACAGGTTCTCCTCAGTACCATAGAGACTCATCATAAATAGGCAACACTTCTAAAAACTGTTATACGTAACCAAAGGAAGCTGATCAAACTTGGAATTGGCAATAGGGAGTTCTCTCGTAATATTAATCGAAAGGTTAATGCTCTAGCATGTGAACATAATCAAGGTACCGTGTGTAGAATTCGAGACATCAGTCGGGATGCTATCGATGAAGATCCTGAAAAATTTGAGGAAATTGAAGATGATCTTTGAAAGATAAGATTTCATTGATTGTATGAGTCTATTATGAATGAAACTATTATGAATAAAGTTATTTGATTTATAATTTTTCTTGTGATAGTTTTTGATTTACATAGCCGGTACTTTAATGATTTATTTTATATGATATGTATGTTTATGGGATGTTTGATTTCGGTTTTATGCCTTGATATTTGATCTCATAATATGTTGTGTACCCTTATGGTTTGGGTGACTTTTTGATTTGGCGGGATTAAGTTCTAGCCCAAGTTGGTAGGCTTTATCAAAGGATCATGAGGGATTCCTGTAGAAACAATATGTGAAAAAGTCACAATATGTTGAATCGGTTTTGGTTTAGCATAAAAGCATATGTGTTTCGACCGTTTTCAACTTTTGCTTGCAATTGTTAAAACCGATTTTCAACCTTTCTCTGGTAACGGTTGGTTGTTGTTATTCTTTTGTTTTTGGCATGATAATGACAACATGATGGTATTTCGATATCAATTCTTCCGGAAGAAGAAAGCGATGGAATCATATTTGGAGAAGTTGGATACGAAATTTAGGTAACAATATTGTTAGTTAGTTGTTTTCCTGTTTTAAGCAAAGCCTATTTTTATTTGATATATATATATTGCTTTTTCTTAAAAGAAATTGTTGGTACAATTGATGTGTTTATTCCATTATGATTGTATGAATGTGTGTGTTATTCAATTATTTCCGGTTAAGTAAAACTTTTGCTATCTTGCTTTGTTTGTGTGATATCAATAGTTTATACTTACAAAAGTTGGTGCAATTGCGGTGCTTTAATATTATGTTGATTCAATTGCTTCCAGTTAAGTAAAACAATTGTTACTTTGCTTTATTGTGTAGTATGAATTGTTTAAGCTTACAAAATTTCGGTGCAATAGTGAAACTATGGTTTGTATGTTATTTCTATTGTATCCGGTTGAGGTGAATAATTATGCAAGTTGATTTATTTGCTTGTATGAATTATCTATGGCTTAATGAATGAATATATTGACAGGATGAGTTGTTTAGTCCAATTCGATTCCGGATAAGCTAAGCTAAGTTAATTCTGATCTTAGTTAGACTTATCAAAGTGGAGGTTTCGGTTATTCAAGTCTAATCGAAAGCCTAAACAAGGAAATGCTAGTTAACTAACCTAGTATTTAGCTTGTTTGAAATATAAAGGTCTAAGTTATATGGATAATTAGAACCTGATGAGAAAAATGGAGTTTATCTTTGTTTTGGTCTTATCGAATGAAGCGGTTGTATTTATATAATCGGTTTAACAAAGGAACTAAGTTGCTTAGTTGATTTTCGGTTTGCTAAACTAGTTGGGAAAATTTCTTCGGGCAATTATTTCCATGATAACATATCAAAACGTAATTACTTGTAGTTTCGGTTTTGATATCGGTTATCAAAAATGGTGTGTAAAACCCTCGTGCTTGACTGAACAGGTTGCAAGTCTATTCTTGAGATTTGTAAGATCCTTTTCGTGTTGTACATTGTTTGTTCTTTGCTTTGTCATTTTTGTGACAAAAAGGGGGAGAAATATATGGAGTAAACAAGTGATGCTAGATTCAATCTATGGTTGATTGGTGTCACTAGGGAAGAGGACGATGGTGCTTGAACGTTTATCTAACGAATGAGGAAAAATACAGACTAAAGGAGAGTAAGATATCATATGAATGGGATAACAAAGATGTGTGGATTGAATATCTACCTATCTCACCTTTAGGGGGAGTATAAGCTTTGTTATTATAGTGCAGTTGCTGCATTTTTGAGGATTGAATGAATGCATGTTATGTGATGTGGATTCGGAATCAAGCGTATGTGTAATGAATTATTGTAATTTTTTTATCCATATGATTGTAAGAGTTTTTTCACTAAAATTGACAAAGGGGGAGATTGTTAGAGCATTGCTCGGTTGAACCCACCAAGCATTGGATGTCAAGTTTGGTTGTCATATTTTAGTGAAGCAAAACTCATTTAAGAGTCGCTTCATTTATATGTACTAGAGTCAACTTCGTATAGATTACCTTCAAAGTATTAGGATGAGACATTACAAGTATTGCGAATACTTGAAGATGTGAAGAAGAAGACAGAGCTACAACAACAACATAATCCTTCCACTTGAGGTTAGTGATATTTGACTTGAACTGTTTCATTCCCTAACGTATCTTTCAAGTCGTGCATATTGAAAACATAAAACTGCGAAGCATGAACACTCTAGATAGACATAGTATTAAGGAATACAATATGAAGTTTCTTGCTTAACCATTAAACTCTGTATATAAAACATCAACAAAATCATAAGAATGCTATTGTGATTACGTATGGGTATGAGGTGAGGATTTCATCATAGGGAACAATGTTTACATGTGTTCTAAGGAAGTAAGTTCATGATACGTGTTGTGAACCAAAAGGGAAATCGCCAGGCGTTATTGGGGTTGTTCTTCATTGCATATCTTATGAACGACCAATATGTGTGATGTGTATAACCGTTCACAACTTGTGTGTGTTCTTGGTAAAACTATTCACATAAGGCCTTACTTTTGTATTGGTATAACTTTTATTAGTAAAACCAATCTTAAGTAATCACTTGGGGTATGATCGGGTTGTGTATGTCTGAACTTATTACTGGAAAGAGGGGAACCGATCCTAGTAAGAGGTGCAGTGCATCACAAGGGGGAACCGATCCTTGTATGAGGTGCAGCAAGGTTTATGGAAGAAAGGGGAACCGATGTTATGAACATGTGCAGCAAATTTTTGGAAAGGGGGAGCCGATCCTATGAACATGTGCAGGAAAGTTTTGGGAAGGGGGAACCAATCCTATGGACATGTGCAGTGCATACAAGTTAGATACCATATATATGTGGGGAACCAATCCTAGTACCTAGTCAACCGTTTATTTGGTAAAGCTAGTGTAACTATGCATTACTCACATGGAAACCCATGAGATGTGATTGAGTAGAACTTGATCAATCACATAGTTCTTGAAAGTCAAATGAACCAATTCTAAACTTTTTTGGAAGTGTGGTAAATCGGTTTCAAGTGAGCAAGCATGGTAAAGTCTTGCAAGAGTAAGATGTCGACACTCTTTGAACACGGTGCATTAATGCGTATTCTATTTTGTTCAAAGATATTCCTTAAAGGCTAAGAAGGAAGTAAATCCCAAGATCGAATTTAAATAAGTTAAGAATATTTTTAATTAAGGATTTTTAATTATATATGGAAAATAAGAATTAGTAATGTGCATTTCCTAATTAGATTTTCCAAGGAGATTTCGATCACTATTTTTGGACAGTGCATTCACAAGAATTATGAAAACCGAATCTGGTGGAGTAATGAAAATATCTTGAGAATATTTTCGGTTTTGGAAATTCCTTGGTGTCCAAACTTCCTTGTCTATAAATACTTTGAGTTTGCATTTATAGCAAACTAATCCTGCATAACCTAGACTTCCTCTTTTGTCTTTGTTACTGGTGAGGCGCCTATCGGAGAGGAGAGTACTAATTAGGTGAAATCACTTACGGCCACTCAGTTCAAAGTCTTCTTTGGGATTGAGAAGCTCTAGCGCGACCCGTTGGTGGGAAACTAGATATTGCGGTTTATCTTTAGTTTTCTTATTGATTTGATTGACTAACGGACGTTGAATATTGATTGCACCTAGTTTGTTTATTCTTGAGAATCTTCTCTTCTGATATAAGATTCACTCAAACTAGTTCAAGGTTTCGACATGGATCTTTAGACTATTGTTAGATCTAAAGATGATCTTGTGATAATCCATTGTTAACAGACTCCGTTCTGTGTGTGATTGATCACAAGAGATTCAAGTGATTGTGTGCAGGTGTTTATTGAAGATCTAAGAAAATTTGAAGATAGAGAAGATATTGAAGATTTCTTACTTGGTGTTTTTATAATCTTTGGTGTGCACAATACTTATTTGGGAAAATAGGATCCAATTAATAATCGGTTTATCCTTTTGGTAGATTGGATTGATTAATTGAGGAAGATCGGCATCAACACATATCACTTGGTTGAACAGTGTTGTTGGCTTAATCATAGTGATTTCCTTTGGGTGATTTAACGTAAGATAGATCTTGGAACCTGGCAAAGGAGTTTATGTTAAGATAAACAAGAGAACCTTTGCGCAACTGATATCACTTGATTGAAGAGAGTTAATACCAAACAGATTTGTTGTTCCTTTACTGTTTGGAATACGATCCAAAGGAATTGGTCCAAGTACGTGACTTGTTTACAGGTTGGAGGCGTAGGAATACTGAGGGAACTAGGTGAACTATAGGTTTAGTTGCTTGGTCTTAACTATACGAAGTTATCTTATTTTGTATAGTGGCTTAATTCTGAGATTATTCAATTCTGGACTAGGTCCCGGGCTTTTTCTGCATTTACGGTTTCCTAGTTAACAAAATCTTGCTGTGTCATTTACTTTATATTTCTGCATTATAATTGTTTTATTATAATTAAAGTAAATTGCACAAACGTTAATTCCTATTTACTTGATACGTGAATCCTATTGAGTTTGGTTAGGTCCGAACCTTTGTCTAAAGTAAACACACTTTGTTATTGTGTTGTCTCGATTTAGTATCCATAGACAATCACACAAAGTGTGAACCGAGTTGTTGTATTGTCTCGACTCAGTCTATAGACAATCACTTTCGGGGAAAGGACTTATAGGAAGGAAAAGTTATAGATTGAGGTATATTTGGGGTACCCTCGCCTTTTCAGTATTGTTGTTGAAGTTGTGATGTAATTGGACTTTGATGTTGTTTAATGATACTATGACACTGTATAAAAATGATTGGGAACCATAGATTTTCTCATTATTATAGATACGGATTTTCAACAACGATGATGCTAAACTTACAAACTTTGGGATCATTGGATTACTTGGAAGTGACGAAGATTTCGAGTATTATTGAAGATTAGACGACATGTGGAATAGGAGCTACAAAGTTTATTTATATATTTTTGTATTCCATATGTATTAATAGTTATGCCACTAAAATTGACTAAGGGGGAGATTATTAGAGCATTGATCGGTCGAACTCGCATGCGTTGCTATCTCAAGCATGTTTGTCAATATTTGTGATCAAAACTATAAAGTCTTGATTTCTAGTCTACTATATCTAAGGTCTCAGACTAGGATAAAAAGTGTAGTTGAGATCAAGAAATCCATGGCGATCATCATACAAGATGAAGGACTACTCAAGGAACCAGTGAATCTTCATCGACTAAAAGGTATGTGGAGACTTGAACTTATCTATCACTCGAAAGTCTATCAATTCTATCTCCTATCTTGAGACAAAAGTCGTATTACTATATAGACTAAAATTATACACATATGTCATTTCGAGCCGAGTATATCTCGCTTATCTATTTCTCAAAATATGTGTTGGTAAAGCTTTTGCATTAGCCAAGTTCATCTTTACCTAGTGACGAAAGTCATGTTATGTTTCAATCATTTTGGAAATCTCTCAGACGAAAAATAGTTTGTGAATACAACTATATAACGTCCTCTGAGAATGTTTCAATGATTGAAATGAGAGTTTAAACATTATAACCATAGGAGGATATAAGCATTGTTGTGGTAACACATATATGTATAAGTCATTATCACTTGAACCGAAGCTTGCGAGATTTGTTGATCAAGAGAAACCGGAACGTGAGCCGTCAACTCAGTTCGTGAACTGGCGTAGTTCTCGAACCAGAGAATTTCTGCTGGAGTTGTAGCTCAGTTTCAATCCGCGAACTGACGAAAGTTCTCGACCCGAGAATTTTTGCTGGAGTTTGTAAACTCCAACCGGTTAACTTGAGTCCGTGAACCCTGTCCGGGAACTTGAGTAGGTTATATCTAAAACGATGTTTGTGAACTTATCATAATTAACTAAGGAATGCTATTGCAAACCGTGGCTTTATAGTTCATGAATCGATTTGAGTGAATCACATCGTTTTTGCTTCAATTGTGTCTTGTGTAGTACATAGGATCTCATAGCAATTTAACAACTCTCTAACTAGTTCATTTGAGTCATTTGGACTAGTTATGGTGAAAAATAATATGGTTTATATGGAAGTTATCATTTGGCTAACCATTTGGTTAACTAGTGTTGAACCAACTCATGTACAAGTTTGGGTACGGTATCACAAACCCAAAATCGTCAAGTACATGTGTGTATAACAAGCTAAGTTTTCGATCTAACAATTGATAAATATTAGTTTGAATCTAATCAGGTTTTCATCTAACGGTGAATATTGAATGCTTTGTTACCAAGCTAACATTGATTGCAAACCCTGATTTGAAAGACTATATAAGAGAGAACTCTAGCAACTGGGAAACCTAATCCCCACACATTCTGTGTGATACTAGTTTGCTAAGCTAGAGTCATTTCTCCTTTAACCTTTGGTTTTATTCTTCTAAAACCAGGTTAACGACTTAAAGACTTCATTGGGATTGTAAAGTCAGACCGATACTACTTTTATCATAGTTGTATGATCAGTTCTTGCATCTTCTATCGTACGAGTACAATTGTAATAATTGGCTTGAGATTTCTATATCCGATAGGCAAGATATAAAAGTAATCACAAACATCTTCGTCTCATCATTTGTGATTCCACAATATCTTTTTTCGCTGTGTCGTTTAAGACTATTGTGAGGTGATTAATAAAATTGATATGTTCTTCGGGAATATAAGTCTGGTTTTATTGATTGGTTCCTGTTCACCTTGATTTATCAAAAGACGGAACAAAACTCATAGGTTTATTCGTGGGAGACGAATTTATCTATCTTGTAGACTTTTCTGTATGAGACAGATTTGTTTACCAAAGTCTTCGACTTTGGGTCGTAGCAACTCTTGGTTGTGGGTGAGATCAGCTAAGGGAATCAAGTATGCAGTATCCTGCTGGGATCATAGGTGTAGAAGCATAACTGTAACTTGGAACAATATGAGATTGGTTGGGGTTCAACTATAGTCCAGACCGAAGTTAATTTGGAGTAGGCTAGTGTCTGTAGCGGATTAATACAGTGTATGTTTAATCTGGACTAGATCCCAGGGTTTTTCTCCATTTGCGGTTTCCTCGTTAACAAAATTCTTGTGTCTGTGTTATTTCTTTTCCGCATTATATTTTGTTATATAATTGAAATAATACAGGTTGTGCGTTGTTCAATCAATTAGAATATCCGACCTTGTTGGTTGTTGATTTAAATTGATTGACACTTGGATATTGGTCTTTGGTACCATCCAAGTTATCTCTCTTTGATTAAGACTCGCAGATTGTATTTGCTTGAGTAAATCAAATTGAGAGATAGAGATAATAACTCCTTGAGATATTTTATCTAGATTGAGTCTGAATGTCTAGTTGATTTCTAGTAAAATAACTCGGAGTTTGTCCATACAGATTGCTAATTGAAATATTGGGTGTGGTTGTTAGACCCCCGCTTTTTCATGCTCTAACAACAGTATTACTCATATAAAAAAACTCTTTGCATGGAAATGCATTAGAGATCTAAATACTGTAGGATGCAAACTTGCTCTCTACAATGGTAGTATTGATACTCAAAGTGGCATATGTGGAAGCAGTGAAGAAACTATGGAGTACTTAATATTTGAAATGCAGGAATGCTAGAGCAGTTTGGAGGCGTATTAACATTGACCCAGTTAAAAGCAATTGCAGTAGTGTATATGAATGGTTCTCCTCAAGCAACAAAAATACCTATGAAAGTTATACACTCTGATAATAGGATCATGGGTATTATGGAAAGATAAATGTGAATCTATATTTCATGGAGTATTACTTAACCCTTATAACTCTATGTCTAAGATTCATTATCATTTAGCTTCTCTTTTGCATGATACAGAAAGCATTTTCACAAGCACTAGTTTCAACATATATTTTACAGCGATACCTCCGCCCTTTAGAAGAGATTTTTTTTTAATAAACCTTTAGAAGGGACATTAAAATTAAATGTTGATGCATCTTTTGACCATGAAACTAATCAACTCGATACCATATTATTTTACGTGATCATACAAGTTTATGTCAAGGTATCGAAGGACAATATGTAAATAGAATATTGAGTCCATAAATAGGAGAATACATGGATATACGAGAAGCTTTTTTATGGGCAAAAAAGAAAGCAACTACCAAGGATTCACGTCGAAGTTGTTACAGAAGTGGTCATTCATTTCTTTACTGGAGATTCATACTCGTTCAACGGGAGAATCAGAATATTATTAAGGATATCAAACATTTAGTCAGTTTTGAGTTATAATTAATGTAGCTTTCCATATCTTAGAGCATGTTTGTCTGGATTTAACTCGGCTCCTGACTCGGTTCGAGTCAAATGTCGAATTGTTTTTTTTTTTTTTGAGTCAGATCTGACTCGCAACTCGAACCCGTTTGAGTCAGGTAATACAATACCCCTGACTCATGGGAAGCTTATGATAACTCATGTTTATTTTTGAGTCAGATGAGTTAGATCTTACTCAAAAAAAATAAAAATATTAAATCAGATTCAGATGAGTTAGGTGATTTCATTCTGATCCATACGAGTCAAGTGAGTCAGGAGAAAACAAACAAGGTGTTAGTCATGATGATAATTAGGTAGCAGATTCCATTGCTAAAATAGTTAGAGAAACTGCTTCTATAGTAGAAGCTTATGATATTTTCTTTGTTGTCATTGGTAGTCCTATGGCAAAAGACCATAACTCCTCTGCCAACTAAAGCTAATAAAATTTCAGTTTATCCAAAAAAACAAAACCAAAAAAAGGACTACCTTGAAAGCCGCAACAATGTTTTTTTTTTTGTGACAAAAAAAAGAATCCAAAAATCGGCTTGACCCTGGCTGCGGTGTTTTGACCTCTGGAAAAACATCTTGATCTCACCATCCTTGGTGATTCTCCATCTCAACTATCTGTTGATTCTCTATCTCAACTTTTTAGTTGATTCTTTTTATTCTGTGTCTTCTTCTCATCCGTTGTGTGTTGTAAAAATGTGGGTATAAAACAGAGGATGGAAACACTAAAAGAAATTGTTGTACTCCAAACTTTCAAGGCTCATAAGATTTCTTTTAGACGATTATTTCTACCCTCCCAATATCAATTGGCGATTGCAACAGGTATGCGAAATAATGCCTTCAGGATACAATGAAAGCCCTACAACAGAGAAATTGGATCAAGGTTTGCACCCCTTGACCCAATCAAGAACACACTTTCAAGAATTCTGATGATGCTTGATAAAAAGAGAAAATAGTTTGAATTGATTGTTTAGAATGTGAGAATTCCTTCACTACTTATAGGGATATTCATGCATATTGGAGATGTCTCTTCACTTCCAAAAGACACATAAGGTGTCTATTTGGAATGGTCGTGTCTTTTATGAACCATCACACCCTTTGGATGTGCCTCTTCATCTCCAACTAATCATCCATTGTGTCAATTCGACACAGGACGCTCTCCCGTCGTAGCTGCAAACCAAAAACAAAACCGTTTTATTTTTTATGTTATTGAAAATATCCAACAATCTCCCCCTATTTTCAATAACCAAAAATCATGAAAATAAAGTAAAACTTATAAAATAGGAGTGGCTGCATCACTCAAGTGACTGCCTACGTACCCGAGTGATATCAAGCCAACGTAGTTCAAGATAAATTGAGACTAAGCATCATCGTTGAAATCAACACATAAATGATAGGTATCTTTTGGATTTGAACCTTCACTTAGTGTAAGAAACTCAAAGCCTTATCAAGATTATATGGTGAAACCAGTCTTGAACTAAGTATCCCTTATGATAAAACCGGAGTCTCCACACATATTGATTTCATAAATCATGTGTTCTGTAGCTAAGCACGTTAATGGCCATGTGCTTATATCCTTGATTCATGAGTCTTCTTTAGAGAACGGTCTTCTTCTCTTAGGAAACAGCCTGATTTCCATACTCGTATAGGTAAGTCTAAAAGGTGTTTCTGTGATACACCTTTTACTAATCACAGACTCATTAAGGATTTACATCCATCTTATTTTCTTTTTCTTACAGAACCCGCACTAAACAGAAATGAGAAGTTTTACTTAGTGCACCATAATCACTTCCATAACTTGTTGGTACCACATTGAACCTTGTTTATCTTTTTCAAAACATAGGTTGGGTTTCTGCTATGGGTGATCGAACTTTCATTCACAGACCTTAGTCCCATTTATGTATACTTCATTGAAAATATTTCCTTTGGGAGACTTTTCATGATAAGTCTGCCAAGTTTTTCTCCGTTTCAATGGCTAACCGCAATTACTCCTTTCTTGAGTAATTGAATTACCATTTAATGTCCAAGACTTGTATGTCTTGACTTTTTCATTGTACGTCTTTGTTAGAGACGTTATAGATCATATCCTGATTCACAAATAATCAAGACCGCTTGAGGTGGCTTCTTCCAAAGATGGGATCTCTACAAGTTAGGTTCTAAGCCATTTCTCCTCATAATTGCATCCATTTATGCAATAAATTTTGACAACATTATTAAAAAATGTTCTTATTTGATTTTACAAAATAATTGTAACTTCTCTAGTGATCCTAATTAACATTTACCAATAATTCACAAGAAGTCATTATAGACTTGCATACACCAGAGGCATATAAAATTTGTAGGCAACTTGCTTGCTATTTCAACAAGTATATTATTACGATGAGTAACTCCTCTACTCATGCCCAATCTTCTACAAATTTATACCCGAAAACATAGACAATGTCTATTTAACATTCTACATTATGTGCAAATGTTCATAATTTATGCATCGGTAATATCATAACATAGTTGGATATTTGGTCGCGTGATCAATCTACCAATATGTTACATATTCACCGGTATTACACTCTCCTTTCGATGTCATTTAAGACATGCCAATTTCCAGATTTGGATCCATATAATTCTTAATGCAAGAATTATGTTCACATCTAAATGTTTCTCAACATTTATTGATTATTTCAGACTTTAAAATTTATAATTCCTACCGCAAGAATTATACCCGTACCAAAAATTGTATTCTCAACAATCATTGGTGATCTCTATTGGTTCTCTAATCTTAGAGCATTCATGACAATACTCCTCTAGTGTCACACGACCAATATTATGTCAGATATATCACTTGTTTAATCAGTATCAAACATTCACAACGGTAATATCTATAAAACAAATCTTCAAATCCAATCTCTTGGACTTGGCATGAAATTCTCATATTGAAATTTTCCCTTCCCTTTCATTACAATGCTCAAATGGTAAACAAGCGCACCCATAATTTCTTAACAATAGGAAAGAACATCAAATCCATTGCACCCATGCAGGTACCATCATTTTTTGGATTTGGCTCTCTTTGTGCATTATAATGGTGGTTACAAAAGTCATCCTTAGAGTAACTCAACCAACCATGAAAGAGGACAAAAGATAATCACCCATAGACATACAATTAAAGATGTCGCTCTTATCGTGATGCACACGAATCACAATCAGAAGATTACATGGATTTTGTGTATGGGTCATGAATTCACAGATTGATGAGATGAAAAATAATCAAAGTGTTTTTTATTCATTTACTAACCAACCATTCCACGATGACAAAATAAATCCATGAGATGCAGCAAACAAACTATACCATGTGATTATGATTAATGTAAAGTTAATTTATACTAACCGTTTTGTTAGATTTCCACTACCACTTGACAGAGATTTTGAAAGACACTGATTCATAAATTAGTGCCCAAATTTATGAATCGTTTCTCTCGAAGTACTAATCGTTTCCTTCCTGTAGATGCATCTCAGGGATGATTCACAGACAACACTTTCCTTATTTTCCCTTTCCTATCCTTCTAGTTCAGTTCCCTCCGGCCACAAATAAATCAAATCGATTAATATGAAGAACTTTCATGAATTAATAATATAAATAATCATGTATTAAAGGGAATTAAAAAGGAAAATTCGGAAGGAAAAAAAGGTATTAAGTTCTAGAAACTCCAAAAGGTGTGTCTGTGATATGCACAGGACCAATCATATATTTGGATTACTTCCAAATATTAAAACAGCGTGACCTGTTTTCAACAATCTTCTCTCGTTCAATTAGTAAAACCCCAATTTGTAGCCTGTTACTGCAACGAACGTGCACAACACAAGACAATGGCCAAAAACTGTCGTAACCTTTTCTGGAGACTAAACATCTTCCAAAACTAATCCTCAGTTGTTACTATTTGCTTCCGGAAAACAACCATATATCATTCGATTCTTAGGAAATTCAGAACACTAAAGTCAGTTTCATCCTCCATCGTCAAAAAAACTAATCGTCTAAAGCTGTTGGAAAAATGTGGGTATAAAACAGAGGATAGAAACACTAAAAGAAATTGTTGTACTCCAAACTTTCAAGGCTCATAAGATTTCTTTTAGACGATTATTTCTACCCTCCCAATATCAATTGGCGATTGCAACAGGTATGCGAAATAATGCCTTCAGGATACAATGAAAGCCCTACAACAGAGAAATTGGATCAAGGTTTGCACCCCTTGACCCAATCAAGAACACACTTTCAAGAATTCTGATGATGCTTGATAAAAAGAGAAAATAGTTTGAATTGATTGTTTAGAATGTGAGAATTCCTTCACTACTTATAGGGATATTCATGCCTATTGGAGATGTCTCTTCACTTACAAAAGACACATAAGGTGTCTATTGGGAATGGTTGTGTCTTTTATGAACCATCACACCCTTTGGATGTACCTCTTCATCTCCAACTAATCATCCATTGTGTCAATTCGACACAGGACGCTCTCCCGTCGTAGTGGCAAACCAAAAACAAAACCGTTTTATTTTCTATGTTATTGAAAATATCCAACATTGTGATGATTCTTGTATATCGATTTGGATGTGTTTCTTAGTATCGATATTTATTGCTCGTCTCGGTCCAGATTTTATTCCTTACTCCGTACTGCTTTAATCACAAGTCCTATTTTCTATTTTCTTCTTCTCATGGCGTCTGCATATTCTCAACCTCATGATTTTGAAGATATTATTAATAGAATGTCAAATCTGCTTAATAATGACCTGGAGTACGAAGATGAAGAATCTCTTGAGGAATCTTTACCAAAATGGAAAAGATGTTTATTTTTCAAACTTGTTACAGAGATAGGATATGCTTTCTCTATACTTACAGAGATGTTAACAAAAGCATTGAAACTTTCAGGCGAGTTCTCAATAGCTGATCTAGGAAGCAACATTTATAAATCTAGATTTGAAAATCTATGTGTAAGTACTGAATATCGCAAGATAATAGGTCACGAGTATCGTAATAAATAAAGGAGAAAAGAATTATAAAATGTTACGATGATAGAAGAAACGCGGAGAAATATGAAGTTTTGTGAGGATGGAGTAATTGTGCGAGCATGAGTTGCGATACTTCGTAACTCATGAACAATTTGTATAAATTTTACTATAAATAGGAGTTCAAATGTAAAATTCGGGGGTTCTTTTTAGTGAGTGTTAGAAAATATTTGAGGAAAGAGAATAGAGAAAGTTGTAACTATTCTAATTCCATTTAGATACTTCTTTGTGATCAATTGAGAACATTAATAAGAAAATTGTTATTCATCATCAAGAACTTCTTGAGTTTTTACTAATTCTATTGAGGGTGTAGTTGTAGGTTATTCTGCAACTACATAATTGGCGCTAGAAACAGGGACTTGAGAATTGTGGTAGCCTAAATTTGAGGGAATTGTGGAAAATTTGAAGATCAAATGAAGTCAGTAGATGGAGATGGCAAAAAGAAGAATGTAATATGATCACAGAGACAATGATTGAGGAATTTCATAGTAATATGAAGGGAAAAATATACAAGCGAGATTGTAGAGGAAGAAAGATCATGGAGGAAGAAAATATGACAACTTTAGAAGAATGGGAAAAGCAGAAAATCACATTTTCAGTAGCAGAAATTCCAAATGAAGACTTGAACCACACTTCACCATTGGTGATCACATTGCCAATCATGCTAGAAGATAAGAAAGCTGAAGAAAAATGGAAATTAAACCGAATTTTGGTTGATACAGGGAGTTCTGTTAATATTATATTCTATCATGTACTTAAGGGGATGGGAATTAGAGATGAGGAAATCATAAATTCAAAGTGTCTTATTCATGGATTAGGGAAATCTACAACAAAATCTAAAGGAGAAATCGTGCTGCGGGTATTAATAGGAGAAATCGAAATGCATGTAATCTTGTGTGTGATAGATATGGAATCTCCATATAACATGCTGATAGGAAGGCCATGGATTCATGCGATCAAAGATGTTGCTTCAACATTACATCAAAAAATCAAATTTCCTACACCAAATGGAATTCAAGAAATAAAAGGAGATCTTGATAGTGCAAAATTTTGTTATCAAATTGAAGTAACACAATGCGGAGGAAGAACTTCGTAGGAAACTTGCGAAGGAAACAAGAAAAGAAGAAGAATTCCGAGTGTATACAATAAGAGCAAAGGAAGGGAGAGGTATACCAAATGAAATTCCAGAAAAAGAAGGGGAACCAGCAAAAATAATTAAAGAACCAACACCTATGGGGGAGCAAAGTCCAAGATATGTTGCAGCTGAACCAACCAAAGAAATAAATATTGGAAGTAAAGAAGAGCCTTTATTCTTACGAATTGGAACTAAGATGGATGAAGGAGAAGAAAAAAGGACTACTGATCTTTTGCGAGAATATAAAGATATCTTCGCAGGAAGTGTAGATGAGATACCAGGAATTGATCCATCAGTGGCATGTCATAGATTGAATATAGATAAAAATGTAAGACCATTCAAACAAAGAATAAGGAATATATCACAAAATTATCATGTACAGATAGAAGAAGAATTACAAAAGATGTTGGATGCAGGGGGAAGGAAAATATCCAGAATGGATTGCGAATATGGTAATTGTTCCGAAAAAGAATAAAGGAATAAGAATTTGCATCCATGAACAACGAAACAGAGTACGAAGCTGTAGTGCATGCATTAAAGATCGCAATGGAAAAGAAGCTTGAAAGTATAAGGATAACAAGTGATTCACAATTAGTGATTTGTCAAATTAAAGGGGAATATACCACAAATGAATCCTCTTTGAAGAAATACAAGAAACTCGTTGAGGAATTATCTGCGAAGATACCAAAATTAAAATGGAGACATATATCAAGAAAATATAACCGTCTCGCAGATGCTTTTGCATTTATTCCAAGCATGATGACAAATCCAAATACAAGAAATATCCAAATACAAACAATTCAAAACCCATCAGTGGACAAAGAGAAAGAAATTGAAGAAGCTGTTGCGATGGAAGTAGAAAGAGAATTATCAAACAACATCGCAGATTGGAGAAAAGAAATTCATGAATACCTCGCAACAGGAGAAACATCCAGGAACAGACTAGAAGCACATAAACTAAAGAGTCGTGCAACAAACTATGAGTTGCGAGAAGGAATTTTATACAGGAAATCTTTTAGTGGACCACCTCTCAGGTGCTTAACTCGCGAAGAAGGAGAAAAGATATTGAAGATGTTACATGGAGGAGAAGCTGGCAATCATAGTGGTGGAAGATCTCTAGCATATAGAGAAAAGATACAAGGATATTACTGGCCTTATATGCATACAGACGCAAAATTGTTCGTACGAAGATGCAAGGAATGCCAACGACATGGTAAAAGAATTCATGCACCCGGGGCTACATTAACTTCTTCAACAAGCTGCTGGCCTTTTGGTAAATGGGGTTGGATATTGTTGGACCATTTATACCTGGATCTGGACAAAGGCGATACTTGATAGTTGCAACAGATTATTTCACGAAGCTCGCAGAAGTAAAAGCAGTACAGCATATTCGTGATAAAGATGTTTTTACGTTTATATTTGAGAACCTCATTTGCAGGTACGGGGTTCCAGCGCAACTAGTATCTGATAATGGGAAACAATTTGAGGGGAAGAATATAGAGATGTTACTCAGTGCTTTTAGAATAAAATGTGGGAAGTCAACCCCGTTATATCCACAAGCTAATGGACAAGCTGAAGCAACAAATAAAACAATCGCAGATACAATCAAAAAGAAATTAGAAGGACATCTCAAAGGGTGGTGCGAGCAAGTACCTAGTGCAGTTTGGGCATACAATACAACTAGAAGAGAAGCAACTGGAATGTCTCCTTATTGTCTAACATATGGAGTAGAAGCAGTATTACCCACAGAGGTTGTAATTCCAACAACAAAGAAAGAAGCTTGGGAAAGAAATTTAAGTGCGGGAGTAATATTACGAGAATTGGATGATTTGGAAGAAAAAAGAGAAAAGGTGTTGCACCATATGAGGATTTATCAAGAACGATTAGCTCGAGAATACAACAAGAGAGTCATTGAACGTGAATATAAACCAGGTGATTTGGTCATGCGAGAAACACCTCGATATCAAAAAAGAAAATGGAGGGAAATTAGCACCAAAATGGGATGGACCATATGTTATTAAAGAAGTTGTAGGAAGCGGAGCTTATCGGCTGATGGATCCAGAAGGGAGAGACATGGGTTTGAGGCTCGGTAGACCTTGGAACAGACTATATTTGAAAATGTATTAAACATAAAACTCATGAAAATTTTTACGAATATTGTTTGCTCGCAGGAAATTGGGAAAAGTTACGAATTTTCAAAATTTATATTCCAATTAAAATTTCATTAATTTGCGAATAAAAGACCGCAATCTGTGATCAGCCTCCAAAAAAGAAAGAGAGCCGCAGAAAATTTTATACAGGCAAACCTTTGTGGCGTACACCCTAGTTCGCGAAGCTATAATTCGTAAGAGGAAAAGTCCTAAAGTACGTCATTTAAGGGGGTACCTATAACGTGGCTAAGGGTAACCGGAACACCACCAAGGGCCCTTAGTACATGGTAAAAATTTTGGGGTACAACCCAATAATGGGGTACCTATCAGGGTTAGACACCTTGGATTCTCACCTAATCTAACGACATTACGCAATATAAAATGCGGTGTAAGAAGATTTAGGATGGGCGACTAAGGCATAATGTCTTTCCCAAGAAGTGCAGAAAACGATCAAGGCGCCGAGGTACACGGTTGAGTCAAGAGTGCCGGGTGAGGTTGAACCACATCTGTCATTTTTGACGAGTCTTGGCAAATGATGCACTTGGCCCAAAGATACCCTATAGGGTGCAACCTCGTAACTATAAGCCCTATAGGCAAAAAGGATAAGAGGTTGCGATCAAAAGGTGGTTGTTGGCAGAACCGGATGGGAAGAGCTAACCTTGTATGGTCGATGTACGCTTCCTTGAAGGGGCAATCAGGGGGAAGATAAAGGGCAGCACCCTCCATTAGGGAGCTGATAAGTGCTATAAGACGCAAATGTCACGAGGCTTCTTGTTTGCGAAAACATAAAGGCTTGTCATATTTGTGCAACAAATGAAGTTCTGCGAGCCTTCTAAAAAAAAAAGAAAGAAAGAAAGAAAGAAAAGAATAAAGAACTCGCAGAACATAATAAAGTTAAGATGAGATCAATGGGTCGCTACATGAAAGTGTAGAGACGTCCTGCGATTTCATCGCAAGACGGCAATGTCATGGGGCTTCATGTTCGCAAGAATATTTAGGCCTGTCATATTGTCGCAACAATTCCTGAAGAGGCTAAAATACTATACAAAGAAGTTAAGATGAGATCAATGGGTTTTTGCATGAAAGTGTAAGAACGTCCTGCGATTTCATCGCAAGACGATAATGTCACGAGGTTGTATGTTCGCAAGAATGTTCAGACTTGTCATATTATCGCAAATAATTAATACAAAAGAGGTGGAAAAATAAGACCTTTACTTAGGAAGGCATGATAAGACCACAGAAATTAATGAAATTTATTGCATCAATATCACTAAAGAAATTATTTAGTGAATATACATTATGAAGATTGGAAAAGAA
This sequence comes from Papaver bracteatum, assembly GCA_023529315.1. Classification (NCBI taxonomy): domain Eukaryota; kingdom Viridiplantae; phylum Streptophyta; class Magnoliopsida; order Ranunculales; family Papaveraceae; genus Papaver; species Papaver bracteatum. The sequence goes on from JAJJWX010002616.1 coordinate 28,803, forward strand.
GACAACTTTGTCAATATCATTGAAGAATCTTTACAAGAAGACCTATCAAAGAAGAAAACATCATTGAAGAATTTTAATGAAGACTTAACAAAAGATGTGATTTTGATAACAATCAAATACAGATAAGTTCATATTCGTAAATATTTACGAGAATTACATACTTCTTATACTTCTCCATATATTGAATACTTCCCCAAAAAGTTGAATACTTCTTATAATTCTTCAAGAATATCTCGTATTTATTATACTTCTTCAACGGATATTTAATTTTGCGAAGGTTAAGTACTTATTATACTTCTTCATACAATGAGTAATAATTTTCTATACTTCTTCATATATTGGGCAATTCTTCATAAATTGAATGCTTCTAATACTTCTTATACTTCTTAAGGGTATTTCATATTTTATATACTTCATACTTTCTATACTTCAAGGGGAGATTTATTTACTTCGCAACATTAGTAAAAAGCAAAAGGCTTATATTCCTTATACTTTGAAGGGAAGATTTCTTGTTCATAATCACAATAAGAAGAAAATTCGTAAGATAAATTCAGAAGGATATTCTAATACTTCCAGTGATAGTTGATCATTTGAAGAGAAATAATAAGGGGAAAGGGAATACTAAGCTAAGTCTTTAAGATATATTATTTTCTCCACATGATCAAATTATGCGAATAAGGGAAATAAACATCAAAGAAAGATTAATTCAAATTAAGCTTTGAAAAATAAATTGATGGATTGATTAAAAGCATAATCAAGAAGAAAGTGTTGTATGGAAAAGTTACAGAACAGATATACAAAAGAAAAAAAAAAGAATGAAGTTATTCTTCAAATGGTCTTTCCCATCAAAATGATCTTCTTCTTCAACTTCACTATCATCTTCAACTTCACTTTCAGAAATTTCAGATATGGAGTATCTTCGGGGAATTTCTTCGAAAGGAGTGTATGGTACTTCTTGAGAGGAATTTCATTATCTTCACAAATCTTGCGAGTCATCTTAGCTCGAAAACGCTTGACATATAAACTATGGTTATCTTGGGAAATTAGAAGTGAGATCTCAAGTCAGAAATTTTCTTATTACGATTAACAAGGAGAGTTTCCAGATTATTATTTATCTTCGCAAGATTTTCTGCAGCAAGAAAAGAAATTAAGGGATTGGTTAGCAAATTATGAAGGAAAAGTAACCAAAATAATTATCATCGCAAGGAATTTACCTTCTAGTTGCTTCTTATCATCACGAAGAGAAGAAATTTCAAGCTTTAATTGATTATTCTCCTCAAGAAGAGAAGAATTATCAATTGCGATGCTCGCAGATTGTGAATTATCTTCGTGACGAGATATTAACTCTGTGTTATCAATATTTAGATCTTCTATTTTCTGACGAAAACTTGAATTCTCAACCTCTAGCTTCTTACAACGATTTAAAGTTTTCTTCTCAGCAATAGAATGACGTCTTTCCCAATCAGAAGCAGCTGCACAACTAACTCTTCCAACCTAAACAAGAAAAAAGGGGTTAGAAATCAATAAAGTAGGGAAATAAACAAGGAATAGAGAAGAAACTTACCATGCTGCCTAAAGCATATAATGAAGCAGGAGAGACGAATCTTGAAATTCCTTTGAGGGAATTATTATCAATAACAGTTGGAACTTTACAAGCCTTCGCAATAAGTTTGCGAGCATTCGCTGTGGGAGAATTCCCTAATCCACGAGAAGAATGGAGGAAAGCCTCATAAATGCTAACCATTGCTGAGGCAAAAGTTTATGGGATGCTATAATCTTCATTCCCACCTTCATCGACATTATCATCATCTCCTTTGTCAGAAAGGGTATCAGAATTAGAACTAAAGTCCTTCTCAGGAAATTTATTATCTTCATCACCAAGATCTTCCTCAATGTCCTTATCATAGGAAATTACATTGGAATGGGATTTGGTTGAGAGTATCTTCTTTTTCTTTCTCTCATAAACAATATCTTGAAGTTTTATTTTTCCTTTGCGAAGAGCATCATCTTGACTGTCAGAAGCTTGAGAGACCTTCGCAGAACGAAGAGTTTGTTGCCTCGCAGTAAGCCTTTTAGAAGAAGTGGAACCTGTGAATTCAAATGAGGATAAGAAACAGAGGCAACAATATATTGTTTATAAAAATACAAGAGTGTTTCTTATCTCATTTGAAATTAAAGGGTAAAAGATAAGAAAGTGGAAATACATACATTTCTAAAAACCCAAGGTTGATAATAGCGGTTACGAAGATTCGCAGGAAGTTCTACTATCCCAGTAATATAAGAACCTGATAACATTAAAGGTTACTTATACCAATCTTCATCATTAGAACGACGAGGTGTCTTATTATTTCCTGAAGCATTATCAATATCGTGCATGAGAAGATCATCTGCTGCGATATTGGCTTTACGATGAAGACGAACACCCCAACGATTATCTTCTTTTCTCGCAGGAATTGGTGTGTAATTTTTGAAGAAACCCTCAACTGTATAATTCGCAGCAACAATTTCTATATTCTCAAACCCAATTTTCTAAGATCATTTGAATATAAAGATTTCCCAAAAGCGAAGACGATTTGCGAATTCAACTAAGAGGCGAATGCAATCACCAGTCAATTGATAAATGGCACAAGAAAAATTGGGGTGGGAAATAATTTCGTAGAATAAAGGAAAGTTAACATCATAAAGAGGAAGAGGAAGACCTGCGAGGATTTGACCTCGTGAGATTAAAACTTTCTGATCATCCCAAACATAATTGGTAAAGAGCTTCACACGGAGAGAAGACTTATTATCATAACCTTCAATCTCAGAAAGAATAAGGTCTCTATCAGCAAGTTCCGCATTAATCTGTTCAATAGTTTTCTTCTTTGGTGCCATTGAATATAAAAGGGAAAATAGGAAAAATAGAAGAGGTTGCAGAGGCAGAAGCAGTGAAGAAGATGAGTAAGAGAATAAAAAGCAAAAACAAAGGATAATATTTATAAGAGAGTTTGATGAAGATAAAAACTCATTAATACAAGTAAGCGTGAACGGTTGAAAAGAACGGTTACGAAGGAACATGTCAGAAAGATGAGGGAAAAGTAAAAAGACGTGTTGCGAATCTGAAGGGTGGTAATAACTACACTAAAATTACAAGAATAGGGATTCCCATGACATTTCTTCTTCAAAGAATTGACATGAGAAGAGGCAAGATGTAAGTACTGAATATCGCAAGATAATAGGTTACGAGTATCGTAATAAATAAAGGAGAAAAGAATTATAAAATGTTACGATGATAGAAGAAACGCGGAGAAATATGAAGTTTTGCGAGGATGGAGTAATTGTGCGAGCATGAGTTGCGATACTTCGTAACTCATGAACAGCTGTATAAATTTTACTATAAATAGGAGTTCAAATGTAAAATTCGGGGGTTCTTTTTAGTGAGTGTTAGAAAATATTTGAGGAAAGAGAATAGAGAAAGTTGTAACTGTTCTAATTCCATTTAGATACTTCTTTGTGATCAATTGAGAACATTAATAAGAAAATTGTTATTCATCATCAAGAACTTCTTGAGTTTTTACTAATTCTATTGAGGGTGTAGTTGTAGGTTATTCTGCAACTACACTATGCGATATGGAAGCTACTCTGAAGAATTCCCCTTGGGCTCTAAACAACGAGTTAATGGTAATTGAGAGATGTGATGGAGATCTTCTTCCAGAGGAGTACGAATTCAAATATGTCTAGTCCTGGATATAAATACATGGGTTACCAATCAGTATGCTAAACAACAAGAAGATTTATAGTATGGCAAAGAGATTCAGAACCCCTCAAGAAATATCAGATGAAGATGCAGCTAAATGAGGGAAATATGCTAGGGTTAGAGTTAAAATCGATATCACCAAACCCCTACCAAAAGAGATGAAGGTTACCCTTGCATCAAAGAATGTTCGAACAGCTAAATTCAGATACGAGAAACTACCTAGATTATGCTACTATTGTGGTTTATTTGGTCATGTTAAGAAGCAATGTCTTGTTTTATCAAAAAGTTTAGAAAGCTTGAAGTTATCTCCAGAATAATTCAGTGACAAAATGGAAGATCCAAGATTAGCTAACTATTTTGATGAGATTAGAGTTGATTTCAAGAATAGAGATAAAGCTACAGTTTTACCGATAGTAATTCCGGCAAAGATGTGCAACCCGGCCGTCCAAAATCATCAAAATATCTCATCTAACGGACAATTTGTCGGCAATGGAGATAGGGATGATCACAACACGTATGGACGACCACAAACAGAAGCGCAGACTGCCAACACTGCTACCCAACAAACTCATGCAATTGCAGAAGTCATGGGATCTATTAGGGCCATAGAATAAAGGGTGGAGATTGAACCCCATAACGAGCCAGCGATTCGTCACCAAAACAACGTATCAGACTCAAACACGCGGAACAATAAGCTGACTCCAGCTGGAAGAGTAAGATTGAAAGGTGATGTTAACCCACAAAATGAAACTGTAAAGGAAGTGACTATATGCAACCTCACTACTCAAACTATCTCTCAAGCCTAAGGGAAATAGAAAGGGAAAAATATCATTTGGTCCCTTTACGGTGGGCCCATGTATATTTAGTCCTTTTAGAATTTACCTTTTCCATTTGGTCTGTAATTAAAAAAAATACCAAACATATAATAATACCCCTTACCTAACTGTTACCGCCCACGATCTCCTAAAAACACATCAACCGTCTCTCTCATTTTCTTTTTCATTTTACAATTTCATTTCTCCTTGAAAAACCAAACCTCTTCGTCTTCTTCTCTGAGAAAAACCCAGAGAAACAACATCAAACTCAAAAACCAATAGAAATCAATCAAAATAAGTCGAAATCATTTCAAAATCGCACATCGAAATTAAAACAATCTTCAAAATCAGAAAACCAAACCAAAAAAATCGAAAACCCTTAGAAAAATTAAAGAAATCAAAACCCTAGATGGCGAAATCGAAGAAGAAAGTAGTAGTAGATTCATCTTCAGAAGAATAAGTTGAAGAAATCAAAGAAAGAAACAGCCAATTAGTTATTTTTGAAGGACATAATAAAGAAGAAGATGAACCAGTGACAAAGAAATCAAGAGTAAAGAAACAAGCGAAAGGTAAAAAAAAAACACTAATTGAAGTTGATTTTTGATCATTTGAAGTTGAATTTTGATCTTTTTATTGTTTATTTACTCTTGATTTCTGCTATCTGGAATGAAGTTGTATTTCGGTTATAAGTAGGCTATATCTTGTCGGACTTCATTTTGTAGAATGAAGTTAGTAGATCTATATGATGAAGTTGTATCATGTTTCACAGAGCAATTGAAGTCAAGAATTGTACTGAGTTTGATGAATAATACCATGATGTTTAGAATGAAGGTGTATACCATGTTTCAACTTTATTGTTTGCTGGACTTCATTTATAGAATGAAGGTTAGATAAATTGTAAAGAGTTCATTTCTACAGTGAACCATGTTGCTTCTTTGATGTTTGCTGGACTTCATTTTGTAGAATGAAGTTAGTAGATCTATATGATGAAGTTGGAGTTCATTTCTAGAATGAAGTCAAGAAAAATTATACCGAGTTTGATGAATAATACCATGATGTATATAATGAAGGTGTATACCATGTTTCAACTTTGTTGTTTGCTGGACTTCATTTTTATAATAAAGAAATTGTAAAGAGTTTATTTCTACAGTGAACCATGTTGTTTCTTTGATTTTTGCTTGACTTCATTTGGTAGAATGAAGTTAGCAAATCTATATGATGAATTTGTAGAATGAAGTTAGATCTATTTATAAGTTCATTCTATATAATGAAGGTGTATATTTGTTTGCTTTTGATGAATAATACCATGTTTTATGAGTTCATTCTTTAGAATGAAGGTGTATACCATGTTCTATGAGTTCATTATCTAGATTCTTGTTGTGTTGGTTCTTCTTTGTCTGAGTTCATTTTGTAATAAACTAGAAATAATACCATGTTTTAAAAAAATGAAGTAAGCAGGTGTTGACGAATACTTCAGTTTATTATCTATATTCTTGTGTTGGTTCTTCTTTGAAAGCCTCATTTTATTAGAATGAAATTCGAACTACTTGAGAGTTCACCAAGTAGAATGAACTGAAGTTGAGTTCATTTCTAAAGTGAACCATGTTTAGAATGAAATTCTTTAGAATGAAGGTGTATACCATGTTTCAACTTTGTTGTTTGCTGGAATTTATTTCTAGAATGAAGAAATTGTGAAGAGTTCATTTCTACAGTGAACCGTGTTGTTTCTTTGATGTTTGCTTGACTTCATTTGGTAGAATGAAGTTAGCAAATCTATATGATGAAGTTGTATAATGAAGTTAGATCTATTTATAAGTTCATTCTATATAATGAAGGTGTGTATCTGTTTGCTTTTTGATGAATAATACCATGTTTTATGAGTTCATTCTTTAGAATGAAGGTGTATACCATGTTCTATGAGTTCATTATCTAGATTCTTCTTGTGTTGGTTCTTCTTTGTCTGTGTTCATTTTGTAATAAGCTAGAAATAATACCATGTTTTACAAAAATGAAGTAAGCATGTGTTGACAAATACTTAAGTTCATTATCTAGATTCTTGTGTTGGTTCTTCTTTGAATGCCTCATATTATTAGAATGAAATTCAAACTGCTTGAGAGTTTACCAAGTAGAATGAACTGATGTATTCGTCCTTCTCAAGCTACACTTTATCTTCTATTATCAGCTAATATTTCTGAAAAGTAACGTTTATTTTTTTTATTTTTTTAAATATAGATAAGAAGATAAAGTGTAGCTATTGCTCTTGCTAAGAAGATTAAATCTCTTCTAGAAAATGAGGCTTTGAATGAAGAACAGAAAAAGGCTTTGTATAAGAGTCCATTAGGGAGTGTAGAAAAAGTATTTCTGGAAGAAGAAATTGTTGCTAGTGAATGGAATAAGTCAACACATGCTATCCAAGTTTTCTGCAATGCACACAAGTACATTACTGATACAAAAAATCATTCGTTCATGTTTAAAGTAGAGGGGAAAGCATATGTGCTAATATCCTCACCTGAAGAGTTGTCATTAATGTTTGGAATACCATGTATCCCTGGAGGTGGAATAGAAGAATCTTTCTTGGACTCTAGAAACGTGGCTGACTACACTACTGGAAGGTTCTATACAACCTACAATTTTGTTCCACCAAAAAAGAAAACTTCTGATATAAGGAACACATAATTGAAAGATAAAATCATTGATTTGATTAGGAATAGAGGATCTATTGAAGATCTTGTAACCATGTTTGAACTCTTCCTTTTGTCTACTATTTTTCTTACTACTGGTAGAGTCAATAGATAAAGTATCTCTGTCATATCTCATACAAAACCATTTGATGGAAAGATTGAGAAGAGGTTCTTCTGAAGGGTGTTACCTTTACTTGTTGGTGAGACAAAAATTGTTCATAATTATGTTTCTTCATTTTGATGTTTGATGTTTGATGTTGAAATGAATTCTTGTTGATAACTGACTAGTATAATTCTTTTTTTTTACAGCCTTGGTTTGCTGAGCATTCAAAAAAATTTAAACCCAAGTGGAAGGTGCAGAAAACAGTAGACTACCGTCCAAGATTTGCAAGGTGGAATATCGATATCATTTTCAAACACTTAGAGACGAATGTTGATGATTTTGGAGAGGTAAAAGTCTAGTTCATTTGTTAACTATTATATTGTATTCAATTTCTTAACTATAAAAACTGGGAGTTCATTCCTCAAAATGAACTCTGACTGTTAATGTCAATTTCTCTTGACTGTTTATTGAGTATGCAATTGTATGTTCATTGTGTGAAATGAACTCAAAAAATTCGTTGATAATATCTGATCTGTCTGCAGCTATCTCAAAATTTCATGGAAGAGTATACTGATGCTGAAAAAAATCTACTGCAAAAGCAAATAGCCAAGACACAAGTTGAGTTGCTCGAAGAAGAATTCAATCAAATGACCTCTCAGATAGAAACTTTGAAAGCTACACATGCTCAAGAAATAGAGGAAATGAGAGGTAAACATGCTCAAGAGATACATCGGTTGACAAAGAAGCATTCTGAGGAGATGTTGAATCTTTTGTTAAGGCAGGAAAACCTTGAAAAATCACTCGCAGAAGCCACAACACCACAGACACTTTTTGATAGGAAGATAAAATGCCTCGAATTATACTTGGCTTCAAAGCAATCTGAAATTGATGAACTGCTAGCTTCGGGCGGGAATGTGGTGAAATACTTGGCAGACATAACATCAGAGTACATGCATACTACACTTTTCGCTGATGAGCATAAGAGTGCATTAAGGAATGAAACCAATGAACCTGGTGTTGGAAATTGAATGAACATGTTGTAATGAACAGTGTTGCTAATAAAATGCAGTCAATACAAGATGTTGTTGATGAAGGAATTAGAACTGATATAGGCAATGTAAATGCTGTGGAAGCTGATAGTGATACGAAAGATCCAAGAACTGATGTAAATAATGTAAATGATGATGCCGAAATGCACGATGCTGCTGAGGATGAAGGAATTCGAGCTGATGAAGCCGTGGAAGCTGCTGCTGGATCTGGTCCTCATCATCAATTTCCCGTCTTATTCGTTGTGAATTCTTCTGTTGAAGACAATGCAAGTGATATTCAACAAAAACTCCTTGATGAGATGACTAAAATATAGCTCTCTTTAATTCAAACAAACAACAACACATTTCCTTTGAGTATTGATGAGATGACTGAAGTAGAGCTGTAAAAATTCTAATTTTTTTTCTTCCTTCTGCAAATATTTTAATTTTTTCTAAAAAATTTTCTTCCTACAAATGTAGAAGTTGGAGTTCATTCTCATGGATGAACTCTGACTTTTTAAGCAGAGGTTGGAGTTCATTCTCATGGATGAACTCTGCCTACAATTATACAAGTTGGAGTTCATTATCATGGATGAACTCTGACTTTTCAAGCAGAGGCTGGAGTTCATTCTATTGGATGAAATCTGCATATAATTATACAAGTTGGAGTTCATTCTCATGGATGAACTCTTGAATGATAATCTCACAAGTTGAACTCTGGCGACAATTGATTTATGTATGCTTCTTCAATTATTTTTAACAGCAAGTAACACAGATGATATATTTGTGAGAGAAGAGCATGTGAGTCTGCAGCTAATTGATGACAAGAATAAGAAGAATGAAGATTTGAATGATAAAGAAGATGACACCATCATCAAAGCTACAGTGAATGATATCAACTCTACTCTTCCTAGTTTCGCAATTGGAATGACACAGTTCCTGCCAACTCATGTGTCACAAGAAGCACCTGGATTGGTTATTAGGTCAAAAAAGCAAGGACAACTGCTGCAGATGTGGAAAAAACTTCACAAATAGTTGCATAACTGAATGAAACAGGAGTTGGTTCATCGATAGAGCAGACTCAGCGCACACTAGTGAAAGTAATACTGGAAGAAAGTAGTAGAATGGATACTAGATCAAACAAACCAGTGAAACCATTAGGGGATGAATTCATATCAGAATCTGATTACAGTTTAAAGAAAACAAAATTCAGACTGAATTTGAACAAAGAAAAGAAGGTAGTGTCAAGGAAATCACCTAAACCTGATAGGGATGAAGAAGAGAAGAAGAATAACGTACATAATCCTATTGCTAAGAGGAAAAGAGAATCTGAGCCTGCAAATGTTCAGAGAGAAACAACACGGGATAAGCACCAAGAACGGATTCAAGAAGCAGCTCCAAAGGCTCATGTGAGAGTACGACAAGCAATCAATCCAAATTTACCAGAACTAAGAAAATCTACTCTTTACGACAGATTTGACAATGCTTTGCTGGCGGTATTTGGTAAATTCTTCCGCAAATCTATGACTAGGTATGTATCTCTTACTAAGAATTTTATATGTTTTTCTTCAACAATTCTTTTTTAGTATAAACTATTGACAGTTCATTTTACTTTATATTTTTGCATTCAAGCAGCTTGGAAAGCAGAGAATCACAAGAAAATTCCAATTTCAGTTCTAGGGAGCAAAATCGTTTCTCTGTTGTTCAATGATTACTTGGACACCAGCTTGTTGGACTACTATATATTCAGGAAGTATAAAGCTACAAACAATGATAAAATGTTGAATGATAGCGAGGACAGTGAGACTCGAAGAAATTATATCAACTTTGAGATTATGAATTCAACAACATTCATAAGTGTGTTTCTTCCTATTCATTGATAAAATTATGATGACCCAGCATGCATAGAATGAACTGAAACATGGTATTATTCATCAGAAAGCAAACAGATATACACCTTCATTATATAGAATGAACTCATAAATATATCAAACAAAGAAACATGGTATACACCTTCATTCTAAAGAATGAACTCATATTTTGTCTGAAAATAGACTGTATATAATGTATAATGAACTCATGAATGAACTGTATAATCCAACATGCATAGAATGAATTTCTTATCTAGTTCATTTCTCTTTTCGTATTTCAGACATATTTTGCATAGCATAATGAACTGAAGAGAACGTAAGAAATTGATCAGTTTATAAGAACCATGGATCACAAAACCGAAAAGCTGTTGATTCCTATGAATATTAACCCATACTGTGATAATGAGAAATCAAAAAGGTCTCTAGGTGAACACTGGCATCTGCTGGTTTTTGACGTCGGCAACTATACATGGTATAAGAGCATTGCTCGGTCGAACTCGCATGCATTGCTATCTAAAGCATGTTTGTCAATGTTAGTGATCAACACTATAAAGTCTTGATTTCTAGTATAATATATCTAAGGTCTCGGACTAGGATATAAAGTGTAGTTGAGCTCAAGAACTCCATGGCGATCATCATACAATACGAAGGACTACTCAAGGAACCAGTGGATCTTCATCGACTAAAAGGTATGTGGAGACTTGAACTTATCTATCACTCAAAAGTCTATCTACTTTATCTCCTATCTTGAGACAAAAGTCGTATTCCTATATAGACTAAGATTATACACATATGTTATTTCGAGCTGAGTATATCTCTCTTATCTATTTCTCGAAATATGTGTTGGTAAAGCTTTCGCTTTAGCCAAGTTCATCTTTACCTAGTGACGAAAGTCGTGTTATGTTTCAATCATTTTGGAAATCGCTCTGACGAAAAATAGTTTATGAATAACAACTATATAACGCCCTATGTGAATGTTTCAATGATTGAAATGAGAGTTTAGACAATATAACCATTGGAGGATATAAGCATTGTTTTGGTAACACATATATGTATAAATCCTTATTGCTTGAACCGAAGTTTGTGAACTTTTTTAATCAAGTGAAATCGGAGTAGTGCGTGAGCTCAGTCTGTGAACTCAACATACAAGCTCAGTCCGTGAACCCATCCCATGAAATGGCGTAGTTCTCGAACTCAAGAATTTATGCTAGAGTTTTTGAACTCCGTCCGGGAACTTAAGTCTGCGAACCCAGTCCGCGAACTTGAGTAGGTTATGTCTAAAAATGATATTTGTGAACTTATCATAATAAACTAAGGAATGATATTCCAAACCGTGGATTTATAGTTCATGAATTGATTCGAGTGAATCACATCGTTTTTGCTTCAATTGTGTCTTGTATAGTGCATGAGATCTCATAGCAATTGAACTACTCTCTAACTAGTTCATTTGAGTCACTTGGACTAGTTATGGTGAAGAAGAATATGGTTGATATGAAAGTTATCATTTGGATAACCATTTGGTTAACTAGTGTTGAACCAACTAATGTACAAGTTTGGGTACGGTTACACAAACCCAAAATCGTCTAATACATGTGTGTATAACAAGCTAATTTTTCGATCTAAATATTAGCTTGAATCTAATCATATTTTCATCTAACGGTGAATATTGAATGCTTTGTTACCAAGCTAACATTGATTGCAAACCCTGATTTGAAGACTATATAAGGGAGAACTCTAGCAACTAGGAAACCTAATCCCCACATATTCTGTATGATACTAGTTTGCTAAGCTATAGTCGATTCTCCTTTAACCTTTGGTTTTCTTCTTCTAAAACCAGGTTAACGACTTAAAGACTTCATTGGGATTGTAAAGCCAGACCGATGCTAGTTTTATCATAGTTGTACGAGTACAATTGTAATAATTAGCTTGAGATTTATTTCTCCGATAGGCAAGATATAAAAGTAATCACAAACATCTTCGTCTCATCGTTTGTGATTCCACAATATCTTTTTTCGCTGCGTCGATTAAGATTATTGTGAGGTGATTGATAAAACTGATCTGTTCTTCGGGAATATAAGTCTGGTTTTATTGATTGGTTCATGTTCACCTAGATTTATCAAAATACGAAACAAAACTCATAGGTTTATTCGTGGGAGACGAATTTATCTATCTTGTAGACTTTTCTGTGTGAAACAGATTTTTTTATTAAAGTCTTCGACTTTGGATCACAGCAGCTCTTGGTTGTGGGTGAGATCAACTAAGGGAATAAAGTGCGCAATATCCTGCTGGGATGAGAGGCGTATGAGCATAACTATACCTTGGAACAGTGTGAGATTGGTTGGGGTTCAACTACAGTCCAGACTGAAGTTAATTTGGAGTAGGCTAGTGTCTGTAGCGGCTTAATACAGTGTATGTTTAATTTGGACTAGGTCCCAGGGTTTTTCTACATTTGCAATTTCCTCATTAACAAAATTCTGGTGTCTGTGTTATTTCTTTTCCGCGTTATATTTTGTTATATAATTGAAATAATATAGCCTGTGCGTTGTTCAATCAATTAGAATATTCGACGTTATTGGTTATTGATTTAAATTGATTGACACTTGGATATTGGTCTTTGGTACCATCCAAGTTATCTCTCTTTGATTAAGACTTGCAGATTGTATTTTCCTGAGTAAATAATATTGAGAGATATAGATAATAACTCCTTGAGATATTTTTATCTAGATTGAGTCTGACTGTCTAGTTGATTTTCTAGTAAAGTAACTCGAAGTTTGTCCATACATATTGCTAATCGAAATATTGGGTGTGGTTGTTAGACCCCCACTTTTTCAATTGGTATCATAGCAGGAAAACACGCTTAAGACCTTACAAGTCTGTGTTTGTAGCGATCTCACTCTATGGACGATAAAGTCTCTTATAACGCTTCACCGGGAATAAGAACTAATCGTAGAAAAAGTTCTGATAAACTGGCTATTCTCCAGAAAAGGTTGGATGAACAAATTCAGATAAATTCTGATCTTGTTGCAGAAATTATATTTCTTAAGGATTTGAAACCAGTCATAAATCCTTTAAAAGATATAAGATATCCCAGTAGTTTCCCTCTAAGTAAAGGTCACACATCAGTTGATAAACAACGGTTAAATATTGTGAAAACTGATATGACTCAGAACTGTTCTACGAAACTAAAAGATGTTGGCCCATATTTATTTTGTGATTCCTCGAATCACTCTCAACATAAATGTGTATCTTTTCAAAAGAGATTAAGAGTTGCAAGTAATCTTCATGAGAGAACTAAACAACTTTTTACGTGTCTAATATAAAACTATTTGGAAATTCCAAACAGAATAGTACGAATAGTATGAGATCTTTTTCTTTAAAATCAACATCACCCTTTCAATGGTTTCTCGACAGTGGATGTAGCATACATATGACAGGTGATCTCACGTGGTTTGTTTCTTCAGACGACTATGAAGGTGGACCTGTAACATTTGGTGATGGGAGATGTTGCTACATCAGCAAAAAGGGAAGGATCAAATTACATGGCGTACCTGAAATTCATGATGTGGTCTACGTAAAAGGTATGACTGCAAATATTCTTTTTGTTAGTCAAATTTGTGACAAATGCCATCGAGTTTTCTTCAATGAAAATGGATGTGACATTGTAGACAAAGATGGAAAAGTAATTTTTCAAGGAACTCATGGTAAAAATAACTATTATCTTCTTGATACTCAGTTCAGAAATTGTTACAATTTGACTAAGGTGTAATCTACACATCTTTGGCATGAAAATTTTGGTCACATCAATTATCGCCTTCTAACTAAGATCATTAAAAAGGAACTTGTTAGAGGCGTTCCCAAAACAATGCAAAGATTGAAGGTGTATGTGGTGGCTATCAAAAGGGTAAGAAAACAAAAGTTCACCATAAATCATCTCGAGATATTCTCACCAAAGCTCCACTTGATTTAATTCATATAGACCTCTTAGGACCAATTCAACAACCGACTGTTGCTGGTAAGAAGTATGCTTTGGTTATGGTAGATGACTACACCAGATTCACTTGGGTTGCATTTCTATCTCATAAGAATGAAACCCTTGGTGAATTCAAGATTATTGTTAGTAGAATCCAGAACGAACAAGGTCGCAAACTAAAGAAAATTAGGAGCGACCGTGGAACTTAATTCAAGGACACTAAGGTGTTTGAATTTTGTGACGAACTAGGAATTATTCAACAATATTCTCCACCTATTACTCCTCAAGCTAATGGAGTCGCCGAGAGGAAGAACAAGAATTTTCAGGAAATGGCCAGGGTAATGCTCCATAACAAAAACCTACCTTTAAGGTTTTGGGGAGAAGCTGTTTTCACAGCATGTTATTTGATCAACCGTGTCTATTTAAGATAAAAAAACCTCAACACTCCTTATGAGTTGTGGTACGGTAGAAAACCCAACTTACACTATCTTTGAATGTTTGGTAGTAAGTGCTATATTCTGAAAGATCGAGAACAGAGAGGGAAATTTGACACCAAAAGTGATGAAGGTATCTTTCTTGGCTATGCTTCTGATAGTCGTTGTTTTCGAGTATTCAATCTCTGAATCCAAGTCATGATGGAATCTGCTAATGTCATCATCGATGATATTAGTAATTTTCATCATGACAATTCTCCTGCTGAATTGCCTCCTTCAGAGACAATTGAGAAAGTCAAAGAAATACCTGAATCAGTTGAAGTTATCCCAACTGTTACTGATCCCGATATTTCTAGTGACGAGGAGAAGAACTCTGATCAAGCCGCTCTTGAAGAACAAGAACGTGTCCCTCCACGACACCTATGGGTTCAAAGGAATCATGATCGAAAATGTATTATTGGAGGAAGAGATTCTACAGCTAAAACAAGAGGACAACTTCAAAATATTTGTAATTTTGGTTGTTATCTGTCTCTTGTAGAACCAAGAAATATTGATGAGGCTCTTAGCGATCCCGCATGGGTGAATGCAATGCATGAAGAGTTAAATCAATTTCAAAGACAAGACGTATGGGAACTCGTACATTGTCCCTCCAATGTTAATATTGTTGGTACCAAATGGATATTTAAGAACAAGTCTGATGAATATGGCACAATTATTAGAAATAAAGCCAGACTTGTCGCTCAAGGATATTCACAAATTGAAGGTATCGATTTTGACGAAACCTTCACACCTATGGCACACCTTGAGTCCATTAGACTTTTATTAGCTCATGCTTGTTTTCTCAAGGTTAAGCTTTTCCAGATGGATGTAAAATCTGTGTTTCTAAACGGGATTTTAAAAGAAGAAGTCTATTTTGGTCAACCAAAAGGGTTTGAAAACCGTGATTTTCCAGATCATGTTCTCAAACTCAAAAAGGCTTTATGTGGGTTAAAACAAGCACCTAGAGTCTGGTTTGAAAAACTTACCACTTCTCTTATTAGGAAAGGTTTTTCAATTGGTGGAGCTGATAATACCTTGTTTACCAAATGGAGTGGGAAAAACATTGTCATTGCTCAAGTCTATGTAGATGATATCATCTATGGGTCAACTTCTGAGAAGCTAGCAAAGGATTTTCAAGTTTCACTTGCTAGAGAATTTGAAATGATCAATGTTGGTGAATTAAAATTCTTTCTAGGATTACAAATTCAGCAACATAAGGATGGAATTTACTTATCCCAAGAAAAGTATGCAAGGGATCTTGTGACAAGATTCGACTTGGATAAGTCTTCTCCAAAATTGACACCTATGCCTACTACTGGTAAACTGCATAGAGATGAGAAATGAGTAAAAGTAGATCAAAAGTTGTACCGATCTATTATTAGAATCCTTTTATATCTAACATCTACTAGACCTGATATTTCTTTTAGTGTTGGTTGTTGTTCCAGGTTTCAGGCTAATCCAAAGGAATCTCATTTTTCAGCTGCAAAAAGGATTATACGATATTTCAATCACCTTGTCGGGTATGGTCTATCCTACACTTTTGATACTAACACCGACCTTTCCGCTTATTCTGATGCTGATTGGGCAGGATGTGTAGAAGACAGAAAAACTACATCAGGGGGGTTCGACTATGTAGGATTGAATCTTGTTGCTTGGCACAGTAAGAAACAAAATTCACAATCCATGTCTACATGCGAAGCAGAGTATATTGTTGTCGGCTCATGTTGTACTCAACTTCTATGGATGAAACAAATGCTGGCTGACTATGGAGTTGATACGGGAATAATGAAGATCTTTTGTGATAACTCTAGTGCGATTCGAATTACTGAGAATCCCGTAAAGCACTCAAGAACGAAGCACGTTGACATAAGGTACCATTTTATTCGAGATCTTTATGAGAATGGTATCATAAATATGGAATTTGTGCCTTCCGAACAACAATTGGCTGACATTCTCACCAAACCATTAGACACTGCCACTTTTCAGCACATATGGCAGTTTATTGGTATTATTTCAGTTCATTAGCTATTTCTTTAACTCTTGCCCCTGTGTTTATCTCGATTTTTTGGGCAATTGAGTTGGAACTACAGTAGGTTTACACCTTGTTTGTGTTTGATTCACATAGGTTGATTTTCTGGAAATCCTTCTTTTCTTTTGAAGTTAAGGCCGCTCTTGTTGTTCCCTTAGGAATGACATTTTACGGGGGAGAGTTCTTTTGAACTTTTTCTTAATTGCCAAATCTCTGTAGAATATTAGAGGGGTTATCTTGTATCTTTATGAACTCCTTGATGAATGCATTTAGCTTCGGATTTATGATTGCATCTAAATAAGATGATATACATTTACCTTTGTTCATGAAATGTCTCTTATGGAAATTTCATTAGGATCTCGTTCTTGTACCTTTGCTAATTTTATTGACAAAAAGGGGGAGAATTAATATGTAGTTCATACTACAAATACATATGGTTTTCGGATCATTATGTAAGGGGGAGTGGTTTCCATGTGAGATGGAGTATTGACTAAGGGGGAGTGAAGTATCACCATAGTATTGTTGTTAAAGTTGTGATGCAATTGTACTCTGACGAACACTGTATAACAATGATTGAGAACCACTACTTTTCTCATTGTTATAGCTACGGATTTTCAACAATGATGATGCTAAACTTATAAACTTTGGGATCATTGGACTACTTGGAAGTGACAAAGATTTTGAGTAATGTTGAAGATTAGACATGTGGAATATGAGCTACAAAGTTTATTTATATAATTTTTGTATTCCATATGTATTAATAGTTTTGCCACTAAAATTGACAAAGG
The DNA here is from genome assembly GCA_023529315.1 of Papaver bracteatum. Taxonomy (NCBI): domain Eukaryota; kingdom Viridiplantae; phylum Streptophyta; class Magnoliopsida; order Ranunculales; family Papaveraceae; genus Papaver; species Papaver bracteatum. The sequence continues at coordinate 46,297 of JAJJWX010002616.1, forward strand.
GGGAGATTGTTAGAGCATTTCTCGGTCGAACTCGCATGCGTTGCTATCTCAAGCATGTTTTTCAATGTTAGTGATCAAAACTATAAAGTCTTGATTTCTAGTCTACTATAGCTAAGGTCTCGGACTAGGATAGAAAGTGCAGTTGAGTTCAAGAACTCTATGGCGATCATCATACAAGACGAAGGACTTCTCAAGGAACCAGTGGATCTTCATCGACTAGAAGGTATGTGGAGACTTGAACTTATCTATCACTCAAAAGTCTATCTACTCTATCTCCTATATTGAGACAAAAGTCGTATTACTATATAGACTAAGATTATACACATATGTTATTTCGAGCTGAGTATATCTCGCTTATCTATTTCTCGAAATATGTGTTGGTAAAGCTTTCGCTTTAACCAAGTTCATCTTTACCTAGTGACAAAAGTCATGTTATGTTTCAATCTTTTTGGAAATCGCTCTGACGAAAAATAGTTTGTGAATAACAACTATATAACTCCTTCTGAGAATGTTTTAATGATTGAAATGAGAGTTTAGACAATATAACCATTGGAGGATATAAGCATTGTTGTGGTAACACATATATATATAAGTCCTTAATGCTTGAGCCGAAGTTTGCGAACTTTGTTGATCAAGTGAAACCGGAGTAGTGTGTGAGCTCAGTCCGCGAACTCAGCATACAAGCTCAGTCCGCGAACCCAATATACAAGCTCAGTCCGCGAACCCTATCCGCGAACTAGCATAGTTTTCGAAACCGAGAATTTCTGCTGGAGTTTGTGAACTCTTTCCGGGAGCTTAAGTCCGCGAACTTGAGTAGGTTATGTCTAAAAACGATGTTTGTGAACTTATCATAATAAATTAGGGAATGCTATTGCAAACCGTGGCTTTATAGTTCATGAATCGATTCGAGTGAATCATATCGTTTTTGCTTCAATTGTGTCTTGTGTAGTACATGATATCTCATAGCAATTGGACAACTCTCTAACTAGTTCATTTGAGTCATTTGGACTAGTTATGGTGAAGAAGAATATGGTTGATATGAAATTTATCATTTGGCTAACCATTTGGTTAATTAACTAGTGTTGAACCAACTAATGTACAAGTTTGGGCACGGTTACACAAACCCAATATCGTATAGTAAATTTGTGTATAACAAGCTAAGTTTTCGATCTAACGGTTGATAAATATTAGCTTGAATCTAATCGGGTTTTCATCTAACGGTGAATATTGAATGATTTGTTACCAAGCTAACATTGATTGCAAACCCTGATTTGAAGATTATATAAGGGAGAACTCTAGCAAGTGGGAAACCTAATCCCCATACATTCTGTGTGATACTAGTTTGCTAAGCTAGAGTCGATTCTCCTTTAACATTTGGTTTTCTTCTTCTAAAACCAGGTTAACGACTTAAATACTTCATTGGGATTGTGAAGCCAGACCGATACTACTTTTCTTGTAGTTGTGTGATCTGATCTTGCATCTTCTATCGTACGAGTATAATTGTAATAATTGGCTTGAGATTTATTTCTCCGATAGGCAAGATATAAAAGTATTCACAAACATCTTCGTCTCATCGTTTATGATTCCACAATATCTTTTTCCACTGCGTCGATTAAGACTATTGTGAGGTGATTGATAAAACTAAGATGTTCTTTGGGAATATAAGTATGGTTTTATTGATTGGTTCCTGTTCACCTTGATTTATCAAAAGACGGAACAAAACTCATAGGTTTATTCGTGGGAGACAAATTTATCTATCTTGTAGACTTTTCTGTGTGAGACAGATTTGTTTATTGAAGTCTTCGACTTTGGATCATAGCAACTCTTGGTTATGGGTGAGATCAACTAAGGGAATCAAGTGTGAAGTATCCTACTGGGATCAGAGGCGTAGGATCATAATTGTACCTTGGATCAGTGTGAGATTGGTTGGGGTTCAAATACAGTCCAGACCGAAGTTAATTTGTAGTAGGCTAGTGTCTGTAGCGGCTTAATACAGTGTATGTTTAATCTGGACTAGGTCCCCGGGGTTTTTTTTCATTTGCAAGTTCCTCTTTAACAAAATTCTGGTGTCAGTGTTATTTCTTTTTAGCATTATATTTTGTTATATAATTGAAATAATACAGGTTGTGCGTTGTTTAATCAATTAGAATATCCGACCTTATTGGTTGTTGATTTAAATTGATTGACACTTGGATATTGGTCTTTGGTACCATCCAAGTTATCTCTCTTAAATTAAGACTCACATATTGTATTTGCTTGAGTAAATCAAATTGAGAGATATAGATAATAAATCCTTGAGATATTTTTATCTAGATTGAGTCTGACTGTCTAGTTGATTCTCTAGTAAAGTAACTCGGAGTTTGTCCATACAGATTATTAATCGAAATATTGGGTATGGTTGTTAGACCCCCGCTTTTTCACATGGGAGCATTACAACTCCATCAAAAAGGGAGAGCTTGGTAAGCAATGCAAGGCTGACATAGAAAGAATGGCTGGTTACTGCATGAAACACATCAACTTGTGGCTACAAGCTCATGGTAGGGGAAGATGCACCAAAGTTACCTTTAAAAATCTGCCAGGAGTGCCAGATCAATGAGCATTCCCAGATTGCCTGTTGTACACCTGATATTGGATCAAGAGAAGTGTCAAGCCAACTACAAACAAGTCGCAGAGTGTGATGAAGAAAGCTGACATGGTAGAGAGGATGCAAGCAAGAAGAGTTGAGATGGCCTACAAAATTCTTACTGTATCAGGAGATGAAGAGAGTTGGAATGAATTTTGCAACTCGGAATACCTTAGCAATATGTTAATTGGAACATACTAAACATATTAAACAGACAAAACTCTTTTAACTGTAGTATTTTGGACAATAAATTACTTCTTACTGCAAACACAAATCTCTTATGTCTAATATCACCTGACTTAGCTTCTAATGTAATTGATACTCTAATATCTTTTATATTTTCATCTATAATATTTTGGATAATTCAGTCAGGAAAACTTGTGTTCCATAAGAACTCTAGGAAAACTTGTGTTCATTCCTGAAAATGAGAAATTATGCCTTGTCTTACTGTCTAATGGATACTTGTTCACTCCAGTACTTTAGTATTTTGTCTTATGTCTTATGTATATCAGTTCATTTACCAAATTTAACTCTATGGGTTCTAGGAAAACTTGTGCTTATTCCTGAAAATGAAGTTCATTTCAGTAGATTAAATGATAGAGAGGCGGTTCCTTCCAGATAATGAGGTATTATGGCTTGTCTTACTGTATAATGGATACCAGTACTCCAGTAAAAAAATCAGTACATATCCCATTGAATAAACATTATCATTTCGATAACAGTTCTAGGAAAAAAAATATGTTCATTCCTGAAAATGAAGTTCATTTCAGTAAATGAACTGATACATATCCCGTAGAGTTGATTTGGTAGGAAAAATACCATAACCTGCTACAAAATATCAGTACATACATATATCCAATAGAAATAATACCAAAAAAAAAGCATTTCTAAGGAAAAAAAAGGGAGTTCAATACAAAAAAAGGGAGTTCATTACAAAAAATGAAGTTCATTACAAACAATGAAGTGCATGTCAAAAAGTTAAAAAAAATGCATAATCAAACAGGTAAGAGAAGCAAATAAAGGTTCATGCATACTACTCCAACATTAATACAATAAAGGTAGATTTGTTGTGGTTCCCAATCTTCTTGCAGTTTGAGCACTTCATAGGCCTCTTCTCCTTCTCATAAGCGCTACGAATGCGCTTCTTTGGTGGTCTTCCTGGAGATGGCCTTGGAATACCAGGTAAGACTCTCTCTTCATGTTCATACGCTTCTGGCCTGTCATAATTGGGAATGGGTCGAATTGCAGGAGCATACGTGTGGCGAAAATGATTCGAACCAAAGTAAGGCTGGATAAACCTCAACATCTCAATACCACTCATATTAATAGCAGCAGTGGCGTGAGCACAAAGGAAACCAAATACTTTCCATCTCTGGCAAGTGCACGTCATCTACATCAGATCAACATCATGAGAGCTAGGAGAGTGAACCTCATATATACCATTACCTAACTCCGTAACACTCCATGGACGCCCTATATCGACATGTGACTTGAGTAAAGCTTTATAGATGGGAATCAAACTATCACTATAATTTCTATCGAGCTCACGCCTTTCTGCACTCATCCTCATAATCTTTATCATGATCTCATCAAAAAGAGTAGTTGGAGGCAGATACCTTTCACGATGAATCCAGTCATGGAAAGACTCTGCAATACTTGATGAGTGTATCCCATACCTACATCCTAAGAAGAAAGCATTTGCCCAGTGCTTAGGATCGATATTTATGATGTACTTGGAAACCCAACCACATCCTATGATGCACATCTCATTCAAAACAGCCTCATATTTGGCAACGCAGTAGAAGTATGCAGCTTTATGAAACAAATCATGAACTTGTTTATACTTCTCAAGTGATTTCTTGATGTGGAGGTTATTCTTCAAATGATAGAAACAGTAACTATGAAAAGAGTTGGGAAAATACTTGGGAATACTTTGCTTCAACCATTCATGACGATCAGTGATAAAGGTGATTGGACGAGAGTCGACACAATGCTGCAAGTTTTCCATAAACCACTCCCACCCTTCAATGTCTTCTCTAGGAACTAAAGCATATGCAAAAGGAAAAAATCCTACAAAAAAAAAAACACAAAAAAGAACTAAAGTGTCAGTTCGTTAAGAAATCAGTGCATACAAACAAAAAAAATGAAGGTTTCATTCTTAAAATAAAGTCCATTTCTGAAGCATGAACTGTATAATCAAAATATCTATAACTTTTATAGACTTCATTCCAATAATGAAGTCCATTCTATAACATGAACTGTATAATCAAAAATCTATAACTTTTATAGACTTCATTCCAATAATGAAGTTCATTCACGCTTATGAACAGCTAAAAAAACTTAACAAATAAGCTTCATTCATTCACATTGCTATTAAGAATAAAAATTTACATTGGTTTCCATTCACACCAGTGGCATCCATCAATGTTCCCTTGAATCTCCCAGTGAGAAATGTTGCATCACAGTAAAGCATAGGGCGAATGAACCGGTATCCTTCCATACAGGCACCAAAACATATGAAAAGCCTCTGAAAACGTTTAGTCTCTTTATCATACTAAAACTTAATATAGCTGCCAGGATTGGTAGCCTTTATTGCTTCAACATACCAAACAAGATCTGTAAAACTTTTTTACATCATCGCCATATATCTCTGCCTTAGATGCTTCCTTCCCTTTATAGGCATGATGGTATTTTATGTCAATACCGTAACAACTCTTCACCTGAGCAACCATATCGTTAGGCTTTATCGACGGATTTGACTGTATTTGATCCTTGAATAGATGTTTAATCAATTTCCTCTTCACGGTGGGGTCCTTCAGCTTATAAGCACCACCACATTTATGCTCCCCATTGAATTCCTTGATAACAAAGACACTTTTAGCGGTATCGATTGGAATGCAGTGAAGATACCAAGGATATTTTGAATCCCTACCACACTTGCCTGTGAACCTTAGTCTGTCATTCTTAACCTTTGCAACTGTATAACTAGACTTGCTGCAGTATTTGCTGATAGCTAAGCGAACCTCATCAACACCACCATGAAAAACTTGACCAACACCTTTAAAAATATCCTCCCAACCTTCAAATAAAAGAGGTTTCAATTGCTCATGACCTTCCGTCAGGTATTTAATCTTTGAAGTCTCAGTGAACCCTGTACATGATTCATCGTCACTGAGCGACTGTGTGGAAATACCAGAAGAAGAGCTATAAGCACCACCAATACAAGCCTCCTCAACGAACATATCAAAACTTGACAATTCCTTTGAACAAGTAACATCAATTAGACCTTGACGAGAATAATCACAATTGATGAAAGCTTTATCACAACCTTTGCCACTAACAAATCTTATGCTTTGGGGAGTCAAGTTTCTCCAATAATCACAAACACGGATTTTAAGGTCACAAATCATAGTATCTAAAGAAACTTTCAACGGAATACCATCCCATTTGTAGTAAACAACGGCATAACGACTAGAGAGAGCCATACTGAAACCTGAAAAATGAACACACAAACACAAAAATAGTTCATTATTGGAATGAAGCTGAAACAAAATAGCTTCATCAATAACATTCTAACAGATAAAGAAAAAGCATCAACACTACTTCTTCCTTAACAAAATAAAGTGTTCATTCTCGGAATGAAGTCGTAACAGAACAGCACTAATAGCTTCTCCTTAACAAAATAAAGAGTTCATTCCAAGAATGAAGCCTTAACAGAATGACTTCATCCATTAACATCCTAACAGATAAACAAAAGCAGCAGCAATACTTCTTACTTAACAAATTAAGAGTTCATTCTCAGAATGGAGCCTTAATAGAATGACTTAAATTCATTAACATCCTAACAACAACAAGAGTACTTCCATGACAAAAAGAAGAGTTCATTCTCGGAATGAAGCCGTAACGGAACAACACTAATAGCTTCTCCTTAACAAAATAAAGAGTTCATTCCAAGAATGAAGCTTTAACAGAATGGCTATTCATTAACATCACATAAATAAAACACCAACAGTACTTCTTCCATGATAAAAGAAGAGTTCATTCTTGTAATGAAGCCTTAACAGAACGACTTCATTTCATTGATCTTAAAATTCAAAAAAGAAACTAATCAAAAGAAAAACTTAGCTGATCTATAGAATTACTTCAAATCAAGGAAAAGATTAACGTGAAAACTCACCACCAACAAGAAGAATTCAAATCAATCTTCAAAAAAACACCAATCTCTGAATCTGTAATTCCAAAAAACCAACTCCAACCGAATCAATCTTCAAAAAGCCTCGATCAATCTTCAAAAAGCCTCGATCAATCTTCAGAAAGCCTCGAATCAAATTCCAAAAAATCAACTCCAACCGAATCAATCTCCAAAAAGCCTCGATTCAAATCTCCAAAAAGCCTCGAATAAACTCCAAAATCAAAATCTGTAATCAAATCAATCTTCATAACCAAGTTAAAGCCTCGATCAATCTTCAGAAAATCTCCGAATCAAATCTCCAAAAAAGCCTTGAATTAATCTTTTAAAATCCTTGAATCAACTCCAAAATCAAACTCTGCAATCAAATTAACTTGGTAATCAAATCAATCTTCATAACCAAGTTAATCTACTGTAAATCGAATCGATCTTGGTATCAAAAACGAAATCGAGGAAGATTTCTGCAGGAAATCGATAGATCAGACAGGAGAGAGAAAATTTTTCAAATCAAACTGGTTTCTTGATGTTTCCTGTTTATATAAGTCGGTAAAAGGACCAAACAATAATTTTTGCACGTTAAGGGGTATTTTTGTAACAGAAAAGGACTATTCCGTGTGGGTGGACAAAACCCTGGGACCAAATGATAATTTTTAGGACCAAATGATAATTTATATTATCAAATAGGACCAAACAGACAATGGACTAGGTCAACAGGACTAGACTCTCTATAATATATTATTCCTAGGACTATATGTTATTTCCTACAAAGAGAAATGTATCGCAGACAACCCAGTCCAAAATCCAGTGAGTAAAACAACTGAAACTCGAGAGAAAACAACGAATCAAACTATCTTTATTCTAAAAGCAAAGAACCCTAATTTGGTTGTTGTTTCTCAAAATCTCCCAAGCAGTATTACTGAGTTTGAGAGTGATGACAGTCAAAATAATTCCAACAATGAGGAAATTAGGAAAGCGAAAAAGAAGAAGCAAGGCCAATGGAAAAGATAAGCTAGAACAAGGAAGGAAATTGCTCTGCAGGAAAAATAGGAGGAAAAGATAATCTCAATAGGAAAAAAGCTTTCTCCTTCACCGATGAACATTGATCAGGTGAATCCTTCTTCAAAAACAAAAATAACAATGACTAATTTTGGAAATATGGGTGTGGTGGCTGCCCTAAACCATCCACAAGCTCAATGTTAGTTTACTCTTGGAATTGTCAAGGGTTAGGGAATCCCTCGACAATTCATCACCTAAATTCCTTCTTGAAAGCATGTAACCCTAGGATTGCTTTCTTGTCTGAAACTAAACTAGACAATAGTAAAGCTAATAATCTAATATCTAAGCTAAATTATAGTCAGCATTTTGTGGTTCCTTCTGTGGGTAGTAAAGGTGGTCTAATTCTCTTTTGGCATGATTCCGTGAAGATAAACATAATCAAGAGTAACATTAACTTAATTCATTGCCAAATTAGTCAGATTATGGCACCTACCTGGGATTTATTATGTGTGTATGGTCCTCCAGTCAGAAGTGAAAGAAATAGATTCTGGTCTTCTTTATCTGATTATATCGATGGCTTAGCGAACCCCTACAACATAATTGGTGATCTCAACTGAATAAAGTCCATGAAGGAGAAGAGTGGTGGCAAAATGGATAATAATTATCACAACAAAGAATTCAATAAAATGATCCAAGATAAAGGTCTAATCGATATGGGATACTGCGGTCCAGCGTTTACTTGGACAAATAGTGATGTAATGTCAACTCCTATCTATGACAGACTTGATAGAGTATTATGCTCACCTAGCTGGTGGTTGAATTTTCCTGAAGCTGCAGTGTTTCATTTACCAAGACTTGGCAGTGATCACTCCCCTATTTATCTCAACCTACACAGGATTTGCAAAAGGAGGAAACCAGGGAATAGATTCGAGTACTTCTGGATAGATCACCTAGAGTTTCAAGATGAAGTTTGTAAAGCCTGGGATTACACTTCTGGTAATACTCTGGAAAAGATAAAGGAAACTGGAAATAGTCTGACTGCTTGGGGTAAGAAAACTTTTGGGAATGTCACTAAAGCAGTTGAAAAGGCTAAGAAAGAACTAGTTGAATTACAGAAATTAGCTCACACAAGAGACATCAGAAATGATGAAGACAACTTGAAGAGGAAGATTGAAGACCTGATGGAAGTTGAAAGGAAATTCTGGCAGCAAAGAAACAAAAACACTTGGATTCCCAATGTGGACAGAAATACTCAAATTTTTCACATGTCAGTAAAGCAACGGAGAAAGAAGAATTCCATAGAAGCCTTGCAGACTAACAATAACACTTGGGTTTCCGGCCATGATAATATTTCAAAGCTGCTCATCAATCACTTTTCAAGTAATTTCCAAGCGGACAATCAAGACAACCTGGTGTCAATCAACTTCAGCTCTGAGCACAAAATTTCTAACAATGAAAATAAAGCTTTAAGTGCCATTCCAACTCAAGAAGAAGTCTGGAAAGTTCACAAAAGCATGGGGTCCCTCAAATCTCCCGGTCCTGGCGGCATGCCTCATATCTTCTACAAAAAATGCTGGGACAAAGTTGGCGATGAGGTAACTTCTCTTATTAAGCATTGCTTTGCTTCTTCTAGTTTACCTAGCGGTATGAATCATACTAACCTTGTTCTGATTCCCAAAGTCAAAAATCCTCCGAGACCCATTGAGTACAGACCCATCGCCTTATGCAACATCCTTTATAAAATAGTGGTAAAGATTATTGCCCAAAGACTAAAGCCAATGTTAGATAATCTAGTGGAACTTATTCTTGACAATGTTAGATAATCTAGTGGAACTTATTCTTGACAATGTTTTAACGGCCAAGGAACTTATTCACTCCATGAACCAGTCCAACTCTGTCTTAGGCGCCTTTGCACTTAAAATTGATATCAACAAAGCCTATGATAGAGTTTCGTGGAGATTCCTTGGCCAATGTCTTAGAGCTTATGGTATTAATGGTGACACTTACGAACTTATTATGAACTGTGTCACTACGGCTTCTTTTTCTATCATTGTAAATGGCTCCCCGGAAGGGCACTTTTCTAGCGGGATGGGGCTAAGACAGGGATGCCCTCTCTCTCCTTACCTCTTCATTTTATGTGCTCAGGACTTATCTTGGATGATAATAAAAATGGAAGAAAGGTGTATCTACAATGGCTACAGAGTCAACATATGGCCCCCAGCTATCACCCATCTTATGTTCGCTAATGACTTATTCTTCTTCGGCACGCTTGACAATAGAACAATCCAAAGCTTGCAAGATATTCTGTCGATGTATGCGAAATGGTCGGGCCAGCAAGCAAATCTGGAGAAATCATCAATTCTTTTCAGCAAAGGTGTCAAAAGCGAGAGAAGAAATGAGGTTGATGTTAAATTGGGAGTAAAACAAATGCAGAGTAATGATAAATATTTGGGTTTTCAACTTCTAAAGTCTGCTCATGAAATTAAATATTTTGACTTCCTTGAAGACAAATTTCTTAACAAACTTGCCGGATGGAAACGAATTCATCTCAACCATGCAGGGAAGATGGCGCTGATAAAACATGTGTTGGGTCTAATACCACCGTATTACATGGACACTTATTTGCTTCCGAAGGCTGTTATCTCGAAGTTGGATAGAATTATTTGAAATTTCTGGTGGGGGCACAATCATAGCACCAGAAAGATGCATTTCATAAACTGGAACATATTCTGTGATGACAAAGAGTACGGAGGCTTGGGTATAAGGTCTTTAACTCACCTCAACGGAGCACAAATTGCAAAACTAGTCTGGAGAATTATTGAAGATCAGAATTGTGAATGGGGAGCTATAATGAAGGCAAAGTACTTCAGGAATAAATCTTTTTGGGAAGCCACAACCAACTCGAGAAGCTCCTCCGCTTGGAAAGCAATGATCGAATGCAGAGAAGACATAAAGAACAACTGCTTATGGAGTATAGGTCATGGTGACAACATTCATATTATAAATGACCAACACATTTCCTTGGGAAACATAAGTAAAGTCTCTGACCTAACTCTGCAGAGACCCACCAGATGGAATGAAGAAATGATAAATCAACTCTTCCAAGACGATTCTGCTACACAGATCCTAAACACGTATTTACCAGATGCTGAGGAAGACGTTGAAGACAAATTACTCTGGAAACCTCACCCAAACGGTACGTTCTCTTGTAAATCCTTCATAAAAACCATCAAAGAGACACAGCCTAGCTCTTCTAATGCTCATAGTGATTCTTTCCCCTGGAAACATTTCTGGAACATAAAAGTCTTGGCCCCTAAAATCATAATGTTTATCTGGAGAGTACTTCACGAGGGTCTGGCTATATTCAAGAACCTCGGGAAACACATCATTGGTATTAACCAAGAATGCAGATTATGTGGTGCTGCCGTTGAAGACCTAGAGCACATATTTTTTCAATGTCCAGTAGCTGCTACAACTTTCTTTGGATCCCAGCTAGGATGCAGAACTGAAAGATACCGTCATCTGAGCTGTAAACAAATTATTGCTAGCTGGTTAGCGGAGAAAGGGAACTATGAGGTCTTTAAAATGGGAAGCTGTGTGATGTGGGCTCTTTGGAAAAACAAAAACGACAGTTTTTAACGGAAATAATAACTCTATCCAGAGTATCATCAAGGAAGCTGCTTTCTGGTTTCACTACTCCGTTCCAGTACTGCCGGAGGAAGAACAGAATCTTATTACTCATCCTAGGAAAATTGCAGAAAAGTGGAAACCACCTGAAGTCAATTGGACAAAATTAAATGTGGATGCTGCCTTTGACAATCACAAGGCTGGATGGGCCGTAGTGGCCAGAGACTATGCAATACATTTCAAAGGTTGCGGAACAAAGTCGCACGAGGTGCTGAGTCCAATTGAAGCAGAAACTAGAGCTGTTCTATTGGCTACGGAGCTTGCAGTTGTCACTAGATTGCAACGAGTGATAATTGAGAGTGATGCTGAAAAAGTGATCATGATGTTGACTGAAGAGAATACTCATATCCCTTGGAGATTACGGGAGCTAATCCTCCAAATCAGAGCCAAGGCTAGGAAAGTGCCTGAAGTTAAATTTGTTTTCAACAAAAGAGATGGGAAAATAGTACTGCCCATACTCTAGCTAAGTACGCTTTAAATCCCCCCCCCCCCTTGTATCTCGTCCTGTATTCAAGACGATCTCTCTGCTCTTTAGTTTTTTCCCTTTTCTTCTTGTAGCAAAAAAAAAAACAAAAAAAAAAACCGCAACAATATACGGGTCATGAATCATGCAAAATAAAAGCACAATATTTATGCAAAAGCTGGATGTTTTCTTCTCCGGGGTATATTTGCTATTTACAAGCTTCATGTATACACTGTTAGTACTAGTCACAACAAAGAAGTATCGACTAGAGATATAATGTCAATAAAATGTTTCCTACAATTCTAATTTAATAAAGGAGAAAATCAGCTGCATCTACTTTGTATCTCTTTATTGTAGAAATATGACCCTAGGTTGACACTTCAATTCTAATCTAATAAAGGAGAAATTTAGCTGCGCTTACTTTGTGTCTCTTTGTTGTAACAATCTGACCCTTCGTGTGAGAAGTGAGATTTCAAACCCATCCAACACTGATAGTAGTTGTGATCCATGCGAGGAGATTCAAGGGCCCATGGACAGACTCTAGGAATCAAACTTGATTCAAACATGAAAGCCATGGTTTCTGTTATTTTGGATGGTGTTTCATCAGTTCCATGGCCCACTGTTGTCTGTCAACATCCAAAGAGAAAATTAAAGTGTCCTAGTGAGCGAGAAAGGTAAGCAAATTTTGTTCAGAAGCCGAGAACAAATCTCAAGAACCAAAAGGAAACTGTTTTCTGTTGTTTGTATTTTCAATTACCGAGAACATGAGAATACTTTTAGAATAATTCAATAAACTGAGTAGTTTGCTGAAATCATTTATCCACAAACATGTTTTGTAAACAGAGAAAAACGTCGATCGTCTAAGAAATGGCTAACTTCAGGCTGTATTCAAAAACTACTTTTTGAAACGGATTTAGGAACAGCCATCCTTTGTTTTGGGAAAACCGAAGACTGTTAACTGGATAACAATTTACAAACAAAAATCCTGTAGCAGTCACTAGTTTGGAGAAATTTGTACCTCAAATGTATTTGTATCAGGACCATGAGGAGTCATGCAGCTATGAAGACTTGCTCCACCTGGGAGAAATCCATCAGCTTTAGCCTACAACCACCTCAGAAAACTCACGTGTGTTAGTCAGAAAATTATGCACTGTTAGCACACTAACATTGGAAAAAAAAACATAACAAGCTAACATAGGACACTAAATGGCATACCAACATAGAAGAACCCTTATCCTTATTTCAAGAAGGAAGTATCCATTATGTATACAGTAGTTCATGGTACTAAGATGCCATATTCTGGTCAGTTTCCAACCAATATATGCTAGAATGGTCGATCTCTCTTTATTTTTCATAAATGACTATCTTATGGGTGACTTCATCCCAGAAGATTAAACAGCGTGAGGCTTTACCTCATATTTTCCATATATCAGACCCATGAATTCACTCATACAATTGCGATGGTAATATGGAGGGCGAAATGTGTGCTCCGCAACCAACCATCTAGGTGGGAAAATAACAAAATCAAGCAATGCTACGCCAGGTTTATCAGTTGGTGCAGTCAATACTGAAATCAGTGGACATAGGTTTACTGTTAAAAATGAAACAAATAACTGACGGAGGAAAAAAGAAGGGAAAGAAGATGACTTTTTTCATGTTGACTTAATCCAGATAGGTGAGATCTGTAGGATACCTACCTGTGTTTACTGAAGGATCACCATGATCTATCAAGACGGTGTTAAATGGGCAGAACCTATGTAGATCATACTGTAGGGTACATCATGAAGGAGATTTCAAGATATGAGTCGCAACTATTTTGTTAAGCTAGAAAAATAGAAGAGCTAAAATTTCATGAAAATTCTAATGTAACACTGATAGAGCAAGGATGCTATTGGCACGAATTCTCACCTTATAAGGTACATAATTCCCATGCCATGCTACCACATTGAATGGCGAAAAATTCTGTTTTGCAGTGAATAATTCACCCCCAAATTTTTGGACAATAATGTACCCAGGATGTACTTCATCTTCAAACCAGGCAGTGGGTACAAGAAAATCCCTTGTAGCAGCAAGACCATTAGCACCTAAAAAGAAAATCATAATAGATGTTTCATAATTGCAACTTCAAGTTGCAGCCATTAAATAAAACCTCAAATAGATGAAACAATTCGTATATTTGCCCCCGGTGAGATGCTCAATAAAATCAATACCTATTGGGCCTAGATCGGGAAGCTGAAAATGAGTACCGAAAACCTCAGCCACATAACCACGTGAGGGTCCATCTGGAAGGTCAATAGAAAATCGGAATCCTTGAGGCAAGACAACTATTTCACCAGGACATACGTGCAATTTCCCACACTCAGTTGTGATCGATAATCCTGGTTAGGCAACAACATTTTGAGATATTAATGTTAGTAAAGTACTTTTAACAAAAAATAAGTAGTATTTCTTAGTTGGTTACATGACTTCTAGGTAGACCTATATAAGTTGCGACCTGCTCAGAACTTTCTGCAGTCCTTTAGTTCTATGGTAGCTAGTGTTACGACAACCTCTCGTTGATAACATGATGTTATATAACATTGATACTTCAACTTAAACATTGAAGTTACCATTTGGGACACAAGAAGATCATTTTAAGTGCTCTTCCACAAGTCACATTGGTAACAAGCTGCAAGCAGACAAATTTCACGCACCACAAGGAGTTTGATAATGTCATTGAGAGGCATACAATAACTATCACTTTTTTCATCTTATTTTTGTAGAAGTATTAATGGTCAGACATAAGTGTAACCCATTTAGAGAGGTACATATTCCTGTGAGTTTCGATAAGATTAGCAAAGCATTTCACTCCCTGGCACTCTAGGGTGCACGCTATTTTCGTGCATGTACCCACTTAGATAGCTTAATCACAGTTAAATGAACAACCCAATAGAGTGAAGCTGAAAATCAACAGTGATTAGAGGGTTGCGTCCAGTTTTGCGGGTAACCCACGTACAACTAGTGTGGTCTCCATCATTTCCAGAAACTTATGCTGCTTTCAAACCAAAGCGGATAATGAAACAGAAGCATGAAGCAGTTGCCCAAAATTTAGTTCAGATTCAAGATTTACTTACTTCCTTTTTCTGGAACTATCAAGAAGTCCCCATCAGCATTGCAAAATGCACAGTTATCCATTGACTTGTTAGCAGAGTACCTACATGACACATCATGCATCTGGCTATCAACAATTATCTTTATAAATCAGCCAATCATAGAATTCTCCCAATCACTAAATTGAAAAACTGCAAGACAAACTAATTAAGAAGTAGCACTTACATGTGAATAGCAAATCCATGACGAAGGAAAGAGCTCCCCGCTCCACAAATCGTATAAAGCCCATCAATAAAATCAGTTGGTGAATCAGGAATCTCTTCAGGCTTCCACCTCAACTGAGTTGGTGTAGCAGAACTTGTACTTTGATTAAACTCACTCACAAGTTTCTTTTGAGTTGGAGTTCGAGGTTTGAATGGCTCATGGGTAACTGATGGCTTGATTCGATACAACCAACTAAGCAACAGATTAAAGCAAAACAACATAAATTACCTAAAACCAAACAGAAATTTAAAAGATGAACCCAAATCTTGAAATGAAACTAAAAAGTCAGACCTTCTTTG
Organism: Papaver bracteatum; assembly: GCA_023529315.1. NCBI lineage: Eukaryota > Viridiplantae > Streptophyta > Magnoliopsida > Ranunculales > Papaveraceae > Papaver > Papaver bracteatum. The sequence continues at coordinate 61,908 of JAJJWX010002616.1, forward strand.
ATTAAGTTTACGGGGAGTAGTAAAAGCTGTGCCTGAAATTTGTTCAGCATAGAGACCAAATGGACATACAAGTGGATTATTTTGTCCTTGAGGTAAAGCTCCTTGAATCGCTTCAGATGAGAAACTGTTACCAAATCCAGACTGATAAAGAAATTCCTTAGCACCAGTAGAAACCTGTTCTTGTTTTTCCATTTTTTGATCAAAAACGTTAAGTAATTTAGGGCAGTAAACTAGAGGAATAGAAAGAAAAAATAAAACAGAGAACTCAAATTTACATCTGATAAACCTGGTAACTTATATCGTAGTATCTGGCTTCTGGCAATTAATGCTTTGAAAACAAGGATTCTGGAAACTAATTTGTATTATCTGCTACATTTGTCGTGGAGTAAGGATAAGGAAGCATGAATTAGCGTGGTGGAATTGATGACGAAGACTCACATGGCAAGAATTGTGATGGATATAACTCGTGACATGTCACTTGTTTCTGGTGCTAGTCGCCGAGATGAAACGCAATATTAATGTATTATTAATTACAGGATTGTTAAAGGTACTCATAAAAAAAATTAAAATAAAATAGATTGACGGTTGGATTTTTAAATTGGTACCCGCTCCAGTAATAACATTATTTTTCTTCTACGATTATTTTGTATCTTGTATTATTATGGTTAATTTTTTTTATTGCGTCGGATAACAATTTTAGAAAAACTTAATTCCATCGTAAGCGTATAACAAAAAATTTATTCCATCGTTACCTATGAAATTTAAAAGAAAAAGAATGTTGAATGCAGTCTAGATTAGAACTCATATGTTCATGGCTTTTTTTTAACCAGCAAAAGGTAATATTACATGATCATCGTTATACAAGTGAGTCAAGCCAAAATCACATTAAGTTGAACCGCATGCATAGCATGTGACATTAAGATGTTGTTCGATGCAACAACTTTCATTTGAGAATCAGAAAGGTGAGAGAACGTCCAGGTTTTTCGTGGCAACAATGGTAAAGGGGTCATCTTCTCAATGATCAAGAAAGGGTTTTTGGATACAGATCGGAAAGGTAAGCAAATTTGTAGGGCACTATAAGGTTTTTAAGTCAAATCTGTCATCCTTTCACATAACTTGACATGTATTTTGTTTGTTGAAAAACCCAAAAACCCTAAGAAGATTATTCATGTTACAATTAGTTATGAAGGGGTGATATGGATGAAAATTATTATGAGGAAATAATCAAAGAAAAGTTTTTATGGTAGCTGCTACTGGGTTTTCCGTCGAGGGGATGAACATATTTTGTTTTCTCGTAATCAGAATAGGTTTGGAGAAGTTTTTCGTGCAACAGTTTCATGTAAGGGGATTAAAGTTTTTATGTGTTTTTCAGCTGGAAAAGGTGGATCAAGATAGCTGCGCTTTAAATGGTTTCAAGAACATTACATCTAAGAAGATCTTTATAGCATCTAAGAGTTCTTCTTCTATACTCATCTCTTAGTACAAAGCTCATTCAGATTCTTGAATCACTTTTTCTGAATCTTCTTCTAACTCTGTTCAGAATTGGAATCAAGCAATGATTGTCGAGACCTGTAAGAAAGTGGTTTCTTGGAATTACATAAGTCTTAAGATTGCTAACCAGTTGCATATTGAATTAGGGTTTGATATTTATACATTTGATTTCAATAAAACGTTTTTCTTTATTTCTTTTCATGACGAAGATAACATGGTGAATAAGGGAATTTGGAACTATGGTGATATTTCTATTAGACGGCTACAATGATCAAATTTCCATAAATTAACCAACACCCTATTCGGTTGGGATGGGAAAAAAGTCAGAGTCTATGTTGGTGATGAAGGATGGTTATATAAGCAAGAAGTTGAATCTGAAGAAATTGAGGGTCACATACAGTGGGGCCAAGGATATTTTTAAAGAGGAAGGTAGTGTGGACAGTGATAGTCACGAATAACATATCTGCTTATTTTCTACACGTCCTAGTTAAATGTGTCTTTCCGATAGTGCCGGAAACAAGATCGACGATAAGTATCTTCAACTATTGCATCTTCTTGATAAGATGCATACGTATTCATGGGGGTGGTTGGCCACTTGAATGGAGAGTTGACAAAGGCTTCAAGGACACTCTGTAAACAAGTTAATGGGACTCTAAGTCTCTTCCAGGTAATTATATTGTCTTCATCATTTATATTTCCCAGTTTGTGTAGTTAATATTGGGTAAGGTGAGATTCTTACTATACTTTATGTTGGGATAGATTTGGATACACGAGCACTTCCCGTCCTTGGTGAAAGACAATTCCAACATCAAATTTAATGTTGATCTTCTGAATCACAAGCCTAGAGGACGAAGTACTATTTCAAAGGTTGTCAGGATAAGGATATGCCTCAAAAGATGATCAACATGCGAGTTTCCTTGGACAACATGACTGCACATGAAGTAATCTTGGATCCATATCGAGAAGATAGAAAAAATCGCGTACTTATAAGGAGAAATGATGTTGCATTTTACAACGGTCCCTTGTTTTACCCTAATGGACTTTCAATGTACGATCCTTCTCGGGTAATTTGAAAAATCGGTTACGTTCAAGAAGAACCATATCACGTTGATGAACTATTCGTTAAAGTGTTAAGGGAGGAGTGCAGCATGTCCCACAAATCTATTAACATGGTTTACTTTCCAAATCTACAAACTTCTCATTGAGACGGGAGGAGTTATTATAAAGTTTTTTTTGGGTCTTTTGGAAGAGGTGGTCGACGGTCATGAAGATTGTGATAATTACATGTCGTGGTACTTCGGTTTTTCTCATCCTCATGTAATTCGGGAACAAATTGTTCAACCGGCTCGTAAAAAGAAGAACATCGTGAAAGACCCAATAACGAGTCTTAAGAATTTTATAAGTAACGTGTCTCTCTTATTATTTTAAGATTATATTATTGAATAAGTTTAATGATCGTATGTTGTTTTACTAAAAATAGAATGACACTTAAAGACCCTTGTGAAGATGATATGTTGTGCGAAGTGATAAAGGAAAGCCTTTGTCGGTTGAAGATAAAACTAAGAACATTGACGTTTCTAGGAATGTTGATGATGAGGATGCTACCGAAATGTACCATCGAGCAATTGTTGAACTTAAAAGGCCTCGTAGTCGGGGAGGTGGAAGTCAATGATGCGATGGTGCTAAACGTGGCCGTGGTCGTGAATGAATTTCTAGTTTTTTTTATTTATATGTTAGACAATTATATTAAAGTTAATGGTTGGACAAATGTTTCTTTATGTTTGGACAAATATTGATTTATGTTTGCTTAGTTAATTGAAACACCTACTTTATTGGATTTCTAGTTGTTGAATTAATGGTTTGCTTAGTTACATTACTACTCAACACTTTTGCTTTTTAATAGTTTAGTCGTCAAGGTTTTAACACTTGTAAAATTCCGACCAATCCAGGGTCGTCACTTTTTTATTTGCAGACTGACAATCCTGACAAAAAATATTGTATAGTTACCAGGGTCATCAGGGTATTAACAATACGACCTAGACAATCATATTCTAGTCGTCATCTTTAAAAAAAAAAAAACTATCGTGTTGTATAATGGTAGATCAATATGACCATATCATGTGTGAAAAAAATGTTATTACTCGTCATGTTAACAAAATTACGACATAGACAACCATCTCTTTGTCGTCATCTTTAAACAACTATCGTGCCGAATAAAGGTAGATGAATATGACAAATTCATGTGTGAAGATATGATATTAGTTGTCATCTAACAAAATTATGCGTCATTTCAAGGAAAGAAAACCATGACGACGAGCTCAAAATTCAAAATTTTGTGCAAGTACAACTGCATAGATTTGCTCTCCTAACGGCTATAGTTTTTGTGATCATCCCATAAATATACTAGTTTTCTCCACAAAACAACTCACACCTAGTTTCATTTACTCTACAAAAAATCATTTTACTCTTTCTAACTCACTTCATACCTCTACATACAAGCATGGCATCATTTGATTCAAGTGGAGATTTGGCAATAATCAAAACATGGTATGCCGAATCTCGAGTTATAGATGTCTCCCCCGTAAGTAGATCCTGAAACCTTTTAGGCGAAGATATATATACAATATATGGGAGATTTTGGGAATACAAAGAGAAAAACTCTTCAACAAATTAATGATGGGTACCAAGTTATCCACAAAATCATAGTTGATTTTATATCTATCCAACAACAAATCTTCAACGATAGCCATTTAAGCTTGACGATCCCACAATTTGTAAGTATTTTTAAAGTTTCTTTTACATATGCTAAGTTGTTTGATCTTCCATTATAACAACAATAACAAAGTATGTTTGTGTTTTTAAGAGCAAGTCGCGAAAAGGTACGACTTGGAGGAAAGTGTAAAATCATTTCCATTTAATGAAAGCCTATCATTTCATGAATTCCAAAATTATAGAGTTTGCTCCGGACTGTATGTCGGGTTAGCCGAATCGGGTGAAGATTCTTCCGATGAAGATTAAGACTTATATTAGTAGTTTTTAAGTAAATTTTGTGGGTAAATCTTTATGTAAACCCTCACGAGACTATAACTTTTCCATTAGAGTCGCATAGGGGTTAAAAGGCTTGGTACACATGCTAGCTAAGTGCATCCGTTATACCCATGAAAATGAGTTAGATTTTATGTTTCAATCTATGGACTAACCAATATTTCATAAACAAAGGTAAATAACATCTTTTGAGTTTGACTTTTTTGTTGGGTATAAATTAAAGTCGGCACTGTTCAATACTGCACAGCTTGCTGACTAATCCAGAATCGTCATTTTGTTGTTTTGCCAGAATAACTACTATGACAAAAATATAATACAATGACCAAGGTCGTCATTTTATAAAATTACAACCATGACGATTATGCTTTAGTCGTCAGGTTGTGAAGCTAATACCTTGCTGACTAATCATGCATTTGTAACACCTTTCTTTGTATGGAAAATATCATTTGGCCTTCATTATGGTTTATTAACAACATGTCGGCTATAAATACATGGTTAAGGGGCATTGAGTTTTACTTCTAGTGACCTTATTTTGTTTTTTCATGTATGTCCCGATTAATTTGGGTATACCTCAATCTCGCGTTAATTTAACTTGATTTAATTTTGATAAAATAACATTTTACACGTTGTATCTTATGTCAAAAATGACTTTTATAACAAAAAATTATGAGAGAAAAGCCAAAAAAAAATAAAAATCAGGTGGCCCCCGACTGCCAATTCATATGTAAATTAGTTACTATAATATACATATTTGTCCCCTCAAGAGAAAACTCTTAGATCCTTCACCATTCAGAAGACAACAACACCATCTTCTTTCACATTATACAACAATTTACAGAGAACACAACAACATTCAACAACTTCAGGATCAACACAACCACCGGATCCAAGATAAAGATGACATTATTCGCCTCTTAATAGATCGTTTCACATATCAATACACGACTCCAAATATGATCTTTGACGAAGAAACTTTCAACATAATTACACGTAAGCTAATATTGTGACAGCGTGCCTTGTTCACTGCAGAAGTTTCCACAACATAAAGCAAGGAGGATTGGTTCTCCACTAATTATAGAAAGTGCTTTAGGTCGAGACGGATACATGAGTAAATTTTCTAAGGTTTTTCAGAATACTATCAATTTACAGTTAATAGACATGCGGCGCATCTTTTTTAATAACCTCAATATGCACCCGCTCATGAACCATATAATGCTTACCTTGATTCCAAAAATGGAACACCCATCAAAACCATAATATTTTGGGCTTTTTACAAATCTAGGCCTGTTTTTTTTATGGTTTACAAAACTAAGCCTCTTTTTTTATTTCTTACAAAACTAGGCAAGTTTTGACCAAAAATGATGGATGGAAAGTTAGCCAAGTTAAGTGGACCTAAAATGACAGAATAGCCCTTTAAATCGCTGATTTAAGTATGTCACAAAGTTGACTCTATACACATGGAATATGACATAACAAGTCGACGTTGTACATGTCATCGTTACAAACACGTGGCAATATAGCCCACAAACTCATCACCTTCTTATTTGAACCCCAACACCTCATTCACGATCACAACCATCACTATTTATCGCGTCAACATCAGCAATATAGACCACTGCTACACCTTCACTAGCTCAATCGATATCCACCAGTCCAACCAGCTATTACACCATTGTAGAATACTAGCAGGCAGCAACAAGCTTTCAAATTCGCTACGAGTGCTTCACTGTCCCCAGGATGTATAATCAATGTCACCAGCTCCAACATAATACCATTTAGTGCTAGCCTCCATCACTACCGGATCAAGTTTTAACACAACCAGTGCCGCTATCCTATCCTTACGCTCCCACCAGCTCAAAAATCAACAACACCACCAGCTCACTTAATCCTCGTGACACCATCAGATTGACTATGAGAGAAGATGTTCCTTGCACTGAACTGATCCACAATCAGCAAAATCCAACCCAAATCAATACAAAATCGACCTACCCATAATGTTATTAACCTCTCAAATATTTGTCGAGCCTCCTAAAATAACTCTAGAACCCATGGATAGAGAAGCGGCAAAGAGAAGGGACGTGAATGACTGCTACAAGACTTGACCTATGGTTTAGGATTTTTATCAAACAGTTGTTGTGCACAGTCTGATGGTGATTTGAAAACGAGGAAACACCTTTTGAAGCCTTCCAATTCCCTACAAATTCAAATCAGATAGAAACCCACCATTTCTAATTCATTCAAACTCTATATCATCATCAATCTGCACTAAATAAAACTCGAAAACATTCATTGCCAAATATCCACCGTTTACTGCCATTACTAGCAAAACCAACACCAGGAGAATATTTAACCCAACATTGTCATGAGAACTTCGACCATCCAATTCCTCCCAAATCTTGATAATTGGCACCATAAATCAACAATGAAATTGGGTTAAAACCCATCACAGAAAATCCTAGAAAAAATATGAAGAGTTTTATTTACAGACAAACCCTAGAAACTATCATAATAGAAAACCATAGAAAAAAACAACAATCCATTTAACATGCTTACAATTGAGAGAAAATCAAAAACAGAAGTGGGTTTTTCACGATTTACTTTCATCTGTAAAATGATGCCTTCTTCATCTCGCCATCAAAACCACTATTAAATCTTCAATCTCTGGTAAAGAATCACGATCAACCTTGATTAGAGACAAACCCCTAACTTATCTCTCGATTTCCGAAGGAAAAATCCTTGACTTCGAAGAAGCAGAGAGAGTAAAATAAGAAACAAAAATGAAGAATGGATTCACAGTCCAACCATTTCCAGCATTGTTGTAAACCAATCTAAGCATCTATACAGTCCAATTTCATAGACTCATGAGTATATTAGATTATTGAATCTGAATCCGCCACGTTATGTTGAGATTACTTTGGCCTATCTATCATAGCCGTTCATATTCTTCGAGATATCCAGATCTTGGATTAGTGACGCAGAGCTACACATGTGGGGTAATATTTAATATGTCATTGTTACATATATGAAAGGGCATAACTGTAATCTCAGCACCTCCACGAGATCTCGTTATATGAGATTCTAAAGAGATATTGACTAGTCAACATGAGAAATTGACTGAGATAACAAATTTGGATGGAATCCATCCAATTGGCCTAGATTTGTAAGAAATAAAAAAAGAGGCTTAGATTTGAAAACTGGGGTCCAGAACATGCCTAGATGTGTATATATTCCTAATATTTTTGACCCATAAAACTCTGTAATGCAACCTACAAAATTATAGCCAAAATCCGGGTAAAATGATTGCTTCCCTACTATAATTTTTAATAAGTAATTTTCAAAGTGCTCTTGTACTTCAACATCCAATACGCGCTAATATAACAATCGCTAGAGAACTTTTTCATCATATTAGAACTTCGGCCGTTAACAAAGAACTAAAAATTGCACTCAAACTAGATATTCCTTAAGCATATGATAACTTAGATTGGGATTTATCAAGAAGGTTTTTACCAAAAATAGGATTTCCAAATACCTCCATAGAATACATAATGCTATACATAACTTCTATCACTTAATTAACATCAATAGAATCCCACATAATCATACCAGCCCGTCCAAGAAATCAGACAGGGTGTCCACTATCTTCTTACATACTCATCATATGTGTGGAAATTCTTTCAGCTAATTTGGAAAATATGTGACATTCAAGTAATGTAAATAGGATCAACATATCTTAAAATACACCACCAACCTCCACATCATGTATGTTGATGACATCCTCGTCACACACAGAGCTTCTGCAGTAAGTAACCAAGATTTTAACAACTTGTTGCACTATTAATCTACCTCATAGACACAATTAGTCCATATATACCTGATATTACCTCAGACGACAACAATACCACATATATATACATAGGGGTCCACTTCAAACAGGAAGACCTTTGGTTCAAGTATTTACACCACTACTTCAACGTTTGGCTAGAAAGGAAAAAAGATGGATAACTAAGTGGTTAAATCCGGAAGGCAGGTTAGTACTGCTAAAATCTTCTTTAACCCCTTATTCTAATCATTTGATACAAACACAACTTCTTGCTACACATATGAACAACAAGTTTGATCGTATCACCATGAACTTCTTATGGGGCGCCACAACTTCTCTGTAAGAAAACTGTATCCATATGGATGGGATAAGCAAACCAAACCAAAAACTCAGAGAGGGATTGGCTTTAAAAAAGACAAAAAGCACAATAAAACATTACTTATGAAGCGAGCTTGGTTACTCCATAACCAACCAAACTCCATTTGGGAAAGCCTCTGATGGACACATTTTTGTGACTGAATTGTCCTCGATGTCTGAATTGTTAGAACTCGATTTTTGTAATAATATTGTGTTTTTATGTATTATTGGAAATAAACATTTTCGGAAAAATTGGCTCGAAAAAAGTGTTAAAGGAACCCCGGAGGACATTTGTTAAATGGACCTCCACTTTGGATAAGGGGCACGTCAATTACTAAGGGGCACCCACCTGATATTCGCACCCCCAATTGTTGGTTAAGGGGTTCCCTTTTCTTCCTCGTTTGAATCTTGGTTTTGGCGGGAAACTGGTTTTCTCACCTGCAACATATTCTGCTTTGGATTTGGATGAGCTGTAGTGAGACTCAATGGCTGAATTTGCACGGGAAGACTTGATTAAGCTTAACAGGCGTATTAGGGTTGCTGGAATTGATCCAAATTGGCCAGAAATTCGGGATTGGATAAAACAGAGTAACCCTGGATTTTTCGGCTAAGTATGGAAGGATTCTTGCGAGATTTTCTCCTGGATTATGATTGGGAATATCATGTTAGTCTAAAACAGGAGTCGTAATCGTGCTGGAATAGAAAAAGAGAAGAGTTCACGCAAGTTTGAAAGAATATGGTATTCACGCACGTACATGAGGAATTCTCGGGATTTTCCGAGACATTTTTGGAGTTCTGCGTGTGTATGTGGAGAGTTTGACTCCTTCTGATCGTGTTCTGAATGAGGTTGGAGTATATCGACAGCTGACAGAAGCATGCAGAGAGATAGAAGGAAATAATTCTCGAGTTTTGTAGAGGGAGTTATGGGAGGATTATTTGCAGTTATTATGAGATATTTTGTTGTTGTTGGGTTATAAATAGTCACTGGGAGTCAGACGAATAGGGGAGAGAATTGGGAGAAGTTTAGAGCATCACAGAGCCGGAAAAATCAGTTGCAGTGGAGTTGATTTTTGCTGGTGTAGTAAAGAATGAAGAACATAAGACGCCATAGAACTGTCATTCAACAACAGTGTCAGTGACAGATTAGTTGTATCGTTCTCTGTAACAGTTATTTTGTCACAAATTATTTTTCATCCATTTCCATTAACTATAAACACCTTTTGAGCAATGCAATTATGTTTTGAGTGTGTTTCCATGATGAGGATCTAAACTCAATCCTTGGGGCAATGGAGGAAGCCGTTGTTTCGGTAAAAGTGATAATTTATACTTTTAATTAATTATAACAACTCTATTATGATTTTTGCATTGAACTAAAAATTAATTATATTATTTTGATTATTTAGGTGTATTTTCTCTTGATAGAATATGCTTGATTTAGGGTTTTGATATTCTATGCTTGGATTAACATCTATTCTTTTGAAAATCTACATGTCTAGGCAATACTATTAGAATCAATTTGAATGTTGAGTTGCATAATTATTGTTTTATTAAATCACTAATATCGACCAATGGTGGAATACTAGCCCCAGTCTCTCCGCATTACCTCTTGTTTGAAATTTGCTATATTTTTAGTTTTAAAATTAGATCTAAAATCTGCTTTCACAAGTCTTGAACGAATCATCTTACTACAACATTATTGAAATTACATCAGCCTTTATAGGGAAAAACACCTCAAAAAACAATCCATCATTACCCATGACCACTACATAACCACTTCAGCCAGTCTATAGTGGATAAAAATAATAATTAAATTCTTAAAATACCCGCTATCAAGCACCATATCTTCTACAGTATAAGAATTAGAATAACAACTTTTATCATCAAAAATTGGGTACCACAATTCACCCCACTGACTCAAGCCAGTGCCATCCTTTTCAAACAGTGGCAGATATTATTGATCATATATCATGCATTTGGGTTCAAAAAAAATAATTCCAAACTCCCATAAAGAATTATAAACATTCACCTACTTTAAGATGGACCATCAAATAACATCATCTCTCCACACACAAAATATGGAACCTACACGACTATATCAGACTACAAATCCTAACCCAAAACCAATACTAGGCATTAAAAAATCCTTTACCCAACACCAACTTTCTATGGAAACTACCGTGCTCACCAAAAATTTATTTATTTTTTTTTATTTTTTTGGAAAGCTATGAACGAAAGTTTACCCACCTTCAAGATTCTCAATAGAATTCGTTTCATAGATTCCAATCTCTTCTCGTTCTGTAATTCAACTCTGGAAACGACCACCAATATTATTCTACATTGCCAGAATTCCATGGCCATTTGGCAGTTATTATCACCAACCTACCACACACTTCAATAAATCTTTAAACTTGAATCCAACATATTACGCAGTACGTGAGCCCTTCTACCTTCACCACCTCTTTTGATTATTTTTTTTGGTCATTATTGTTAGTGTTAGAGCATTGCTCGGTCGAACTCGCATGCGTTGCTATCTCAAGCATGTTTGTCAATGTTAGTGATCAAAACTATAAGTATTGATTTTTAGTCTACTATAGCTAAGGTCTCGGACTAGGATAGAATGTGTAGTTGAGCTCAAGAAATCCATGGAAATCATCATACAAGACGAAGGACTACTCAAGGAACTGGTGGATATTCATCGACTAAAAGGTATGTGGAGACTTGAACTTATCTATCACTCAAAAGTATATTTATCTCTTATTCTGAGACAAAAGTCGTTTTGCTATATAGAATAAGATTATACACATTTGGTATTTCGAGCCGAGTTTACCTCGCCTATCTATTTCTCGAAATATATGTTGGTAAAGCTTTCGCTTTAGCCAAGTTCATATTTACCTAGTGACAAAAGTCATGTTAAGTTTTAATCACTTTGAAAATTGCTCTGACGAAAAATGGTTTGTGAATAACAACTATATAACATCCTCTGAGAATGTTTCAATGATTGAAATGAGAGTTTAGACAATATAAATAATGGAGGATATAAGCATTGTTGTGGAAACACATATATGTATAAGTCCTTATTACTTAAACCAAAGTTTGCGAACTTTGTTGATCAAGAGAACCAGAGAAGTGCGTGAACCTCAGTCCGCGAACTGGCAGAAGTTCTTGACCCGAGAATTTCTGCTGGAGTTTGTGAACTCCATCCGAGAACTTAAGTCTGCGAACCCAGTCCGCGAACTTGAGTAGGTTATGTCAAAAACGATGTTTGTGAACTTATCTTTATAAACTAAGGGATGTTATTGCAAACCGTGGATTTATAGTTCATGAACCGATTCGAGTGAATCAAATCGTTTTTGCTTCAATTATGTCTTGTGTAGTACATGAGATTTCATTGCAATTGAACAACTCTCTAACTAGTTTATTTGAGTCATTTGAACTAGTTATGGTGAAGAAGAATATGGTTGATATGAAAGTTATCATATGGCTAACCACTTGGTTAATTATTGTTGAATTAACTAATGAAAAGTCTGGGTACGGTTAAATAAACCTAGGACGTGCATTTCATGTGTGTATAACAAGCTATATTTTCGATCTAACGGTTTTTAAATATTAGCTTGAATCTAATCAGGTTTTCATCTAACAGTGAATATTGAATGCTTTGTTACTAAGATAACTTTGATTGTAAACCCTGATTTGAAAGACTATATGAGGGAGAACTCTAGCAACTGGGAAACCTAATCCCCACACATTCTGTGTGATACTAGTTGTGCTAAGCTTGATTCGATTCTCCTTTAACCTTTGGGTTCTTCTTCTAAACCAGGTTAACGACTTAAAGACTTCATTTGGATTGTGAAGCCAGACCGATACTACTTTTTTGTAGTTATGTGATCTGAACTTGCTATTTCTATTGTATGAGTACAATTATAATAATTGGCTTGAGATTTCTATATCCGATATGCAAGATAAAAAGTAGCCACAAACATCTTCGTCTCATCGTTTGTGATTCCACAATATTTTTTTTCGCTGCGTCGGTTAAGACTATTGTGAGGTGATTGATATTACTGAGTTGTTCTTCGGGAATATAAGTATGGTTTATCAATTGGTTCATGTTCACCTTGATTTATAAAAATACGGAACAAAACTCGTAGGTATATTCGAGGGAGACAGATTTATCTATTACCATAGACTTTCTGTGTGATACAGATTTGTTTATTAAAGTCTCCGACTTTGGGTCGTAGCAACTCTTAGTTATGGGTGAGATCAACTAAGGGAATCAAGTACATAGTATCCTTCTAGGATCAGAGTCGTAGGAGCATAACTTTACCTTATATCAGTGTGATATTGATTGGGGTTCAACTACAGTTCAGACTGAAGTTAACTTGGAGTAGGCTAGTGTATGTAGCGGCTTAATACAGTGTATGTTTAATCTGGACTAGGTCCCGGGGTTTTTCTGCATTTGAGGTTTCCTTGTTAACAAAATTCTGGTGTATGTGTTATTTCTTTTCCGCATTATATTTGTTATATAATTAAAATAATACAAGTTGTGCATTTTTCAATCAATTAGAATATCCGACCTTTTGGTTATTGATTTAAATTGATTGACACTTGGATATTGGTCTTTGGTACCATCCAAGTTATTTCCTTGTATTTGATAAAGACTCGTAGATTTCTATTTTCTTGAGTAAAGATCAAATCAAGTGAGATATATATAAACTCTTTGATATACTTTTATCTAGATTGAGTCTGACTGTCTAGTTGATTCTCTAGAAAGTATATTGGAGTTTGTCCATACAGAACGCGAATTCGAAATATTGGTTGTGGTTGTTAGACCCCCGCTTTTTTAATTGGTATCAGAGAAGGCAAACACGTTCAAGACCTTACAAGTATGTGTTTGTGGCAATCTGAGTCCGAGGACAAGATCTCATGTACGCATACCTAGATGTCTCCTAAATATTTCGATTACGCTAAGTGTCATGGAAACACCTCAAAGGATTACTCATTAGTTGATTCTTCTGAATCCCGAGGTAGAAAGATTGTTCAATCAAATGTTGACATCTATTCCTCCTCTCATGAGGCATGTGAAACTCTAGAAAAAGCTGAAAAGGAACTCACCGGAATTTCAAAAAAATTCGCTGAGATTATTGATTTTCAGGATCATGATCAGCTTGTTGATGAATTTGAAAAGTCTCTTAATCGAGAATGTGAACTCTATAACATCATTGAGTCTTTCTCCAAAAATATTAAAAAACTTCTCCAAGAAACTACTCTACAACGTGAAAATATTAGTGTTATTGAGAGAATTGTTAAGGAAGACTCAATTAGAGAAAAACGTTTGATCGAGACTCATTCATCAGATCTTAACAGACTTCGTGTCGAAAAAGAGAAACTAAGTGCATCTCTTACTCTAGCCCATTAACAATGCAAATCCTTGGAAAGGGAAAACTCTGTCTTACGGAGAAATTCTTCTGTACAATCTAATTCTCATGAATTATCACATGAAGAAGTATCCTCCAGTAGAAGGTTGTGTAAAGAAACGTTTATATAACTTGCAATCTTTTCATACGGCTATGGAGTTAAAAAAGGTGCCAATTATTGATTCTCCTCCACGAACCTGTACCTTCCGTGGGAAAAGGAATCACTATGTTATCCATTGTTTTTCCAGAAGGAAACAAATTTCTAAACTTCATAATTTGCTTCTCTTCACTTTCAATGGAACAAATAGTCAGTCGACTACTGCAGTGAATCACATGCCCACAGAAAATCAAAACCTTATAAAAATGATCTCTATTCTAGAAATCATCACAGGGCTCAAGTGCGTTCAGGCATAAATTCTTGTGTTGCTAATGAAAGCATTCCCTATACTTATAAGAAGGTTTCTGATAAATCTAAGTCTATAAAATGGATCCCTATTTATTCAGATCTTCTTGAATCAATTGCAAGAGGTCCTAGATTTAGTCATCAGAGAAAGCCATCTAACGGATATGTTAAACACGCCATGTTTTACCCTTCAGGGATGAAAGTCAACCGAAGAAAGGCGAAGAACACATAGATCAAATAGTCAGATAATATATACAACTCCTTTCTCGATGATCATAGTGTAATTAACTTCCACTCTACTACCTGACTTCGGGTATTTATATCCTTTCTTATAACTTGAGAGGTTCAAGGAAATTAATTGTGGAATACTCAAGTATGTTGTATATTATTTTTGTTTACGTTTTTGTGTTGACGGTCCACAAACGTCTGCGTCCTCCTCTCGTGAGCTCTTAGGGTTTCGAAACTAGAGTTTCTTACTCTTGTTTACAAACGTATATATACTTATTATATATTATGTTTTTTTTATTTATTCTCTAAAATTGTATGGAGGAAGATAATCAGGGACGTGAGTCAATTCAGGAGCTGGTTCTAAAGAAGATGCTTGAAAGAAAGGATCACAACTCATGAATTGATGATTCTGTCAAGGATTTAACTCGTTTTCAGAACGATTCAAAGGTCGAGTTTGCAAATCTTCAATTGCGAATAAATCAACTTCTAGATGGTCAGGCCAAAATTCTTGCTAATCAGAATCTTCTGATACGGAATCAAAAGAATCTCATCATGGAATGTGTCAAAGCTAGACAACTTACTCGGGTTGTTGATCGAAAAGTTAGTGTTCTAACTCACGAACATGGTGTGTCTACAGTCAAGAGAGTAAAGGAAATTAGTGATACCTTCTTTGATGGATTCATTGAAAGATACGAGGTTCTCAATGAACTCTGACTATTTTCCTAGTAAATCTTCTATTTTTCTTGTTTTGTTTAGAAGAATAATTAGAGTTTGGAATAACCATTATTGTGATTACACATAGCTATGTCCAACGTTTTCATCTTCATGTTTTTAGATTTATTGGTTTAAATTCTAAAACTGTTTGGAAGATGATTATTGCAGTATTAATATTTATGGTTTTTTGTATTGCAATATTGTTATGGGATATGTGTGTTTGCGTCCTTGAACTTGATTGCCCCATACCTTGTCAAAAGTAAAGTTGTTCATGAGTTGATATGCTTAAAGGAATGAATTGACTTTTGAAAAATACAAAAGTTAAGCCTATTATGTCAATTTTTGATGGAAGATACGTTAAAATCTTTTGTTTTCAAGGATTATGTCTATTATATGTCATTGTGCAAATGGTGATGGAAAATAGAATGAATCCTTGTGTATTCCACAGTAATTGATCTTCCCTAATCCATATTTTGTGTATTATTGTGAGACTCCGTAATGTGTCTTATGTTGAGCACTAAACAACCAAAGATGATTATTTTTATAATTAGCTTAGTTGTTGTTCTGTAAAATACTTTATGTCGAGCATATTGAACTAAATTAATCATCTTGTTTGGTTATTTAGTTATGACTCCGTAAGTTTTCTTATGTCGAGTATGAATAATTAAATTGATTACTTTTGTGATTAGTTTAGTTGTGTATTCCGGTTAGATTAATTATGGGTTCTCTTGTGATTAATCTAATTGAGTTTCTTAAGTCTCCATAAGTTTACTTGTGTTGAGCATATTTGGTTAAATTTATCATAGGTTCACTTACGGTTAATTTAATTGAATATTTTTTTGGATTCAAATTTCAAATTCATACTTGTATGTGATTTGTTATGTCCAAAGAAATCCTTCTTTTCTTTTGAAATTAAGGTCGCTCTTGTTGTTCTTTCGGGAATGACATATTATGGGGGAGAGTTTTTAATTGAACTTGTGCTTAATTACCAAATCTTTGTGGGGAGTGCGGTTGTGGAATATTATAGGGGTTATCTTGTATTTTTATAGACTCCTTGATGAATGCATTTAGCTTCGGCTTTATGATTGCAAATAAGATGATATATACTTACTTTTGGTCATGAAACGTCTCTTACGGAAATTTCATTAGTATCCCGTTCTTGTACCTTTGCCAATTTTATTGACAAAAAGGTGGAGAATTAATATGTAGTTCACACGACAAATACATATGGTTTTCAGATCATTATGTAAGGGGAGTGGTTTCCATGTGAGATGGAGTATTGACTAAGGGGGAGTGACATATCACCATAGTATTTTTGTTGAAGTTGTGATGAAATTGGACTTTGACACTGTGTAATGATATTATGACACTGTATAACAATGACTGAGAACTCTTGTTTTCTCGTTTTTATAGCTATGGATTTTCAACAACGATGATGCTAAACTTACCACCTTTGGGATCATTGGAGTACTTGGAACTGACGAAGATTTCGAGTAATGTTGAAGATTAGACATGTGGAATAGTTTTGTATTCCATATGTATTGATAGTTTTGTCACTAATATTGACAAGGGAAGGGATTGTTAGAGCATTGCTCGGTCGAACTCGCATGCATTGTTATCTCAAGCATGTTTGTCAATGTTAGTGATGAAAATGTAAGTCTTGGTTTCTAGTCTACTATAGCTAAGGTCTTGGACTACGATAGAAAGTGTAGTTGATCTCAAGAACTCCATGGCAATCATCATACAAGACGAAGGACTACTCAAGGAACTAGTGGATCTTCATCGACTAAAAGGTATGTGGATATTTGAATTTATTTATCACTCAAAAGTCTATTTATCTCCTATCTTGAGACAAAAGTTGTTTTGCTGTATAGACTAAGATTATACACATTTTTTATTTCGAGCCGAGTTTACCTCGCCTATTTATTTCTCGAAATATATGTTGGTAAAACTTTCTCTTTAGCCAAGTTCATCTTTACCTGGTGACGAAAGTCATGTTAAGTTTCAATCACTTTGAAAATTGCTCTGAAGAAAAATGGTTTGTGAATAACAACTATATAACATCCTCTGAGAATGTTTCAATGATTGAAATGAGAGTTTAGACAATATAACCCATAAAGGATATAAGCTTTGTTATGGAAACACATATATGTATAAGTCATTATTCCTTGAACCAAAGTTTGCGAACTTTGTTGATCAAGAGAACCAGAGAAGTACGTGAGCTTTTGTTCGCGAACTCAGTCCGCGAACTGGCAGAAGTTCTCTACCCGAGAATTTTTGCTGGAGTTTGTGAACTCCATCCGGGAACTTAAGTCCGCGAACTAGAGTAGGTTATGTCTAAAAATGATGTTTGTGAACTTATCTTTATAAACTAAGGGATGCTATTGTAGAAATCGGGGGGTCGGTATGCACGGGTCGAGGTGCCGGTCTATTTCCTTTGTCCGTAATTGTTATGGGGCGAGGTCCATGTTCTCATCCGTTCGTGGATGTTTAATGTACACATGGGTCTGGCAGAGATAATTTCTTACTAGTTCATTAGTAAGAGGGCCAACTCTGCAAAGAAGAAAGAGATGTTTTGAAGTCGCCACCTGACTAAAGGGAGTCAGGACCCTTTTAACTAGTTTGAATTCTTTTGAGGAAAACAAAACCTAGTTATGACTTGCATATTTATGGTCTGCTATCAGAGAGTCTTGGTAAAGAGATTCTAGTACGGGATGGGAAGGTGTTAGGCACCCATCAGCCGCCCAATCGTAAGATTGGCCTCTACTTCATGATTAAAGGGGAAAAGTTTATAATTTACTTTTATCAATACTTATGTGCAGGATTTTAATACCGAAATTTATTAGAAATTGAGAAAAGATTCTTATGCATCAATTATTTAGAATATAGAATTAATGCAAACTTTAATATTATTTATATATATATATTTATATATATATTTATATTTATATATATAATAAACATATTTATTATGGGTCTAATGTGGGAGGGAATTCCGCTTTAAACCCACACTTTGACTTATCCCACTTGGAAAATTAATAATGAAGCGTAATTATTTTTATGTAATGTAAAGAGTAGCTGCGGTGTTACTACGAAATGGAAAACCATTCCGTTCCCGTATGACTACATAATTACCGAATAGATAGGAAATTAATATACCTGAACTATGATATTGAAACTTGAAGGATTCTTAGGATGATTTGTTGCTTTCGTCAAGTATGCAGAAAGTAATTAAAGTACCAGCAATTTAATGCTAATCTTTTAAGAACTTAAAGACAATTAACTTGAAATATGATGTAAGAAAACTTGAAAATATTCTAATGATGATTTCTTGCTTTTGTCAAGTATGCAGAAAATAATTAAAGTACCAGCAATTTAATGCTAATCCTTTAAAAACTTAAAGACAATACTTGATTTGATATTACTAAGCGAAAGAAAAATAAAGGAGAAAGTGTTTGAATGCGAGAAATTATTATTGAGTCTCTGCTCGAAGTGTTTTCCAGTCTAAAATGAAGTCTCTGAAGTGTTTTTCGTTGTTTTTGAATGAGAAATTCGATCTCTATTTATAGGGAAAAAAATCTCAATTCTCCGTCAATTTCGGGCTGCTTTGTTGAAAAAAATGGCCGTAAATCGTCCTTATTTTCTTTCTTCTTTTCTTCGCAAATTTTCCTTCGTTGCTTTTCAATTGTATGCGACAATTAAAAATCTGATTATGACATGTGGGTCCGTTGGATACTGTTCACGGTACTGTTACTATTCAAAAGTGATGTTACTGTTCACCGGTGTTACTGTTAATACCGGTTTTACTGTTCACCGCATCAAGAACATGATTGATGTGAAATTAGTCTCCTACCCAAGCTCCATATCATCCCTAAGAACCTAGTGATGAATTCAAAATCCAAAATCATTGTCGATCAAAATCCATCATCATCGTGATCATCATGATGACCACCATTAAGAACACCCATGTTCTTCATGTTCTTCATGAGGAAGAAAGAGAGGTTCCCTTAGTAAAAAATCGGGTGCCTTTAGTATTTCCCTGGAACTTGACTGCTTTGACTTTTAGTCTTATGAGATTTTGTTTTGCTCATAACTTCTTCATACAAACTCAGAATGATTCCATTCTTTCGCCATTGGATTCGTATTTTCTTCCTCTCTATCATGATAGCGAGAATTCCCAGGTTTGGAAGGATAATGAAATGGGTAGGAGCTGTGCTTGTGGGCTTGAGAGCTTGTGGGCTTGATTGGTAGAGCTTGTGGGCTTGAGAGCTTGTGGGCTTGATTGGTTGAACTTATGGGCTTGATTTAAAGGATATGAAAATCCTTAATGGCTCCACAAAGAAATTTCTCTTGTATCCGGCTTCGAAGTATAAGAATGATATTTTCTATGGAAGGTGCGGAAATGGGGTGTCAACAGTTGCCCCTCTTTGAGAGTAACCATTTTCGGTTAACGAACAAAGCCCTGAACACCCTTTCGCACCTTATCTTTTCCAAGAGGTGATTTTGATGGGTTGATGAAGAAAGTCTGACGTTGGTCGGGTTTCTGCAGATTAAGCTTTGTCAGCTCCATTTTCTTGATTTTTGAACCTTTGCGGTTGATTCAGTTGGATTGCCCTTTGTTCGAGCCGATTGAAATAGTTGAATAGGTTGATGAAGAAATTCTGACGTTGGCCGAGTTTTTTTGCAGTTAAGCTTGTCACTCCATTTTCTTGATTTTTGAACCTTTGCGGTTGATTCAGTTGGATTGCCCTTTGTTCGAGCCGATTGAAATAGTTGAATAGGTTGATGAAGAAATATACTAACGTTGGCTGGGTCTGCCCCAGTTGAGCTTGTCGGTTTCGTTCACATTCTGAAAGTGCATCTTCTTAGCTTGCTTTCCACGCTTTGTCTTGACATGACTTGTTTTTCTTTCACGAGACGATTCTTGAAAAAGTATTTCTTTTAAAAACTTCTTGAAGAAGTAATTACCCATTTTTTTCTTGATAACTTAATACCTTTTTTTTTTTAACTCATTTCCTGTTTTAGGCTTCCAGACTTCTTCAAGAATACTTGCTCCGTTTGGTGGATAGCCGTGATCGCCAATTGAAGTCGGTGGTGAATGAGATGTACGGGATCATGTTGAGGCTTGATGAAATCAATAGAGAATCACTGGAGAGGCAGGCACGTATTGATACTCTCTCTGAAGAATTGTCCACGCTTCGACTTCTTTACGAGGTATACTGCACATTTTTTTTTTCTTTTTTTCTTTTTTTCTTTTTTTTGATACAGGGAAAAAGAGCTAGCGGATCGGATGAATGACCCTAATGGGTTGGAGAAACCCGACGGGTCATGGATCTCATTTAGGTTTTCCCGAAAAGTGATTTGATGGAGCCCTAATATTTTGCTTTAAATACTTCATTTTCTTCTTCCTCGACCATCAGTTTCTCTTTCTTCCTCTTCTTCTTCTTCTTCTCTGCAAATCCGCCTCTTTTCTCCATCTTTCCTTCAGATATTTCTTGTATCTGCCGGATCTGTGCTTTGATCTTTCTTTTTTTGATCACCGTCTTCATGTTCTTCTACTTTCTGCTTGTTTGGTTCATCGCCATAGTAATCATTTAATGGTGGAGTATGCGAGATGCAGTTTGAGCGGTGAAAGTAATGATAACTGAAGTGAGATTTTAGTGGAATCTCAAAGTATAGATCCGTATGAATCTTCTCTTTTCAGTACTTGATGGTAGTGCATCTTGAGATCCAGATTAATGTTCGGCTCGAAGATGAAGATCTGATGATTTAGGGAAGATGCAAGATCGTTCCATATGCGTTTCAAAATACATACAAAGATAAATCCAGATTTCAAAGTTGAAATCGGATTTAGATTTAGATGTATTTTGACAAGTATGGATGATCTGCCTGTGATGAAGATGTCTAGATCTAGTGTGTCACATGGACACTTTTACCACTATTACATATTGGTTTCGATCAATGGGAAATGGTGAAGAAGTTGGATCTTGGTCTAGACTGAGATAAAATCACCAGCTTTCCTTATTTGTTTTTCATTTCTTCTTCTTTGGTTTGCCGTCAGATCATTTTTTTATTTCTTGTTGTTGTTCTTCTTTTTTCTTTTCTTTTGCTTGTTTCTTATTGTTGTTGCTTTTTTTTTTCTCGATCTGATCATGTATCCTTCAGATAAGGAAGAGTTCATGCTTTTCATTGTTGTAGACGAAGATTCTGTAATTCCTTCATTTGTGAATGAAATTTTTCTTTCTGGTGATGCTCTTGTCCTTGGTTTGACTTGCACTGACTGTGCAGATCGCTGACTCCGGTGGAGAAGCCTTAATTCAGATAACTCGTTGTTCACAAAAGCTTAAAGCATGGTTAGAACATGATTAGGCTTAAAATAACTCAAGAAACGTTTGCCTCAGTTGCCTATTTGGTACGTGTGCAAGGCACAGTATCATCTAGGGCTTTCATCATCATCAGCATTTATTTTATTTTTATTTTTATTTTTTGAAAACAAAATAAAAAACTTAAAAATTTACAAAACTGAAATTTTGATTTGGAGAGTTTGTCTCAGCTGCCTATCTGGTTGCTCATAACACCATACCCAAATCCTAAGCTTTACATCATTGATAAATTCTCCGATTTTTTTTTTTTTTGAAAACAAAACCTTAGAAATCTGTGTTTTTTTTTTTTTTTTTTTGAAAACAAGATTGATAGCGTAGAAAACGATGATAAAAATCATGAGTGTTGACAAACCAGTTGATCTTTTGAGGAGATGCATGGATTAGGCATGCTGGAATGTCGCCGTTGGTTAAGCGTGGTACCTCTTGAGTTGATCAGCATTTGTGGGCCTTGGATGTTCTTCTCCATCTAGGTCCATCAGTTGTACCTCCATTCCTTGAAAAATCTTTTTAACGATGAATGGACCCTCCCACTTTGGTTTAAATTTGCCCCTTGGGTCAGTATGCTTGACCGGACGAATCTCCTTGAGCACGAAATCTCCTTCGTCGAACTTGCGGGGTCGCACGTGTTTATCAAAACTGCGTGCGACTCTGTTCTGATATGCCCGAGAATGGGAGGCTGCTGCTAACCTCTTTTCATCAATGAAATTTAGTTGCTCGACTCTTACTTTTACCCATTCGTCTTCAGGTAACTGACTCTCCTTTAGAACTCTTAGAGTTGGAATCTCCACCTCTATAGGATGCATTGCCTCCATACCATATGTGAGCGAGAAAGGTGTAGCCCCGGTTGCGGTGCGAATTGAGGTTCTGTATGCCCACAAAGCATATGGTAATTTCTCACTCCAATATGTATATGTATCTGTCATCTTCTTTAGGATCTTGACAAGTGTCTTGTTGGCTGCTTCTACTGCTCCATTGGTTTGAGGCTGATACGGTGAGGCTAGATGATGCTTGATTTTGTACTTTCCAAGAAGTTGTTCGGTTTCTTCACCGATAAAATTTGACCCATTGTCTGATATTATTTCATGTGGAACTCCATATCTGCAGATGATGTGGTTTCGTATGAAATCGACTGTCGGCTTTCCTTTGAAACTTCGGGTTGAAATGGCTTCTACCCACTTGGTGAAGTAGTCAATTGCAACAAAGATATACTTGTGACCGTTGGAAGATGGATTTATTTTACCTATGAGATCAATTCCCCAAGTAGAAAAAGGACATGGAGACGATAGTGTATGAAGTTGAGAAGGAGGTACATGCATAAGATTACCATGTATTTGATATTGGTGACATCTCATGACGAAGTTGCAGCAATCCGACATCATGGTTGTCCAGTAGTATCCCAAGCGAGCTATCTTACTACTCATCATGTGTGCGTTCATATGAGGACCACACTCACCACTGTGTACTCTCTCCAGGATCTTCCTTGCTTCGTGTTCGTTCACGCATCGCAACAAAGTTCCGTCTCTTGACACTTTGTAAAGAACATTTGCAAAGATCATGTACTGACATGCCACCCTTCGGATGTATCTCCTTTGTTGTTTTTTTGAATCTTCTGGATAAGACTGATCCTCGAGGTATCTTCGTATATCAACAAACCACGGAGCGCCGTCTAATTGTTCAGCGGCGATTTGAATGGCGTAACAGAAAGCAGGTTCATCTCTTTGGCCTATTTCGATAGGTTTCACCGTCATTCCTTCGGGGACTGCGAGCCAAGAAGCTAAAACAGCAAGAACATTAGCACCAAAGTTTTTGTTTCTGTATATATGGTGGAATTCGATGTGATCGAATTGTTTTGTGATCTCTTCAAGGTATGTATGATATTGGGATAATTGTTCGTTAACCCTCCATTCCTTCTGGATTTTCTTGATGATCAGCAGTGAATCTCCGTATACTATGATGCTTTTGACATTGATTTCAATAGCAGCTTTCAATCCGGCTATGCAGGCTTCATATTCTGCAACATTATTAGAGCATGGAAAACATAGCCTGATAACAATAGGTGTGTGGATACCTTGTGGAGACTCTAGCAGTGCCCCTACACCCCTTCCTTGTTTGTTGCGGGCGCCATCAAAGTACATCTTCCATGGTTTATCTTCGGCCACATTAGCATACATCACCCATTCGTCTGGGAACTCAATCTTTAGCTCAGTATTGTCGAGGATAGGATGAGATGCTAGATGATCGGAAATTGCTCTTCCTTTGACAATTTTCGAGTGATGTAAGTGATATCAAACTCGGAAAGTAACAGTTGCCATTTTGACATTTTTCAGGATAACACAGGCTTCTCGAACAAGTATTTGATAGGATCCATCCTTGATAGCAACTGAATCTTGTGAGACAACATGTAATGACGAAGGCGTTGGGTTGACCAGACAAGTGCCAAGCAAGTCTTTTCTAACATGGTGTATTTTGACTCGTCGAAAGAGTTTTTTGCTGATGTAGTATATTGCCCTTTCTTTACCGCTTCCTTCATGGTACTTGTCCCAACATTGCTCCCATAGAGGTTTCGCCAATCGAGAGATATAGAATCAAAGGAACACCCGGGTGGGGGCAACAAATCAAGTGAGCAACCAAATATTTCTAGATCTTTTCAATTGCTTCCTGACATTCAGGGTTCCATACTGTAAGCACATTCTTTCTTAGCAACTTGAATATCGGCTCGCAGATGGGAGTGAGTTGATTTATGAAACGACTTATGTATTGCAGCCGACCCAAGAATCCTATGATTTCCTTCTCCGTTCTTGGTGGAGACATTTCGATGATAGCTTTATCCTTTGATGGGTCGCATTCAATCCCTCTGTTGTTGACGATGAAACCTAGTAATTTCCCGGACTTGGCGCCGAACAAGCATTTGTTGGGGTTGAGCTTAAGTTGAAATTTTCGAAGACGTTGGAATATTTTTCTCAGAACATTTACATGATCCTTAGTATGTTCAGATTTCGCCACCATGTCATCTACATAAATTTCTAGCTCCTTGTGTATCATGTCGTGGAAGATAGTCGTCATGGCTCGTTGGTACGTGGCTCCGGCATTCTTCAATCCGAAAGGCATAACTTTGTAACAGAAGATTCCCCATGGAGTGATGAAGGATGTTTTAACCATGTCTTCTATCGCCATCATGATTTGATTATATCCGGAGAAGCCATCCATGAATGAAATACATCCTTGCCCAGAGGCATTGTTGACCAAGACATCAATATGCGGTAACGGGAAATCATCTTTTGGGCTTGCTTTGTTCAAATTGCGGTAATCAATGCACATTCTTACCTTTTCGTATTTCTTCGGAACATGTACAATGTTAGCCATCCATTCAGTATAAGTAACTGCTTTGAGAAAGACTGCATTGAGTTGTTTCTCCACTTCTTCTTTGACTTTTAAAGTCCATTCTGACCTTAGCCTCCTGAGCTTTTGTTTGACCGGCTTTACGTCTGGATAAGTTGGTAAACGATGGACTACCAAATTAGTATTCAATCCAGTCATGTCCTCGTAAGACCAAGCAAAGACGTCCTCGAACTCAGTGAGTAGCTCGATCATCTCCTTCCTTTCTTCAGCCGATAATGTCGTTCCGATCTTCACATTTCGTGGTTCTTCCTCTGTTCTCAAGTTGATTGTTTCTTCTTCCAGGAATTCGGGCTCTTTTTCATTTTTTTCGACGTTGCTTTGGATCTCTTCTGGAACGTCTTTCAGGCAAGTTATCATTTCTTCATCCTCATATTCAAACTTTCCTGTAATGGCATCCTCCAAAACCAAGACATCATGCTCTTTTATTTCTGAAATCACCCTTTCTATATTTTTTTGTTTTTCTGATTTTTTTGGATTTTTCAATTTTAATGGTGAATTTATCATACAAATACCATCTTCTGGGGTCCACGAGGATTCTTGAGGTTCGTCCTTCGTCGGCGGTGGACTTTCGTCATTTATCATCACCAGATTGTCATTGGGAGAAGTTTCGGCGTCCTCTGCTTCGTTGAGAGTTATCATGTAGACGCTTCTATCAGTTAATTGCTCCCTCATTCTAGCGTATGTGGAACCTTTTGCAGATTCCATTTTGCTCTTAGCAACGACTTTGGAGGCTTCATTTGTTTGGTCCTTCTCTTTTGTCGTACGGTCCGATATTAGAGATGGTTGACGTATTTCAGCGTCATCTGCCTCAATGAAGTTGATTCCCTGATTTCCTTGATGCGATGGAAGTGGATTTTGTTGTATATTAGGTAGCTTTGACGCTCCCTCGATGATTATCTTGCCGTCGTCCATCAAATCTTGGATAAGATGTTTCAGGACGAAACATGAATTGGTATCGTGTCCTGCACTCTGATGGTAGTCGCATGTCTTTGACTCATCCTAACCCCGAGGTTTGGGATTAGGTACATGCTTAGGATCTCGGAGTTGAATTAATTTTTCCTTAACTAGCCTAGGAAGGTAGTCACTTATTTCTCCGTCCAGATCAGAAAATACTCGATTCCGGCTCCACCTTTTCTCTACATATTGTTGTCCTTTGTCTTGGCGGAATGCATTGGTGATAGGTGCTTTCCCTGCAGCTCTGATGTAAGTAGGTGTTGCAACAGTTGGGTTGACATAATTAATTTCCTTCTTTTTTGTCGAGCTTTGCCCTATATTGAATCCGGAGTATACGTCGTCCTTCATTGCATCCTCGATGCTTGCTCATTTCCTTCGAAAATCGGAAAGATTTTCAAAAAGTGAAGACATCTTGATGAATACCCTGTAAGACATTGAGAGATTTTTCATTAGCATTTTTAGTTGCGCCTCTTCTGATGGTCGTTCGAACATTTCGAACACTTTCTTTTCCCACCGACTCATCCAGTCGACGAAACCTTCATGTGCCCCTTGTCGAAGGGACTCAAGCTGGCGTAAGGCCATAGAGTGATCTGTATTTTTTGCAAAATGTTCGACGAATGAATTAATCATGAGTGGGCATGTAGAGATTTTTGATTTCTCTGCATGTTGGTACCAATCAAGGGCTAACCCAGTCAAGCTTTGGTGGAACAAGTTTTAGCAGCCAGTCGTCAGTTAAACCTTGGGGCTTTAGGTATTGGAGATACAGTTTAATGTGAGACCCCGGGGGTCCCATGCCATTATATTTTTCTATTTTTGGAAATTTGAAACCTTCAGGCAAGTATCCACTTGGTGGAGTGTACCATACTTCACCATCCACGCTGGTGTTGTCCTCGATTATTGACAGCCTCTTCATTACATGTTCTTTGAAATGCTCGAATTCCAAGCTCTCCTTGTTTGGTGTTGGAATTTCGTCATTGTCGCATGTACCTCCGGATTCTCCGTTTTTGTTTTGATCTTTTGGTTGATGATCGTCCTTGGATCCAGAGCCATTTGTATGTTGATGAGAATCTGAGCCTTTTCCGTCATTTCTAGCCTCATCTTGCAGCTTCTTAAAGAAATTGGCGAGTTTTTCCTCAATGATTTGTTCTATCTTTGAGGTGAGGATGTCAGTATTGTTGGCTTCCCCTTTCCCATGTTGTGAATCATCCATCTTGAACAGTCTTCCTTCCTCCGACCAATGTCAAGTACGAGTGTAAGCCCCCCCTCGCGTTATGGTTGCTTACGCTTGTATAAGTGCCTGAAATCACAAAATCTGAACTATGATATCAGTATAAAGAAAAGATTATAAAATTTCCCTTTAATCATTTTTCAAGTCGAATCTCTTGTTTTTCCCCAGCAGAGTCGCCACTGTAGAAATCGGGGGGTCGGTATGCACGGGTCGAGGTGCCGGTCTATTTCCTTTGTCCATAATTGTTATGGGGCGAGGTCCATGTTCTCATCCGTTCGTGGATGTTTAATGTACACATGGGTCTGGCAGAGATAATTTCTTACTAGTTCATTAGTAAGAGGGACAACTCTGCAAAGAAGAAAGAGATGTATTGAAGTCGCCACCTGACTAAAGGGAGTTAGGACCCTTTTAACTAGTTTGAATTCTTTTGAGGAAAACAAAACCTAGTTATGACTTGCATATTTATGGTCTCGCTATCGAGAGTCGGGTAAGGAGATTCTAGTACGGGATGGGAAGGTGTTAGGCACCCATCAGCCGCCCAACCGTAAGATTGGCCTCTACTTCATGATTAAAGGGGAAAAGTTTATAATTTACTTTTATCAATACTTATGTGCAGGATTTTAATACCGAAATTTATTAGAAATTGAGAAAAGATTCTTATGCATCAATTATTTAGAATATAGAATTAATGCAAACTTTAATATTATTTATATATATATATATAATAAACATATTTATTATGGGTCTAATGTGGGAGGGAATTCCGCTTTAAACCCACACTTTGACTTATCCCACTTGGAAAATTAATAATAAAGCGTAATTATTTTTATGTAATGTAAAGAGTAGTCATGCGTGTTACTACGAAATGGAAAACCATTCCGTTCCCGTATGACTACATAATTACCGAAGAGATAGGAAATTAATATACCTGAACTATGATATTGAAACTTGAAGGATTCTTAGGATGATTTGTTGCTTTCGTCAAGTATGCAGAAAGTAATTAAAGTACCAGCAATTTAATGCTAATCTTTTAAGAACTTAAAGACAATTAACTTGAAATATGATGTAAGAAAACTTGAAAATATTCTAATGATGATTTCTTGCTTTTGTAAAGTATGCAGAAAATAATTAAAGTACCAGCAATTTAATGCCAATCCTTTAAAAACTTAAAGACAATACTTGATTTGATATTACTAAGCGAAAGAAAAATAAAGGAGAAAGTGTTTGAATGCGAGAAATTATTATTGAGTCTCTGCTCGAAGTGTTTTCCAGTCTAAAATGAAGTCTCTGAAGTGTTTTTCGTTGTTTTTGAATGAGAAATTCGATCTCTATTTATAGGGAAAAAAATCTCAATTCTCCGTCTATTTCGGGCTGCTTTGTTGAAAAAAATGGCCGTAAATCGTCCTTATTTTCTTTCTTCTTTTCTTCGCAAATTTTCCTTCGTTGCTTTTCAATTGTATGCGACAATTAAAAATCTGATTATGACATGTGGGTCCGTTGGATACTGTTCACGGTACTGTTACTATTCAAAAGTATTGTTACTGTTCACAGGTGTTACTGTTAATACCGGTGTTGCTGTTCACCGCATCAAGAACATGATTGATGTGAAATTAGTCTCCTACCCAAGCTCCATATCATCCCTAAGAACCTAGTGATGAATTCAAAATCCAAAATCATTGTCGATCAAAATCCATCATCATCGTGATCATCATGATGACCACCATTAAGAACACCCATGTTCTTCATGTTCTTCATGAGGAAGAAAGAGAGGTTCCCTTAGTAAAAAATCGGGTGCCTTTAGTATTTCCCTGGAACTTGACTGCTTTGACTTTTAGTCTTATGAGATTTTGTTTTGCTCATAACTTCTTCATACAAACTCAGAATGATTCCATTCTTTCGCCATTGGATTCGTATTTTCTTCCTCTCTATCATGATAGCGAGAATTCCCAGGTTTGGAAGGATAATGAAATGGGTAGGAGCTGTGCTTGTGGGCTTGAGAGCTTGTGGGCTTGATTGGTAGAGCTTGTGGGCTTGAGAGCTTGTGGGCTTGATTGGTTGAACTTATGGGCTTGATTTAAAGGATATGAAAATCCTTAATGGCTCCACAAAGAAATTTCTCTTGTATCCGGCTTCGAAGTATAAGAATGATATTTTCTATGGAAGGTGCGGAAATGGGGTGTCAACAGCTATTACAAACCGTGGTTTTATAGTTCATGAACCAATTCAAGTGAATCAAATCCTTTTTGCTTCAATTGTGTCTTGTGTAGTACATGAGATTTCCTTGCAATTGAACAACTCTCTAACTAGTTCATTTGAACTAGTTATGGTGAAGAAGAATATGGTTGATATGAAAGTTATCATATCGCTAACCACTTGGTTAACTATTGTTGAACCAACTAATGTATAAGTTTGGGTACGGTTACACAAACCTAGAAACGTGCATTTCATGTGTGTATAACAAGCTATGTTTTCGATATAACAGTTGTTAAATATTAGCTTGAATCTAATCAGGTTTTCATCTAACGGTGAATATTGAATGCTTTGTTACTAAGCTAACATTGATTACAAATCCTGATTTGAAAGACTATATAAGGGAGAACTCTAGCAACTGGGAAACCTAATCCCCACACATTCTGTGTGATACTAGTTGTGCTAAGCTAGATTCGATTCTCCTTTTACCTTTGGTTTCTTCTTCTAAACCAAGTTAACGACTTAAAGACTTCATTGGGATTGTGAAGCCAGACCGATACTACTTTTCTTGTAGTTATGTTATCTGATCTTGATGTTTATATCGTATGAGTACAATTGTAATAATTGGCTTGAGATTTCTATCTCCGATAGGCAAGATAAAAAGTAGTCACAAACATCTTCGTCTCATCGTTTGTGATTCCACAAAAAAAAAATTCGCTGCGTCGATTAAGACTATTGTGAGGTGATTGATAATATTGAGTTGTTCTTCGGGAATATAAGTATGGTTTATCAATTGGTTCCTGTTCACCTTGATTTATCAAAAGATGATGTGTGTCGTTAATGCAACAAATTAATAAATATATTTCCACTAATTAACTGGTAATATAGCGGTTGTAAGAGATCGTTCCCACAAAGAGTTGTGTAATTGAAAGGTTATTTGAAATAGAAAGATAAAGTAAATAACAAAGGGGGTTTTGGTTTATAAGATAAATATAAAGGCAATAGGAATCCTTCGCCATTACCAAGCGTATAAGGATTAGAATACTTATCTATTGTTAGTAAGAACCATTCATCATCAACCGTAGAATAACAGCTAGATCAGTGTTATCCCCAAAACTCCTTCAATCGCTGGATACAAAAGTTCTCACCTACCAGATTCTATCCAACGAACCACCAAGTAGTAGATCACTCAAGGTGTAATCCAATCGAACGCCTTAGTCTTTGTGAATTTAGGTTGATCCCAGTAGTTAAACTCTTAGATCAAGGTTTACTTGTTGGTGTTGTCTTCACACACGATTTCTCCACAGAATACCTCTGCAAGGTCTCGCGATTTCTACTTGTGTAGAGAGTTAATCGACGATTACTTACCTCATAACTTCCACTAGCAATAGAACAATTAATATACTGATCTAGTAGGCCTCCCAAATCAATATAAGAATCACTCATAAACCCTAGATATGGTAAATACGAACGATGATGATAAAAACTCTCAATATATTTGTATTATTAATAAAGCTTCACGCTTAGAACATTGAATTCATCCTTAATCAATAAAGGATTTAGTTTCTCATGATTACATAATTACCCGGTTTCCCCCTAAAGGGGTAAACCCTAAAATATTAATGAAGAACAAAAGTATAATATGAGATCATCGATTCTATGACCTAAAACCTTTTTATAGGTTTACATTCCTTGGTCTCCAAGTATTTAGTTCGGTTCAAGAACCCGACCCGAAAACACGAAGTAATGACCCCAAATATGCCCTTAGGATTTCCAAGGTGTAAATACACGTTTCCCATTTTCTAAGTTCACGAACCCAGTCCACAAACTTTAAATTCCAGCAGATATTTTTGGAAATAGGTCTACGAACCCCGTCTGCAAACCCAGTTCGCGGACTGCACTATCTTCGGTTTTCAATAAAACTCTTTTGTCCACAACTTCTTCATCCGAACTCAGAATGAACTCATTATTTTTATCTTTCAATTTTTTTCAAGATGGTGATGAGAAATCCTTGATTTTAATGAGTTAAGATCAGTCTTTGGCCCATCTCTTGATTATGAGCGTTTTGCTCCTTTTCGTCGCCTTTCTTCCTCTTCTCTTGGACTTGGGCACTTGGATACTTGGAATACTTCTCTTCCTAGCTCTTTTCAGCACTTTATAGCTCCTTTGTGGATGATTCACCTATTAGAGGCAAATAAGAGAAAATAATAGTAATAATACGAATATATGCAAGAATAATAGCTAAAGCAAGTATGGAATGGACACTAAAATCATATGAATTATGCACTTATCAAATTCCCCCATACTTAGCCTTTGCTAGTCCTCGAGCAAACTAAAATAAAATAATCCTAACTACAACAACTCCATGTCGTTGAGAAAACGGTTACTCTTAGCATGAATAACCGGCCTTTAAACCCCTAGGTGTCCCTAGTGGACGAGTTATAGTCTCGTGAGAGCTTACAAGAGGTATACCCACAAAACCTACTCCAATTTCTCGCCTTGGAAGAACCTCTAAGGATAGACACAAAGTAGAAAGCCAAATAATTAGCTTGCATACACATACATTCCAATCCGCACACACAAGTAATTACTTACGTATGACATTCAACCTATTTGCTAAACTCTACTAAGATAGTCATCGTACTCGTTGCAACGTTTGCCACAACACTCGCATACTGAAATCACATGGATAGATAAGAAAATGGAAATAGAAAAGTGAAGTGTGCAAATGTTGACTTAAGTGAAAGATGTTACCCACAATACTTGTGTGAATTTCGTCAAAGGATATATATTTATAGCGCACTAGTTGAGAGAAACACCCATTTAACTCGACCACATGATTACATACTCTAAGTGCATGTTCCTTTTCAGCAAGTACATGATAGTTGCCTTGGATCCTGCATTCCACGCTTGTTTAGGCGACAGAGACAGGGACAACGTTTCACACATACTGCTATCCAAGTGTCAAGAACCTCATCAATAGTTTTTTTGACTTGCTATATAATGATGATATGGTTTTTGTTTCATCAACTATGATTATCCGCGATTCCGGACCTATCATTTATTAATGTCGATAAAAGAAGAGGAGCCTTGTATATATATTTCTTTCTTTTCACTTTTTTTTTTCCTTCTTTTTTTCACTTTTTTTTTTCGGCTCACTCTTTAAGAGTGTAAGACAATTGTCTTATGGGGCTTTCAAATACTCAACCAATGATTACCTTGCTACAACATCCACGGTAGTATCAGGATCCCAACAAATCACTTTAGAGAAACATAAAACTGCAAAAATAAAAAGAAAGTGATTTAGTAATGATTAATTGCGAGGATGAATCTTTCAAATGACTACCATAGCATGGTTTTGCATTCAATTATGAATGTATATATTTAAGGATTGTAGATTGATAAAATGGAACTTAATCTATAGCTGTAAGAACTGTTTCAACCTAAAAAAGGTTTAGAGTGTCATCCTAAATAGCTCATAATTAACTCCAAAAGGTGGAGTCTCGAGAATGCAAGAAATCAAAGAGTATTACTTTATATATATTTCAAAACCGAAAATTCTGATTTCTGACATAACAACCCTGAAAAACTCAAAAACTGTACAAATTGGTAGGGAACTAAGAAAAATATCCTAAACGAAAGTTGTTATCCTATGTCTTTTATATAAGGTGTTAAAAGGGCACATTATTTCGATAAACGTTCTGACTTTTAAGGCCGCCGGACTGACTGACATGCAATCTGAAAAAGTTTAGGAAAAATACCAAAACTCAAATGTCCAGGCTAATCGCTCCAACTTAACAGACTCAAAATTCATATTTTATTTTTTTTAAAGAAAGGTATGTCTGTCCTATTTAAAATTTGGGGTCAACCACTCAAATCGGACTCCATATGAAGTCTCGAGAGCTGTTTTCGTGATAACTGTGCAGTCAGAATTTTCTGACGAGAATTCGTCAAAACTTTCATTATAGATATAAGACCTGTGAAATCTAAGATGGTAATGCAAGATATAATATGAAAAACTAAGAAAATTAAAAATAAAAGGGATAGAGATACAAAACCGATGGGTTGCCTCCCACGCAGCGCTTGGTTTAACGCCATCAAAGGCCAACGTTATTGTTATCGTTTGTACACCAATAATCCGAAAATTTGGTAATCCTTCCAAATAACAATCTGCAATTCAAATAATAGCTTCACAAAAACATTAGTACAAAACATAAATATTGAAGCTATCACTTTATTGAAGTTTCCCCCACACTTAGTCCTTTTTACACCCGAAAGTGGATAGAGAACATAGAATTCGGGAACTTCAAAAGGTTCCTCAGCTTGGTGAACCTGCACAATACTCGAATCAAACACATCAAGTGGTGGATACTTAGAAGAAAAATAATCCGTTAAAACTTTAGAAGCACACAACTCCAATCCTAAGTGCGGTATTTTCATAAAAGTTGGGTTAACAACTCTTTCGGAAACTACTTCAATTGGATGGAAATGATCAATAGAATTATGCAAAGGTTTAAAAAGACCTTGTTTCAGATCCTCATTCGTAACTAACAGTGAATTATTTACCTCAAGTATATCGTGGTTCTCTATCGAGCTATTGTTATCTAGCTCAATTGGGTCTTCCACGACTTCAATCAATTTGGTTTCATTCTCAATCTTCATCTCTTCAATAATCTCGTCATCGGAATCCTCCCCCCAAAAGTCTAGTTCATTGGTGCAAATCCTAGAGTCTTCCATATGAGTCTCCCACGAAGAAATAATTGGGTCTACTTCTTGCAAATCAACCGGCCTAAAAACATTGTAATATGGATGTTCATTGTAACGTTGATATGCATTTAAATATGTCACACCGTTCATAACAATGGTTCGGTCATACCAAGGCTCCTCCTTTTGAATAGGCGAGTGATCATTATTAAGATCCGGAGTTGGGATAACTTCATCATCATTACAACGATTCTCCAAGGGCTGCTCATCTTTTTCCAATTCTTCCTTAATTTGATTGATGTCTCTCCTTAATTTTTCCATGCCCTCTTGAAGTTCTTGGAGTGTTTCTTCAGTCTTCTTATAGTATTCTCCCGTATTTTGAATGTATTGGTCCAACTTTTGATTAAATTGGTGCATTAGATCCGCCAGACTAGAAGAATTATCATTAAAAACACAACTATCCTCTCATCCTTGTGGTTGTCCACTTACATGCCCATCATAAGGTTGTTGACATGTATGAGAATACCCGTAAGGTTCCGTAGGATATTGATCATAGCCAAAACATTGGTTTTGATAATACCCATAGGATGGTTGGTAGTTGTCATAATATTGAGATTGAAAACCATATTGATTACAACTATTATTTGTTAACATGACGACTCACAATAAAGAGAAAATCAAAATAAAAATCTAAAAAACAAAAATAAAAATAAAAACAAGCTAAACAAATAATAAATCAATTAGCGACTGCTCCCCGGCAGCGGCGCCAAAATTTGATGCGTGTCGTTAATGCAACAAATTAATAAATATATTTCCCACTAGTTAACTGGTAATATAGCGGTAGTAATATAGCGGTAGTAAGAGATCGTTCCCACAGAAAGCTGTGTAATTGATAGGTTATTTGAAATAGCAAGATAAAGTAAATAACAAAGGGGGTTTTGGTTTATAAGATAAATATAAAGGCAATAAAGAAAAGAGATGATCAAGGAATCCTTCGCCATTACCAAGCGTTAAAAGGATTAGAATACTTATCTATTGTTAGTAAGAACCATTCATCACCAATCGTAGAATAACAGCTAGATTAGTGTTATCCCCCAAACTCCTTCAATCACTGGATACAGAAGTTCTCGCCTACCAGATTCTATCCAACGAACCACCAAGAAGTAGATCACTCAAGGTGTAATCCAATCGAACGCCTTAGGCTTTGTGAATTTAGGTTGATCCCAGTAGTTAAACTCTTAGATCAAGGTTTACTTGTTGGTGTTGTCTTCACACACGATTGCTCCACAGAATCCCTCTGCAAGGTCTCACGATTTCTACTTGTGTAGAGAGTTAATCGACGATTACTTACCTCATAACTTCCACTAGCAATAGAACAATTAATATACCGATCTAGTAGGCCTCCCAAATCAATATAAGAATCACTCATAAACCCTAGATATGGTAAATACGAACGATGATGATAAAAACTCTCAATAGATTTGTATTATTAATAAAGCTTCACGCTTAGAACATTGAATTCATCCTTAATCAACAAAGGATTTAGTTTCTCATGATTACATAATTACCCGGTTTCCCCCTAAAGGGGTCAACCCTAAAATATTAATGAAGAACAAAAGTATAATATGAGATCATCGATTCTATGACCTAATACCTTTTTATAGGTTTACATTCATTGGTCTCCAAGTATTTAGTTCGGTTCAAGAACCCGACCCGAAAACACGAAGTAATGACCCCAAACATGCCCTTAGGCTTTCCAAGGTGTAAATACACGTTTCCCATTTTATAAGTTCACGAACCCAGTCCGCAAACTTCAAATTCCAGCAGATATTTTTGGAAATAGGTCTGCGAACCCCGTCCGCAAACCCAGTTCGCGGACTGCACTATCTTCGGTTTTCAATAAAACTGTTTTGTCCACAACTTCTTCATCCGAACTCGGAATGACATCATTCTTTTTGAATTCTTTTTATCCTTCAATTCTCTTCAAGATAGTGATGATAAATCCTTGGTTTTAATGAGTTAAGATCAGTATTTGGCCCGTCTCTTGATTATGAGCGTTTTGCTCCTTTTCGTCACCTTTCTTCCTCTTCTCTTGGACTTGGGCACTTGGATACTTGGAATACTTCTATTCCTAGCTCTTTTTAGCACTTTATAGCTCATTTGTGGATGATTCACCTATTAGAGGCAAATAAGATAAAATAATAGTAATAATACGAATATATGCAAGAATAATATCTAAATCAAGTATGGAATGGACACTAAAATCATATGAGTTATGCACTTATCAAAAGACGGAACAAAACTCTTAGGTATATTCATGGGAGACGGATTTATCTATTACCATAGACTTTCTGTGTGTGTTACAGATTTGTTTATTAAAGTCTTCGACTTTGGGTCGTAGCAACTCTTAGTTGTGGGTGAGATCAACTAAGGGAATCAAGTACGTAGTATCCTGCTAGGATCAGAGGCGTAGGAGCATAACTGTACCTTGGATCAGTGTGAGATTTATTGGGGTTCAACTACAGTCCAGACTGAAGTTAGCTTGGAGTAGGCTAGTGTCTTTAGCGGCTTAATACATTGTATGTTTAATTTGGACTAGGTCCCGAGGTTTTCTGCATTTGCGGTTTCCTCGTTAACAAAATTATGGTGTCTGTGTTATTTCTTTTCCGCATTATATTTGTTATATAATTAAAATAATACAGGTTATGCGTTGTTCAATCAATTAGAATATCGGACCTTTTGGTTGTTGATTTAAATTAATTGACACTTGGATATTGGTCTTTGGTGCCATCCAAGTTATCTCCTTGTATTTGATAAAGACTAGCAGATTTCTATTTTCTTGAGTAAAGATCAAATCAAGAGAGAGAGATATAAACTCTTTGATATAATTTTATCTAGATTGAATCTGACTGTCTAGTTGATTCTCTAGAAAGTATATTGGAGTTTGTCCATACAGATTGCTAATTCAAAATATTGGTTGTAGTTGTTAGACCCCCGCTTTTTGAGTTAGTTAGGAATGAATTAATATACCATGACACCCAACTCCAACCGACAAATGTTGCGCAAATGGCTATGATTTATTTAGGACAGGAATTCACTTGGGCTGTGAGAAATCTTCCACCGTATTTACTGAATGTACCGCCAATGGTTAACCCAAACCAGAGATATAAAAGTACAACAATGATATCAGTAGGATGGACCCCTCTGATGTTAGATTGGATCAAAATTAATATGTATGGGATGACAAGAGGACATCCAGGACACACCAGACTATAGTCATCTACATAGATTCAGTGATAACGACGCCCACAGCTTTAGCACAACATTTAAGGACCACTACTGCATTCATGGATGAAACCTAGGCTTTATTGATGACGACCAGAATGACGACAAATAGGCAATAGACTAAAGCGTGCTTCAAAATAGACTCAGAAAGTGTAATGACCCGTCCCTCCACCGATACTGTCCCCACTTAGCCACTGCAGTCATATGGCAGTGTGGGGTTTTCAACGGGCATCTCTGCGGCTATCCAGCAACAACTTCCGGGGAGGACGCCCATTCCTGGATTACTCCTGCCCAAGCACGCTTAACTGCAGAGTTTTCTACCAACTCTGGAGCCAATTGCGTTGAAAAGGCCTCTATGTTAGGAAATAATAAATCATTACTTGTATTCCATTCGGACAACCACTGCTGAATATCGAGTATTACAGATAGTCTAGTCTGATTCATCAAAAATGGTATTAGATCCTCCTTGGCATATCTCATGCATGATAACAGAAATCAAGCAACGAATGAGATGTATACCAACCATTGTAATAAAACACAATTACAGTGAAGAAAATCGGGAAAAAAATGGACTGGAAAAACATGCTGCGAATGGAAGCCAGATAAAAACTTTTTAAACCACTATAAGGTACTATACGATCCCAACATTTTTAAACAAAATCATATTTTTGATGGAAAGATGCAAACGCTTCTGTTTTTTATTAGAAACCTAATACAGGGGTTTCACACTCCATTAGAGGGGATTCACATGGATTCATAATAACTAAAAAGTTGGTTATGGGGAGTCTTGATGTAGTAACAAAT
Organism: Papaver bracteatum; assembly: GCA_023529315.1. Taxonomy (NCBI): domain Eukaryota; kingdom Viridiplantae; phylum Streptophyta; class Magnoliopsida; order Ranunculales; family Papaveraceae; genus Papaver; species Papaver bracteatum. Next base: position 100,324 of record JAJJWX010002616.1, read on the forward strand.
ATCTAAGTTACTCTTAATCCAAAAATAAAAACCTAAAAAACTAAAATCAAAACCTAATTCTAATTCAAAGATCTGCTCATCTTCTTCTTCTTAGCTTCCTCTCCTTCATCAACTATAAGTCCTTTATCGTCTTCAATCAATCGGCGATTCGAAAAACTTATAATCGTCGATTGAATTCTTTATTAAAGATGCGGAAGAAAAATATTGTTAGATGGTAATCAACAAACCAACTACGTTTGAGATGGTTAGATTGATCGAAATCAGTTTAAAAAATTAGGTTTCAGAACCAGTTATAGTTGGGTTCAAACAAAAAAACCAACCTTAACTATTCACATTTGGGTTCGACCAAAAAAAAAAAAACAAGTCGTAACTGATTTACAGTTGGGTTCGATAAAAGAAAACCCAGCCGTAACTGTTTTACAGATGGGTTCGACCAAAAAAACCAAGCGTTACTGATTTGGACAATTAAAGTTAGGTTCGTCCAAGACAAACCTAACCGCAAATCCAATTTTACCTAGTTACGTTAGGATTTCCCCATCACCTAACTGTAAATTTGTCTTACGGTTGACTACGAAGCAAAAACCCAACTGTAAACCGCTCTGAAAAGCTAAAAAAAAATCAATTTTTAACGTACTTTCACCAGTTTTGAGAAATAAAAAGAATATTGGTTAGGTGATTTGAAATCCATGGTTTTAGCTTGAAAAAAAACTCCAAAATTTTTCTTTTTGATTCAACTTTTTATACCCACCAAAATACTACACTTAATCTGATTTTTTAATCATTAATTATACAAAAAAAAAACTTATTAATCTAATTATTAGCTAATTAGATTATTAGCACTAACTACATGAAGGTTGTTTAGCCATTTTGAAAATATTTTAGATAAGGGATTTTTGAAATTACTAACGGGTGACCCGTTTTTGTCCTATTAGTGAAGCCCCTCTATTGAAATGTGAAGCCCCTATAATAGTTTTCTTTCGTCAAGATTGTATTAAATGATGACATTCCCTTGTATAATTCTTACTTAGTGATAGAAAAACATCTTACCTAATACTCCCTCCGTTTCCAGAAAAGAGATACTTTCACTTTTTTAATTTGGCCTATCCTTAGGCTAAAATGAAAAAGTAAAAGTATCTATTTTCCAAAAACAGAGGGAGTATAAAAAAAAGAGGTATTTTGGTTGGTCACAAAAAGACAAAATAGCTTGGTGTGACCCTGATATCACTAATTTTTCCTTCAATATCAACTATCACTTCACATATATTGTAGGGCAAAAATGTACATCAAATCAATATTTACATATCCAACCTTGTATATTTACATATTAACAAAAATGTCATTGTTTTAAAAATATATCAAAATACCCGGTGTTTATGGGTAAAAACTATTTCTGCTGGTTTTGGTAATTCTGGGTGTGTGGATGAGAAATGAATCTAAACCCTAAAAAAATGCACTGCACGTGAGTGCTTTCGATTCGAGAGATCAATATGTACAATTCTGGCCTAAACCAAGAAATTGCCGTTCTAGACTTGCTTCGGTCACAAAGTGAAGGAGATGGGATTGATCTTAGGGAGGGAAGCTAAGAAGGTGTTGAGATTGTGAAGGTGTTGGCTGTTTATGACTTGTATCAGAATGGTGATTTCTGGATACTGATGACCACACTTGTTTTTTTATGTGTTTGTCTATCTTGTTTGGAAATAGGTGAAAGACCTATTTATACAAGTCATTGAGCAAAACCCTCATCTCATAGGAAGTGGAGGAGGTGAAGTGATGGAGTATTGGGTCGTGCAGGAGTGTTGATTGTTACACGATCACACCACTTCCCACTTCCCTCATCACTGTTAACCGTCCACTCTTCCTGACACGTTCTTGTAATGGCGCGTTGCACGCTGCACGCTGTAAACCGCCAGACCAATACCCCATTGAGTATCCCCAAGTTTGTGACATGTTTGGCGTCTTGAGTGAGTGGGTCAAGTCGTGGGACCCACAGGAAATAGCACGTGATGCTATTAGGTTAAATAACTAAGTTATTTAGGAAATCGATATTCATGAAATATCATGTATACTTTACTCATGTAATGCATCGAATACAATTAATATGTATGAAGCATCGCTATTTTAAAGCTTAACGGAGTAAGTCGCGGATTAAAAGTCTTAAAATAGTTGTATGCCCAACCATATTCGAGTAATCGTTTGGAGGCCGCATGGGCGGGCCATCCCTTGGACGATCACTCCTTGTAGTAGAGTGACGGATGGTGATCACCAAGGTTCCTCATTGGCTGTTTAACTCTTAGCCTAGGATTTCCGACTAAGTTGGCAAAGTTGAACGGACAAGATGATCTGCGACACATTTTTACGACCGTTGATGGATTTTAGGGTTTTCAAGAGGTGCACAAGCATCACTCTATAGCTTGATAAAAATCAAGCATGGACAAAGTTTTTGGTGGGACCGACCGAGCGCGTATGTAGACGGCTTGCCGGTGTACAAGTCCATGCCACTCTGTCTCACGGAGGTACGATCTAGGCCACTCAATTTGTCTGGCAAAGGTGAGTGGTCGTGACCGATTTGCGATAGAAATCCTTTGCCGCAAAGGATTTTAGGAGGCCATGACATGCCATCTTTGGACGCGCGTTTTTAGGCGCCTGGCCATGGTCCACCTTAGCCGACTGGTTACATGCGCAGGTGGTCCCATGGTGATCATGTTGATGCTCTATGGACCTCCTTAGTCTATATCTATACCCTACATCTGAGCTGGCGAAGATGGATGGTCATGATCAAACTGCGACATATATGTAATGCCGCAAACCCTAATTAGGGTTTTGGATCAGTCATGCGTGCGCAACTTTGGCCAAACGGTTTGGCAAGCCACGCTTCCCCTTTGGGTGGACCGATCATGTGGGGCCCATGTTGGGCTGATGGTGAACATATGTGCACCATCTTGATGGTCCTAAGTTCGATCTAAGCCATCCAAATAGGCTGGCAAAGTTGGATGGTTGTGATCAATTTAAGACGCTTTTTAGAATTCCGCGACCCTTGAAAGCATCATGTCTGCCATGGTTTGAGCAAACGTTTTTACTGCTCCATGGCTTCACCGTGAGAAACCGATAGGGTATGGGGAGAGTGGGCCCGCCAACGTGTGTGTTAGCGCTTCCCTAATCATTCATGGAATGATCTAATCCGTCCACCCTGGATGGTGTAGTTGGATGATCGTGATTGTTTTAAGATAGCCCTGAACAGTCTATGTTCGATCCAACCTTCACAAAGCAGCACGACCACCCTACTTAGGGTTGGCGTTTGATGATGCTAGGAGGTGTTCGTGTGATGGCCGATCGGCTAGGGCATAAGTGGGCCCGCCGGTGGTCATCATGACAATCGCCTATTTTTGCCAGGGTTTGGCTAGGCTTTTTAAATTATGCGGCCAACTCGTGTGGCCGTGATCGTTTATGAGACTGACATGGACAATCTAGATTTTCCTTAAGGAAATTAAGCATGCTCGATCAGATGACCAAAGCGCGTCGATGAGAGACTCTCTGTCAGAGAGTGATGTAGCCTGTGTGGATATTTCATGCATGTCTCAATAATGACATGGAGATTCATGCTACTCTACTGAGAGTGGACACTCAGTCGTCATGTTATGTCAATAATGAGAGTTCGGTTGAGAACACAACATGGAAAATACTAAGCAAATTATGCATTAATTAATAATGCTAATAAGATCCACAGAATTTTTGGGATTGCTGTTGAACGCACCATTCTGGGTGAATCTTGTGTATTTTATTGAATTGCTTCGAATAAATAAAGTGAAGAGGTTTTCTGCACCCTGCCACTTTTAAACGTTCTTTCCCTTTGCAGGGTAACAACGCGTAAAAATATTGGTTTTACAATTTTAGCCCTGAACTAAAATCCACCATCAACATTAAGTCCCCTGCCAAGCACGTAATGGTTGCATTATTACAGGGTAGGCATTAGATGGTGACGGTAAAAGTAAATTTACAGGAAAGGTTTCAATACGTATTTCTAGGATAGAATTTGGTTCGTCTCTTCGAGCGAGATGCGTTTCCTCTTGTTGTACGACTGCCTTCGAATATTTGGATTGATAAGCATCCGCAGATTTCTATCCCGCATCCGTAGCCTTTATAAACAGCAAGTGGAGACTCATTTTCTTCTTGGGGTCTGTTAGCTTGTGGGATATAAAGAGGACGCTGAAGCTTTTCTTCCCATCACATAATTATTTTCTTCTCTATTAAAGGTGTTGCTCCATGCTTACTAATCTCTTGATTGATTGATGGTGTTTTTTTTTTGTTGTTGATGCGATCATAACTCATTCTTGCAGTATATCATGGCAGCTGCTGGTGACAACTATTCTGTAACCTCTCCGGAAAGAAGTTTTGAAGTCAACAAGCCCGAGGTTGACGCGTTCGAAGAGGTGATGGCTAAAATCGATCTTCTACTTCTCAAGGCCGGTCGTGCTATACATGGCATGTATATTCTGCATCTGCGCATTGCTTGAGGATGTATTCAGTCTCTTCTGGATTCAATCGACATGGAGGAGAAATAGGGGCATGAGGAAGCGTCGCAATCACCAGTAAGCGCAAGAGCTGAGAGATTCGCTGCGCGACTGAAAAGGCGAAGGGTTGAGCATAAACGACCTCTAAATGGAGATAAGTATGATTATACGATCCACGATGGTGTGATAATCCTCGATTCTGATGCGGACAAGCCCGATCCCCAAAAGGTTGTCAGCACGATCTCCAATGTTGCAGTGGCTCTTGAGGAAGATATGGAAGATGTTCCTACTGAGGACGTTGAAGCGGAGAACATTGTTGATGCAGAGATATTCGAAAGAGAGGTTGAGGCAGACTCGAAGGAGAAAGCAGTAGTAGCCTATTACGACGATGTTGAAGTAGGCTCTGACGGTGGTGAAGGCGCGGTTGATCCCCTTGACGACTAGATCTCCCTGTTTTCTTTTTCTTTTCTTTTTTGGACGAGTATTTTCTCGTAGTTTGTGAACACTTTGTCCTTATACTCAGTGGCGGCTAAGTTTAAGGATCTTCTTCCATTTCGTTTGCTCGTTTAAATAAGGTTTTTTATTTACATAGATTCGAGGCAAGACTACATTAGAATCTTCTATGCGCGTATAGGCAGTGATGCGTCTTCATGTGATTGCATGTTATTTTTGCGATGAAAAAATAATGCTATAACGAGACACCACGAACCTGCATGTCTTCCTGAGATGAAGTCCGCGTGATCCCTTCCTGTTGGAGTAGACTGCTCAAGACGCTTTCCCTTTTTTCTCTGCGTATATTCTATTCCTCAAACGTTTCCCGAAAGGTGTGAAATGTTTCCTTTTAGGGTTCTCTGGTTTAATCTGGTGGGTAATGATGATGACCCAGTCTTGACTCATAATTTTGTGTCATGCCCATGGGGTAAAGAAATTTCTAAAAGAAAATGATACTTTGATTAATTGAGAAATTGGAACCCTAATAATTATGAATGCAAGTAATGCAATCATTTTGGAGGAATTACAAAAATTGCACGGAAAGGGAAATTATTAGAGGAACCATCATGGAGAACGCTGGAGAAAAAGGGTAGCACATCGTTTTTAGGTATTGTAGGGTTTAAGCCATCGTGAGTGGATCGTCGCGCCCTCAAGCTTGTCAGTGTTGATGATCTTGCAATAGCTGCCTATGATAACATCTTCCACCAGGTACGGTTCATCCTCCTTTGCTGGAAAATCAGATTGAGCGATCATCTTCACTGCTACGTTTCCAACTTGAAATGTGGTCACCTTCAATACCATATCTCCAATTCGAAACGGGTTTGGACTTGGTACAACTCCTTGATTCTGTGACGTGTTGCTTGAAACCGCCTCTAAGTTTTTGGCAAAACGTTTGAAGGGACCGGCATCCCACTCATACCTCTTAGTGGAAGTCAGGTTGTTGATTGAAGCGAGTCCTCGAGCCTCAATAGGGAGAGGAGCGATTGCTTGCAAAGAGGGTTGTTCAATATGACTTACTTTGGCTCGGAACCTTTTAAAGTCTGCTGACAGGATTTCTCCAGAAAATTGTGCTACGTTTGCAAGATATTGATACGGCAATAGGTGATCCTAGGGATTGGATGGCTTGTTGGAGATCCTTTCAGGTATTGAAATCGGCAAAGGGCATACTCCTAGCTTTGCCTTGTTGGCATGTATCCATGAGCGTCCCAGGATCATATCGTAATTCGGATAATCCTTGGTTATGTAAAATTTATCACGTGTCAGAGCATCACCCACCTTAACTTCGAGATCAATGTACCCATAGGCGTCCATGAACTCCCCTTATGAATTCTTGATAACGGCTGGGATGCGAATAGCTTTCTGTTTTGAAATCGTTGCAGCTTTCAAAGTCTTGATAGTGATGATGTTAAATTCAGAGGCTGCATCAATCAATGTGCTATCGAACTTGACATCATTTAAACAAGTGACGGTCAAGAGTCCCCAGTTTCCCTGGCCGGTTGCATCTTTCAAGAAAGATCGAGGATCCGAATATGTTTCCTTTTCCGGATACAAACGCCTACTGACACAATGCGATTGAGGGCTGCAAATATGTCTTGACGTTGTGCCTTTGATAAATATAAGATTTCACATAAATGCTCCATCATACATTGTACTGTCTTGTGAACAGAATCTCCGAAAATCATGCAACTCCTAATAGGAAGAGGGTCTCTATGAACACCTTCGTTTCCTAATTGGAGTTCTCATGCTTCTACTTTATCTCTGAAAATGCGCTTTAATCTATTGCAATCATTGGTTGGGTAATGAACGAACCTATGGTAGCGACGGTACCTGGGATTTTCCATTTATTCCTCAGTCTGCGGACGTTTGAGAGGAGGTAGCTTGATCGCATTGTCTTGAATCCACGCTTCCAAGAGCTATATGACTTCATTCATTGGAAAGGGGAAGTCTGGGACCTCATCTCCAACTTCTTTCACATGAGTTTTGTTCGTGCTCTTTCGGGATGGTGTTATCTACGCCGGTGTTGCACGTTTGGGTTTATATTATGCTGTCGGATCTTTCATTTTTCCTCCTTCGCCCACCACACTCACAGAAGGACCGGTGTTATATTTCTTGTTAATGAGATGCCTGCTTCTTCGACTCTCACGTGCATCTTCGTTTCGAAAAATTCTGGTTCTTTCCAACAATGCTAGGTCTGTTTTGGCTGAACGCTTAGCGGCTTCATGGAGTTCAGAAAATGTTTGGAAACCCAGATTCTCCAACAAAGCACGGTATATGGTCACTATTTCGTTGATGCATGACTCCACCAATTGGCGCTTGGTGACATTCGGATCATGACAATCCAACGCTTGAATCCTGAACCTCTTAACAAATTCGTATGAATGTTCGTTATTTCTTTGAAACATTCTTCCTAAGTCTGAAAAGGTGATCTGCTCAGACACGAAGAAATACTTTCTGTAGAAGACACTGATCATCTCGTTCTAATTGGATAAGCTGTTAGGTGCGATGTTGTTGTACCAGGTATACACTCTTCCAGTAAGTGACTTTGAGAACTCTTTCAGGTGGAGAACATGATTATACTCGTGTTCCCCTAAAGATTTCAAAAATCGGGAGATGTGTTCACGAGCGTTACCAGTACCATCATAAAGGGGAAACTGAGGAGAGGTATATCCTCTTGGCAGGGGAATCTGTTGCCTGAGGGTATGGTGGTTGATGCTAGTGCATGTACGCTGTATTTCCTTTGCCCCCTGTTTTGTAGGAGTCGCTCCAGGTCCTCACGCGTAATGAAGTTGGATGGATGGTCTCTTTCTCTTGGACGTTCAGGAGCGTCATGAGCTTCTTCATCCATGTGGGACTGCGCCGTTAAAGTGCCTGCTCCGGGTGTATTGAACACGTTCCTTGTTGGCTCCAGGGGATGTCGTGACCCTTGCTGCAATAATTCGGTTAAAGTTTTGAGAAAAGTAAGTACCTCCTTCTGGGTTCCATCCATATCTGTTTGGGCTCTAGCAAGAACTTCCTGCCTTTTCATGAAATCCACAATGGTAATAGGGGGTTGTCCTCCTCTTGTTCCTCCGTCTCCTTGTCCTGACGGAGGGGTAACAGTTTACCTGGTGATGACTGAAGGCGTTACACTTGAAGAAATGTCGGGATTTACGGCTACTTTGGCTCTGGTGATGGGAGGTGTCACACCTACTGGAATATCTCTTGCTCCGCTGGTGTTGGTGGTAGAGGAGACGGTTCCACAAGATGTATTGGTCATATTCTGCATGGCATCTCCATTGACAGAGACATCGACACCGAGAGTGTTGTCAGCGCTAGTTCCATCGGAATTGATTGCTGATCTTGACCTAAGTTCTACTATCTTGAAATCGGGATTGAAAAATGAAATTGGGAATTTGACAAGTGATATTGCAACCGAGAGATTAACCTCCCGCTGTGGTCACCAATTGTTTATGGGTAAAAACTATTTCTGTTGGTTTTGGTAATTTTGGGTGTGTGGATGAGAAATGAATCTAAACCCTAAACAAATGCACTGCACGTGAGTGCTTTTGATTCGAGAGATCAATTTGTACAATTTTTGCCTAAACCAAGAAATGGCCGTTCCAGACTTGCTTCGGTCACAAAGTGAAGGAGATGGGGTTGATCTTAGGGAGGGAAGCTAAGAAGGTGTTGGTTGTTTATGACTTGTATCAAAATGGTGATTTCTGGATACTGATGACAACACTTGGTTTTTTATATGTTTGTCTGTCTTGTTTGGAAATAGGTGAAAGACTTATTTATACAAGTCATTGAGCAAAACCCTCATCTCATAGGAAGTGGAGGAGGTGAAGTAATGGAGTAGTGGGGTCGTGCAGGAGTGTTGATTGTTACACGATCACACCTTTGCCCACTTCCCAGTTCCCTCATCACTGTAAACCGTCCACTCTTCCTGAAACGTTCTTGTAATGGCGCGTTGCATGCTGCACGCTGTAAACCACCAGACCAATACCCCATTGAGTATCCCCCTGTTTGTGACATGTTTGAGTGGGTCAAGTCGTGTGACCCGCATGAAATAACACGTGATGCTATTAGGTTAAATAACTAATTGTTTATGGGTAAAAATATTTTCTGCCGATTTCGGTAAATTCGGTAGGTGAGTGAGAAACTGGTTTAAACCCTAAAAAAATGTGCTGCACGTTGAGCACGTTTTAGGTTCGAGAGATCAATTTGTACAAGTCCGACCTAAACCAAGAAATGGCCGTTCCAGACTTGCTTCAGTCACAAAGTGGAGGAGAAGGCTTGATTTGGGGAGGGAAGCAGAGAAAGGTGTTGAGACCAGAATAGTTCTGGAAAGGTAGCGTCTCGACTTGTATCAGAAAAGTGGAAGCTTAGGAAGTTTGCAAGAGATGGAAGATTTTTTGGGAGAGCTTGCCAAGTTGCCTTTCTGAGAGTGTTGTATATCTCCTGACCGAGACTTGTTGTCTGGTAGAAATAGGTGAGACTTATTTATACAAGTTGAGATTGAAACGTACCCTGGTCTCATTACAGAAGGAAATAAAGGGTAGTTAAATGGGAGGAGGTGGTAACCGGCGTGTTTAAGAGTGAAAACGTTTTCACCTTTATTTCCCCATTTAATTGACCGCTTTTATTACTTTTCACGCTTTCTTAATACGAGCGTAGTGTACGCTGCATGCTGTGACCGCCAAACCAAAACCCTGAGAAAGAATCCCCCAGTTTGTGTTGATGTCTCGAGAGTTGGCTGCACTTTGGGCCCAAGTGGCAATGCCAAGCTGCTAGGGGAGCGTGTGGCATGTGCTAATGGCATGTGCGGAATTCCTTGACCGTAAGTTACACTTTGAGTGTAAGTGGCAATACCAAAGCTACTAGGGGAGCGTGTGGCATGTTTTAATGGCATGTGCGGGATTCCTTGGCCGCGGGTTGCACTTTGAGTGCAAATGGCAATGCCAAAGATGCTAGGGGAGCATGTGGCATGTGCGGAATGCCTTGGTCGCGGGTTGCACTTTGAGTGCAAGTGGCAATGCCAAAGCTGCTAGGGTACCGTGTGGCATGTGCCAATGACATAGCGGCTTGGTAAGAAAAGATGCTAGTGGTGCGTGTTGGCATGTGCCAATGGCACGCACAGCCACTTGGGCCTAGGTTGCACGGTTTGCAAGCCTAGGGCGCGGGCGCTACTTTGGCATGTGCCAATGGAATATCGGCTTGGAAAGTGGCTAGCGGTGCGTGATGGCATGTGCCAATGGCACGCACGACCATATTAGCGTAGGTTGCACGGTTTGCAAGTCTAGGGCGCGGGCGCTACTTTGGCATGTGCCAATGGCATAGCGGCTTGGAAAGTGGCTAGCGGTGCGTGTTGGCATGTGCCAATGGCACGCACGGCCATATTGGCCTAGGTTGCACGGTTTTCAAGCCTAGGGCGCGAGCGCTACTTTGGCATGTGCCAATGGCATAGCGGCTTGGAAAGTGGCTAGCGGTGCGTGTTGGCATGTGTCAATGGCACGCACAGCCATATTGGCCTAGGTTGCATGGTTTGCAAGCCAAGGGCACGGGCGCTACTTTGGCATGTGCCAATGGCATATCGGCTTGGTAAGGAAAATGGCTAGCATAGATAGGGCCAAGGCAAAGTGTGTTTGGCATGGCGCGGCTAGCTTGGGCTAGGTGTGGCTGGCATGATTTTCCATTGGCACAGAGGTGCGGCTGGCATGGTTGGCATGCCTTGGCGCATTTGGTGTGGATGGCATGATTTTCCATTGGCACAAAAGTGCGGCTAGCATGTTTGGCATGCTTTGGCGCGGTTGGTGTGACTAGCATATCTAGGGACAAGGCAGAGTGTGTTTGGCATGGCGCGGATAACACGGGCTAGGTATGGCTGGTTTGATTTTCCATTGGCACAGAGATGCGGCTAGCATGGTGGGCATGTTTTGGCGCGTTTGGTGTGGCTGGCATGATTTACCGTTGGCACAGGGGTGCGTCTAGCATGGTTGACATGCTTTGGCACGGTTGGTATGACTAGCATAGCTAGGGCCAAGGAAGAGTGTGTTTGGTATGGCGGCTATCTCGGGCTAGGTGTGGCTGGCATGATTTGCCATTGGCACAAAGGTGCGGCTAGCATGGTTGGCATGCCTTGGCGCGTTTGGTGTGGCTGGCATGATTTTCCATTAGCACAAAAGTGCGGCTAACATGTTTGGCATGATTTGGCACGGTTGGTGTGACTGGCATAGATAGGTCCAAGGCAGAGTGCGTTTGGCATGGCGCGGCTAGCTCGGGCTAGGTGTGGCTGGCATGATTTTCCATTGGCACAGAGGGGAATCAGGGTTTCGCTCGTCGTAACCCTAATTTGAAAAAAATACCCCCATTAATTACTGACTACATGCATTAAATGTTCTAATAAATGTGTCACCGGTGACATTAGGTTATTCGGGGTTTTACAATTTTACCCCTTGTCTAAAAACCACCATCAACACTAAGTTATTTAGGAAATCGATATTCATGAAATATCGTGTGTACCTTACTCATGTAATGCATCGAATACAATTAATATGTATGAAGCATCGATGTTTTAAAGCTTAACGGAGTAAGTCGCGGATTAAGCGTCTTAAATAGCTGCATGCCCAACCATATTCGAGTGATCGTTTGGAGGCCGCATGGGCGGGCCATCCCTCGGCCGATCACTCCTTGTGGTAAAGTGACGGATGGTGATCACCAAGGTGCCTCATTGCCCATTTAACTCTTAGCCTAGGATGTCCGACCAAGCTGGTAAAGTTTGGCGGACAAGATGATATGCGACACATGTTTGCGACCGTTGATGGATTTTAGGGTTTTAAAGAGGTGCGCAAGAATCACTCTTTAGCTTGACCGAAATCAATCATGGACAAAGTTTTTAGTGGGACCGACCGAGCGCGCGTGTAGACGGCTTGCCAGTGTATAATTCCATGCCACTCTGTCTCGCGGAGGTGCGATCTAGGCCACTCAATTTTTTTGGAAAAGGTGAGTGGTCATAACCGATTTGCGATAGAAATCCTTTGCCGCAAAGGATTTTAGGGGGCCACGACATGCCATCTTTGGGCGCGCATTTTGAGGCGCCTGGCCATGGTCCACCTTGGCCGACTGGTTACATAAGCAGGTGGGCCCATGGTGATCATGTTGATGCTCTGTGGACCTCCTTAGTCTATATCTATACCCTCCATCCGAGCTGGCAAAGATGGATGTTCATGATCAAACTGCGACATATATGTAATGCCGCAAACCATAATTAGGGTTTTGGATCAGTCACGCGTGCGCAACTTTGGCCAAACGGTTTGGCAAGCCACGCTTCCCCTTTGGGTGGACCGACCGTGTGGGGCCCACGTTGGGCTGACGGTGAACATATGTGTACCTTCCTGATGGTCCTAAGTTCGATCTAAGCCATCCAAATAGGCTGGCTAAGTTGGATGGTTGTGATCAATTTAAGACGCTTTTTAGAATTCCGCGACCCTTAGAAGCATCACGTCTTCCATGGTTTGAGCAAATATTTTTACTGCTCTATGGCTTCACCGTGAGAAATCGATCGGGTACGGGGAGAGTGGGCCCGCCAACGTGTGTGTTAGCGCTTCCCTAATCATTCATGGAATGATCTAATCCGTCCACCCTGGCTGGTGGAGTTGGACAATCGTGATTGTTTTAAGACTGCCCTGAACAGTTTATGTTCGATCGAACCTTCACAAAGCAGCACGACCACCCTACTTAGGGTTGGAGTTTAATGATGCTAGGAGGTGTTCATGTGATGGCCGATCGGCTAGGGCATAAGTGGGCCGGCCGGTGGTTATCATGACAATCGCCTATTTTTGCCAGGGTTTGGCTAGGATTGTTAAATTGTGCGGCCAACTCGTGTGGCCGTGATCGTTTCTGAGACAGACATGGACAGTCTATATTTTCCTAAGAAAATTAAGCATGCTCGATCGGTTGTCCAAAGAGTGTCGATGCGAGACTCTCTGTCAGAAAGTGATGTAGCCTGTGTGGGTATTTCATGCATGTCTTAATATTGGAACGGAGATTCATGCTACTCTACTGAGAGTGGGCACTCAATCGTCATGTCATGTCAATAATGAGAGTTCGGTTGAGAACACAACATGGAAAATACTAGGCAGATTATGCATTAATTAATAATGCTAATAAGATCCACAGAATTTTTGGGATTGTTGTTGCACGCACCATTCTGGGTGAATCTTGTGTATTTTATTGAATTGCTTCGAATAAATAAAGCGAAGAGGTTTTCTGCACTCTGCCACTTTGAAACGGACTTTCCCTTTCCAGGGTAACAACGCGTAAAAATACTGGTTTTACAATTTTAGCCCTGAACTAAAATCCACCATCAACACCTGGCTAATTTGAGGCCTATGACTAAAAAACAAAATGGGTCATTAAGAAATAATCTCTAGAAACCCCTTATCCAACTATTTTAGTTAATGGCTAATTTTCCCTTGTTTACTTAGTGTTAATTTAGTTGATTAGGGGTAAAAATATCGTGTTAGTTGCTCAATTAACTTGTGTTAATGAATCATCAAAACATGAAAAAAGTTGAAATTTTGAAATTTTTTTAAGAACACCAACCAAGAATCGGTTTATGTTGACATTGGTATCAACCGATTGTAACTTCAAAAACATAAATAATTTTTTTGAAATTTGATTTTACCTAGAATCGGTTTATATAGACATGAAAATCAAACGATTATCCAGAATCGGTTTAGATGGACATGAACATAAACCGATTATGGTAATAAAAAATATATATTTTTGACCGGGAAATTTATGTGTTGTTAAACATTAACTAACATTTATTCTACTCCATATATATACTCGGGTTAAGAGTTAAGAATGAGTATAATTTCATACTCATTTTTCAAATCGTTTGAGAAGTCATACTCGTTTTCAATTCGAGTATAAAATTATACTCGTTTTCAAATTGGGTGAAAAATCATACACAATTTCAATTCGGGTATAAAACTATTTTCACTTGTACTCGAACTGAAATCGAGTATGATTTCATACTCATTTTGTGATCGAGTATTAACTAGAAGAAAAAAATCGGTTAACCAGAATCGGTAATGTGGTCTTTTACATAATCCGATTCTAGCAAAAGAAACATACATAAAACTTGGTTTTCTAATAATCGGTTTATATGTGAAGCACATAAAGACTTATTCTTGATATCTCTACAAATCCAAACTTGGACTCAGAATCGGTTTATGTGTGCATTAGCATAATTAAACTGATTGTGGTTGATGTATGTGTACAACAAAAACCGATTCCTGGTAACATCAACTACAATCGGTTCGGTTTATTCTAGTGCACACATAAACCGATTCTGGGTTGATTTTTCAGAAATTTGATGAAGAAATTTCAGAGATTCATGGTTAAATCATTGTTGAGTTTCTCTTTAGAAGATCGGATTAAAGGGATTTAACTCAATTACTTGAATTGTTTGTTCGAATTTTCTTTCAAAATCTATAAAAAAATGAGAATTCACTTGTTGTTTGTGATTAATTAGATTTTAGTTTTTGATTTTGATGGAAATTGAAAAGAAAAAAAAAAGAGTTTGATTAAAGATTTTTGTATTTGAATGATTATGATTTTGTATTCTAAGAATTACTGGTTAATCCATTCTACGAGACTCGTATAGTGTGTAGTCCACCCATAGAATTGGTTTAATCGGTGGTCCAAAAACATGTTTTTGGACCAAATAAATTACTAGCAGATCCAAAGCACGTGCGAGCCTTGTAATGTAATTCCAGAACTACCATGTATCTATCTATTTCATTCTCCCCTGCGTATTACTGTGAAAAAATTCTTTTAGCTCTAAAATTTCTCTCTCGTCTTCGAAGGAACAATGAAGATTTTCTTTCAGCTCCAACGAATTGCGAATTCAAGTTCGATTGATTGAATTTATTATCTTCATCTGATGTATTTTTTTTTTTTACCTATTTCCCATCCCCACTTTCCCTAAATCTCATCCCAACCACACAAATAAGATTTTATATAACTCTTTTAAATTAGATAAACAAAAACCACCCTATTAATTTTTATCAATGATATTCATCACCGTCTTCCTTTTCCCTCTGGAATCTAATCCTAAATCCATCCATCACTGCTAACCTTTGTTGTTTTTTTTTCCCTCGGTTCCACTACTAACCCCAATAGCTTATTCTACTTCTACGTTTGTATTCTTCTACTGATCTAAACCAAATTGAAAGAGGGATGCCTGTAGTGAATCATAGAATCAGTTTTTAGCTTTTTTTTTAATCAAAATTTCCTATTGATGTGAATGGAATCAATGTATATATTAAGTAAGATGCTATCGATATGATTGGGTTATTTTTTATTTTCTTTTCTTTTCTTTTCTGATGGAATTGGGTTATGATTATATTCAATTAGTTTTTCATCCTAATCAATTATCCCCAAATTTAATAATTTTTATTAATGGATTATTTTACTGTCTACACACTATCATATTATTTAGAGAAACGAAAATAAAAAAAAAGATGGAAATGGTGATTTGAAAATTGTGTTTGAACTTGATCTTTAACAATGGAAAATAAGAGAGTGAGTTTTGTTTACCCAAATTAAAAAGAGTTATACAAAATTTAGTTAGTAGAGTTGGGATGGGAATTAGGGAAAGGAAAATGGGGATATGAAATAGGTAAAACCTTTAAATCTGAGATCCAAATCTCTTGATTTCACAGACATAACAATCTTTGTTTCCTGAAATTCAACCTCTTTTAGGTTAGGGTTCATTTTGTTTTTTTTTTGGTTTTTTTGTTTCCTAATTTACTATGTTAGAGTTGATATTTTTTTTATTTAATTTGAGTAATTCGATCGAAAATGAGAATTATGTAATAGTTTATGCATTTTTGTATTGGTGAATGTGTTGTTGGTATGGTGTTGTGACAGATCTGATTGTTTTAGTGGTAGAATTCAATGGTGGAAATATTAAGTGTTTACAAGTTTTGAGGTTGGAATTTGTTGCTAGATTGATTATATGAGGTGTGAAAACATAGTATTAAACTTTTCGAGGTATGAATTGAAATTATTAGTGGGGGACATGTTAGTAGTTTTGATTCACAAATCTTTGAATTATGATTTAGATCCACTTGAGTTCCGTTTCTGTCGTTTAATGTTGAATGATTAGTAAATTTTTTATTTGTATTGTATTTATCCATTTCTTACTGGGGTTGAAGGGGAAGTGCCCCCTTGTTATCAATTCATTTTTGATGAATATTTTTTCGATGGTAAATGTAATGAATGATTTCAGTACATCTTCGATGAATATATTTTTGATGGTAAATATACGATCCGTGACACACTCAAACATATACTATCACCTCCCCTGGTCCTTGGTCATGCAGAGAGATATGAATTGGTTTCGTTTGTATTTTTAAGATGGACGTAAATTCTAGTACAACAAAGAAGATTAAATCAACTTCTGTAGAAAAAAAATCCGAAACACTAGAAGCCGGAGTTAGATGGCTAATTGTGTGGTATATAATAACGTAAATAGTTACTTTTTGGATTTCCTTGCTAATGGATTATTAGATATTAAGCTAGCAACTGAAAATATATCTACTGAAGACAAATTGGAGAAACCATTTTTGTGTATAATGTCTCACCTGCAGGCACATATGTGTTGTGGATAATTATATATTCATTGTGTATTCATTAGGAGGAATCAAAGGAGCCAGATAAAATGTCTATTAATGCTTGGAGACGCTAAAGTTCATGAAAATGGAAATGTTCTTGATGCGAAAGATTTTAATGTCATGTACATGGATAAGGAAGGTGGAGATCGTGAAATAAATGTAAGTTTTTTGTAATGCTTGGGATTTGTTTTTGTTTTCTTCTTCTTTTATACTGTATATCTCTTCATGTTAAAGTGTATATCAACATTATTTATTAGTGTTTACACTATACACTAAGTTGAGGACCAATCTCTGGCGATCAGGATTGCAGAAGTCTATGCAAGAATCCCCACTTTCTTTTAAAATATATATACCAATAGTATTAATTGAAATGTAACGGTGGATATGTACATGTTGATATATAGGCGATGTTCTAATTCTTGAATATTTTCCAACTGTGAATTTTTTTTTTTTCGTTTTTGGTTTCAGTTTTGGAGCTGTTTCCGCTAGTACTACAGCGCTGCGCTATCTTTTGAAAAAGGTCAATTTTAGTAAGCTTCAAAATGACAGGTAAAGTATTCATATTTGTTGTCGAGTCCAACATCCTCGGATGTGCACTTGTTTCCTATGTGTTGAGAGGTATTCATATATTTAGAGGATCATTCATCCTTTTTTTGTCATTTTAATGGGTGTCTTAATGTGGTGGACGTATACATGTTGTTATCTAGAAAGTTGGTAGTACAAAGAGGCCAGGGAATATATAGAGAAGTAAGTGGGTACATAAATTTGTTATATTTTCACTCACTACATATCAATATATATTCTTTTTATGTGCGCACAATAATTATGGTACTACAATGGGGATTGCAAATTTTCAATTTTTGTGTTTTTTTCAGTACATGTATATATGTACTGCGATATCTACTAGGTTTTCACTCATTGCATATCAATATTTACTAGGTTTTCAATCAGTACATATCAATATCTATACTAGGTTTTCACTTAGTGTATATTCATATGCACTAGGATTTCACTCAGTACTTATCAATATTACTAGCTAGATACTAAAGGGTGAAACTAGTGTAGTAGACCCTAAAAAATACATATCGATATGTACTAGGATTTCACTCAGTACATATCGATATATACTGATGCCAATGCTAGCTCAAGGTCCACTTGCTGGTGTTATCTTCACTCGCAATTTCTCCACAGAATCCCTCTGCAAGGTCTCGCGATTTCTACTTGTGTTTGAATTATTCAACGATTACGTATCTCCTAACCCAATACTAGCAATAGAACAATTAATAGATCAATATAGTGTGCACTCCAAATCAATCCAATAATCACTCATAAAGATCAAATATGGTAAAGACAAACGATAAGATGATTAAAACTCCGAACCAACTTGTATAATAATAGAGCTTCACGCTAGAACATTGAATTCATCCTCAATCAATAAAGTTTAGCCTCTCATGATTACACAATTACCGGGTTTCCCCCTAAAGGGGTAAACCCTAGATTTTTAATGAAGAACAAAGTATAATATGAGATGTGTAGCGATATGAGATTTTAGAACTATCTCTTTTATAGGTGTCCCAATTGTAGTAGTGCCCGTGCTCGAATCCCGGTTGCAAAAGCTGCAAAGACTTGCCAAAACAAAACCAAAATCTTGTAAAACTCGTGTGAATACACAAGCTGCGGCCAAATAGTCTTCATGGGCTCATGTTCGAAACTGCACAAGCCCAGCCCAAAAGCACCATTAGCCTGTCAGTTTTTCAGAACTGACAAACATATATCTTTTCTTCCAATTCCCGCGGACACATACATCACCGTGAGCGATAATTTATGCTGGATTTTTCGTCCGGTCAATAACTCACGTATACCAGGCTGTCCGTGAAACAGCCATTCCCCGGATATTAACCCATCAGTGAGTTATTTTTTTCCCTGAGTTTTCAAATTCCTCCGTCACAAATCTCGGATACTCATGCCTCTGTGAGTTTTCCAACTCCCTGATTTTTTGTGTTTCCGGCCAGACCTCTCACGTATACCAGGCCCTACGAGAGAATTCATTTCTTCTAAGTTTTCCTAAACTCTTTTCCATCTTCTCCTGTATTTTCTCAGCTTCTCAAACTCACGAAACCAAGCTTCCCATTTCCTTTCCAACAACAGTCCATCATCACTGCCAACCTCAATCTCTTCTCCATCGCCATTAATGGAAGCAACATTGCAGCTCCGTACATGTCCGATGGTAGAAATATCTAACCCATGTCATACATCACCATATTCCTCTTGCTATAGTCATCGTCACCATCAGTCAATAAATGGAAGCAACAACAGCATACATCCATCGGTGTCCAACTATCAATGACATCAACCATTATCATCTTCAGCAACCATTAATTTTTCTCGTTCCTCTCTACAACGTTATTCTCGATTTCTATCATTCTTTGTTTTTTCTTCAAACTCTCTCTGCCAGAACTGAACTCCATCGACTGCTAATGGTCTTACTCGAGCTTAACAACTGCATTTACCTTCTCTTCAGTTATATCTCATCGTTACATCGCGATCATCATATATATAGCAGATCAGAAACCTCCATTCTTGTCATCTCAGTGCCATTGCAAAAGCTCCACCTGCGTCTCATTCAACTACAACCATTAATTTCAGTTTCTCTCAAGACTATCTCCTTTCCAGAACTTCAGTTACCGCCTGAGCTCCATCGCTGCCAACTGAGTTCTTCCATCCTCTTTGAACTCGGGCTGAATTTCTCTTTGCATCATCATCATGTCGAGAATATACTGGCAACAACCCAAACTCGATACAACTTCATTCTCACCTCGTCTTCATCGGGTTCCATCAACAACATTTTCGTAACTGTCAGTATTGCAAGACTGACAATTCAAGTTCTGCTCCGTGGCTGCCCTGAGTAATAAGGATGGGTGCTCTTATAAATTATGTGCGTAAACAATTTCTCAATTTTGGCTCGCTTCAAACTCCCACAAAATCTTCATACAATGTCGGAATAACTCCATTGTTTCGCCGTTGGCTTCGTATTTTCGTCCTCTTCGAGATGATATCAAGAATTCCTCGATTTAGATGAGTTCCACTTGACCTTTGGCCTTTCTCCGCTTTTAGCTAACTTCTTTTATTGCACAATTAAGTGCAAATTCGCTTCTTTTGGATGATTCACCTAGCAAAACATAAATAAGAGAAAACAAGAGTAATATACAATAATTCGCAAGAAAATATAGCAAATACTAGCATGGATTCAACACTAAATATATGCAAAATATGCACTTAACAGCGTGCCACCTCCATGCATGATTAATAGGTCCCTCAAGAAATGCTCCCTAAGCTTGTATTCGTTCGAGCTGAAAGTGGCAGTTTGCATACCTCCCAAACCCTAATCCAACGGTCGCAGATTAGTATCACAAGCTATCTCATCCGTCCAACTTCGCTAGCTTGGAAGGATAGCCTAGAATGGGAATTAGGTGACAAGTAAGGTATCACCGTGATCATCATCCGCCACTCTTCCACATAGAGTGATCGGCCAAAGCATGGCTTGCCCATGCAACCTCCAAACGATCATTGCATGCGTATGTTTTAAGATGCTTAATCCGCAACCTACTCCGTTAAGCCTTAAAACAGCGATGCATAATACATGCTGAATATTTTCAATGCATTACATGCATAGAATACACATGATATTTTATAAATATCGACTTCCCAAATAACTTAGTTATTTATCCAGCATTACATGCTATCTTATGTGGGTTCCACGATCCACACACTCGAGGAATCAATCATGTCACAAACTAGGGGATACATAATGGGGTATTGCTCTGGAGGTTTACAGCGCGCATCGTGCAACGCGCCATCACAATAACGTGTCAGGAAGACATGGATGGTTAGTGATGATGGGAGAAGTGGGAAAGACTAATCGTGTGACACTAACACACAACTCTACTACTTCATCACTCTACTTTCTCCACTTCCCACGAGAGACGTGAATAAGGCTCAAATGACTTGTATAAATAGGTTATCCTCCCTATTTCAGAGAGAGAACAACACAGAAACCAAGTGTTAATACGAAGCATATTCAAACACCCAGAGCCTGCTTACGTTAATCGTAAGCCTGCTCACCTTTCTGTTATAAGTCATAAACAAGCCTACACCTTCAAAATCTCAATACCTTCTCCGCTTCCCTCCCTAATATCAACCCCATCTCCTTCACTTTGTGACCGAAACAAGTCTAGAATGGTCATTTCTTGGTTTAGGCCAGAATTGTATAGATTGATCTCTCGAATCAAAAGCACTCCCATACAGGGCATTTGTTTAAGGTTTAGATTCATTTCTTATCCACACACCCCAAATTACCAAAACCAGCAGAAGTAGTTTTTACCCATAAACAAGGATTAAGATTATTGTGAGGTGATTGATATTTTTAGTCTGTTCTTCGGGAATATAAGTCCATTATATCAATTGGTTCATGTTTACCTTAATTTATCAAAAGACGGAACAAAACTCGCTGGTATTTCTGTGGGAAACATATTTATCTATTCCTATAGACTTTTCTGTGTGAGACAGATTTTTTTATCAAGTATTCGACTTTAGGGGGTCGTAGAAACTCTTAGTTGTGGGTGAGCTCATCTAAGGGAATCAAGTGTGTAGTATGCCGCTGGGATCAGAGACGTAAGGAGCGCAATTGTACCTTGAATCAGTGTAACATTGATTATGGTTCAACTACAGTCCAGTTCGAAGTTCATTGGTAGTAGGCTAGTGTCTGTAGTGGCTTAATACAGTGTGGTGTTCAAATCTGGACTAGGTCCTAGGGTTTTTCTGCATTTGCGGTTTCCTCGTTAACAAAACTACTGGTGTATGTGTTTTTTATTTTCCGCATTATATTTTATATATAACTGAAATATCACAGGTTGTGCATAGTTCAATCAATTGGTAAATCCAACCTTTGGTTGTTGATTGAAATTGATTGATCCTTGAACATTGGTCTTTGGTACCGTTCAAGTTAATTCTCTTATATTCAACCGGACTCGCAAATTCCTATTTGTTGATTGCAGATTGAATTGAGAAATAGGATACAAAACTCTTTGATATACTTTTATCTATATTGAGTCTGACTGTCTAGTTGATTCTCTTGAAAGTATATTGGAGTTTGTATATTCATATTGCCAAACGAATTGTTGGCTATGGTTGTTGTACCCCTGCTTTTTTAGTCTCCACCAGAAACAACAAGAATGAAGTTTGCCTAGCTCTTAGGATAGTTTGCTAGAAATGCAAACTTAGGTATTCATAGACCAAGGATATAATTGGACACCAAGGAATTTCCAAAACCGAAAATATTCTCAAGATATGCAATGAATGTCAAAATCAGTTCTCCTAATTACAATAATTGCTTGTCCAAAATTTTAGAAATCTCTCAATAGAAAATCTCCAATTAGTAAATGCACACTACTTATTTTTATTCTCTAGAGATATGCATTTAATTGCTGGTAATCAAACCGTATAAATCCAAAAACCTTAATTAAAAGATTCTCAATTTATTTCAGTACATGATCTCCTTGAGTACTAAGGAATATATTTGAACAATAAATGATAAGAGTTATTGTACGTGTTCAAAGTATGTTGACATCTCTTCTCTGTAAATCCTTATTCATATTTACATGGATTTACATTCTTGGAATAGGTTATACCACTCTTCCAAACAAGTTTAGAATTGGTTGACCTATATTCCAAGATAACTATATGATTGATCAAATATAAAATCATATACATGAGTTCAATCGGTTCTACCAATCACTAGGATCTGTTATACCTCAATATGGTAATACTTGTGATCGGTCACAAAAGTTACCAGGACCGGCTAATCAATTACAAGTGAAAAGACGAGGGTACCCAAATATACCTTAATCTAAAACTTTTCCACATATAAGTCCTTTCTCCGAAAGTGATTGTCTATGGACTGATTCGAGACAATACAACCAATCGGTCCACACTTCGTGTGATCATCTATGGATACGAGATCGAGACAATGTGTTTTACAACAAAAAAGTTGTGTGATTGACTATGGATACAAGATTGAGACAATACAACAACGAAGTATGATTACTTGATAATTGGTTCGGACTTAACCAAACACAATAGGATTTCTATCAAGTAATTAGGAATTAATATTTGTGTATTTTATTTCTATTTCTATTTATAATAAAAATAATTATAATTGCGGAAATATAAAAGTAAAAGCACAGCAAGATTTTGTTAACGAGGAAACCCAAAATGCAGAAAAACCTCGGGACCTTGTCCAGAATTGAATACTCTTAGAATTAAGTCGTTATACAAAATCTAAACCAACTTCGTATAGTTGAGACCAAGTAACTAAACCTATAGTTCACCTAGTTCCCTCAGTATCCCCGAGCCTTCAACTTGTAATAAGTCACGGACTTGGAATAATTCCTTTGGTTCGTATTCCAAACAGTAAAGGAACAACAAATCTGTTCGGTAACAACTCTTTTCAAACAACGTGATATGAGCTTGATAAAAGGCTCTTCAGTTTATCCCAATAAACTCCTTTGTCGGGTTCTTAGATCAATCTTTCAACAACTACCAAAGTAATTGTTTAGACTATGCAATCAATACTTCGAATCACAAAGAATTGTATTGATGCCGATCTACTCAACTAATAAATCCGATCTATCAAAAGATAAACCGATTATAGTTGGATCCCCAACCGATCAAGTTTTGTGCACACCAAAGATTATGAACTCAAATAAGAAATCTTCTTTATCTTCAAATCTTCTTAGATCTCCAATAAACACATGCACACAAACAACTTGAATTTCTTGTGATTAATTACACACAGAACGGAGTCTGTTAACAATGGATTATCACAAGACGTTTTTAGATCTACAAACAGTCTAAAGATCCCCGTCGATACTTCGATCTAGTTTGAGTGAATCTTATATCAGAAGAGAAGATTCTCAAGCATAAACAAACTAGGTGCAATCAAAGTTCAACAACCATTAGTCAATCAAATCAATCGAAAACTAATAATAAACTGCAATTATCTAGTTTCCCACCAATGGTACTCGTAGAGCTTCCCAATCCCAAAGAAGTCTTTAAAACGAGCGGTCATAAGAGATTTCTCCTAATTAGGGTACTTTCCTCTCTGAATAGATGGCTCCACCAGTAACAACACAACTAGGTAGTTTGCTAGCTCTGAGGATTAGTTTGCTCGAAATGCAAACTTCAATATTTATAGACCAAGGAAGTTTGGACACAAAAGAATTTCCAAAACCGAAATATTCTCAAGATATGCAATATATTTCCAAATTCGGTTTTCATAATTCCTGGAAATGCTCTGTCCAAATATTGACCGAAATCTCAGTAGAAAATCTCCAATTAGTAAATGCACATTACCAATTTTTATTTTCTAAAGATATCATTTAATTGATGGAAATTAAAAGCATATAAAACTAAAAACCTTAATTAAAAGATTCTCAATTTATTTCGATCCGGGATTCTCCTTTAGTTATTAAGGAATATCTTTGAACAATAAAATATAAGAATTACTGCACATGTTCAAAGTATGTCGATATCTTTACTTTGTACATCCTTTTTCATATTTACAATTTTGGAACCGATTTGCCACACTTCCAAACGAGTTTAAAATTGGTTCATCTGACTTCCAAGAACGATGTGATTGATTATCCTATCAAATTACCATTACTGGGTTTCACGGTTCAACCAAAACACAAAGCTTCGGTTCTACCTCCATGTGGGTACTAGGATCGTTCACACTAGCTTTCCAAAAATTGGTTGACTAGGTACTAGTATCGGTTACTGAAAAAACGGGGGTCTAACAACCACACCCAATATTTCGATTAGTAATTTGTATGGACAAACTCTGAGTTACTTTATAGAGAATCAACTAGACAGTCAGACTCAATCAATAGAAAATATCTCAAGGAGTTATTATCTCAATCTCTCAATTTGATCTTTACTCAAGCAAATAGAATATGCGAGTCTTTATCAAAGAGAGATAACTTGGATGGTACCAAAGACCAATATCCAAGTCTCAATCAATTTAAATCAACAACCAAAATGGTAGGATATTCTAATTAATTGAACAACGCACAACCTGTATTATTTCAATTATATAACAAAATATAATGCGGAAAGAAATAACACAGACACCCGAATTTTGTTAACGAGGAAACCGCAAGTGCAGAAAAACCCCGGGACCTAGTCCAGATTGAACATATACTGTATTAAGTCGTTACAGACACTATCCTACTCCAAGTTAACTTCGGTCTGGACTGCAGTTGAACCTCAATCAATCACACACTGATCCAAGGTACAGTTATGCTCCTATGCCTCTGATCCCAGCAGGATACTGCGCACTTGATTCCCTTAGATGATCTCACCCACAACCAAGAGTTGCTACGTCCCAAAGTCAAAGACTATAATAAACAAATTTGTATCACACAGAAAAGTCTACAGTAATAGATAAATCCATCTCCCACGAATAAACCTACAAGTTTTTGTTCCGTCTTTTGATAAATCAAGGTGAACAGGAACCAATTGATAAAACCATACTTATATTCCCGAAGAACAGCTCAGCTTTATCAATCAGCTCACAATAGTCTTAATCAACGCAGCAAAAAAAGATATTATGGAATCACAAACGATGAGACGAAGTATTTGTGACTACTTTTATATCTTGCCTATTGGATATATAAATATCAAGCCAATTATTACTATTGTACTCGTACAATAGAAACAACAAGATCAGATCACACAACTGCAAGAAAAGTAGTATCGGTCTGGCTTCACAATCCCAATGAAGTCTTTAAGTCGTTAACCTGGTTTTAGAAGAAGAAAACCAAAGGTTAAAGGAGAATCGACTCTAGCTTAGCAAACTAGTATCACACAGAATGTGTGGGGATTAGGTTTCCCAGTTACTAGAGTTCTCCTTTATATAGTCTCTAAAATCAGGGTTTGAAATCAATGTCCTCTTACTAACAAAGCATTCAATATTCACCGTTACATGAAAACCTGATTAGATTCAAGCTAATATTTATCAATTGTTAGATCGAAAACATAGCTTGTTATACACACATGTACTTGACGTTTTTAGGTTTGTGTAACTGTACCCAAACTTGTATATTAGTTGGTTCAACAATAGTTAACCAAATGGTTAGCCATATGATAACTTTCATATCAACCATATTCTTCTTCACCATAAATAGTCCAAATGACTCAAATGAACTAGTTAGAGAGTTGTTCAATTGCAAGGAAATCTCATGTACTATACAAGACATAATCGAAGCAAAAACGATGTGATTCACTCGAATCGATTCATGAATTATAAAGCCACGGTTTGCAATATCATTCCTTAGTTTATTAAGATAAGTTCACAAACATCGTTTTTAGACATAACCTACTCAAGTTCGTCAGAGCGATTTCCAAGACGATTGAAACATAACATGACTTTTGTCACTAGGTAAAGATGAACTTGGCTAAAGCGAAATCTTTACCAACACATATTTAGAGAAATAGATAAGCGAGATATACTCAACTCGAAATACATCATGTGGTATAATCTTAGTCTATATAATAATACAAATTTTGTCTCAAGATAGGAGATAGAGTAGATAGACTTCTGAGTGATAGATAAGTTCAAGTCTCCACAAACCTTTTAGTATATGAAGATCCACCGGTACCTTGAGTAGTTCTTCGTCTTGCATGATGATTTCCATGGAGTTCTTGAGCTCAACTATACTTTCTATCCTAGTTCGAGACCTTAGCTATAGTAGACTAGAAATCAATACTTTATAGTTTTGATCACTAACATTGACAAACATGCTTGAGATAGCAACACATGCAAGTTCGACCGAGCAATGCTCTAACAATCCCCCCTTTGTCAATTTTAGGGAGAAAACTATTAATACATATGGAATACAAAAAGTATATAAATAAACTTTGTAGCTCCTATTCCACATGTCTAATCCTTCAACATTACTCGAAATCTTCGTCACTTCCAAGTACTCCAATGATCCCAAAGGTTGTAAGTTTAGCATCATCGTTGTTGAAAATCCATAGTTATAACAATGAGAAAACAAGAGTTCTCAATCATTGTTATACAATGTCATAGTATCATTACACAGCGTCAAAGTCCAATTGCATCACAACTTTAACAACAATATTATAGGATCAGAATATCGCCACAGTAATACTCTTGCGAAATTTATAAACAACCTTTCTACGAATTCTTCAACAACACATTGCGAGCATCGCGGAATAACTCAAAGGATGACATAACGAATAATGGTAACTGAAACACGAGAAGAGCATGACGATCCTACGAAGTTTATAGCATTTGCGAAAATTAACATTACAACTACTGCGAGAATATCGCGAGTCAAATCCGAAATTAAAGGATAGCTTAGCTGTCATCCACTATGTAACTACCCTATATAAAGAGAACCAATAGACTCAGAAGGGGAGAGATCAATTTGAGAGTGTTGAGAAAGTTTTGAGGAGAGAGAAAGTTTAAGAGAGCGTTTGTATTCTTGATTTCTTCCATTTCCTGTAATATTTCTGAGAATTAATCAATAAAAGTGTTGTTATTAATCTTCAAATATGTGTTGATTATTATGAATTCTTGTGAGGAGTGTAGTGTAGGAATTCCTGCAACTACATAATGGCACTAGAAACAGGGATGTTTCTGAGCAAAGATTGAAATTGTGATTTGTAAGAATTTGAAGAAATTGGAGAAGATTTTTACGTGATTTACAATAATACATCAAAATTGAAGGAATGGCTAGAAGAAGAAATACATCAGAACAACCAACAACCGTAAGGAGGAGTAGAAGACTTGCTGGAGAAGAGACAAATGAAATAGGGGAATCTTCAAGATTAAGAACAAGGAATAATGGAGAAAATCAATTTTAACAACCAAATCATCAAACAACGATACAAGACAGAATTATGGACTATGACAGAGTGAGCGTGCATACTTGGCGATCAGATTCAATAGAAGAAGTAGAAAATCGACAATTAAGAAATGGAAGGCGAGAGGGAAGAGATCAAGAAGCGGTTGGAGGATTACTTCATGTAAATGACGAAAATGAAGCAGTAAAGGCTTTAAGACAAATAATACAAGAGGAAAGAAGGTTAGAGGCGGAAGAACACGCGAATTTAACAAGACAAAGTCACGAGTTAAGAATGGAGAATTTGATATTACAAAATAGGAGATCAAGAAGTACTGCAAGATCAAGTTCAAGGTCATTTAGAGAAGAAGCAAGGGAGAATTCCCCTGTGAGAAATGCTGGTGAAAATATTCGAGAGGAAATGCAAAATCCAATTGAAGAGCAGCATTATGGAGAAGAAGAGATGATTAATGATTGCTACATTCCACGTGGTGAAATTTTGGATGATAGACGTGATAATAGAAATCAAGAGGGTGGAAATAACCAAGATGGTGAATAAAATCGAGAAGAAGGTAGGAGAATATTACATGAGCGAGAAATTCAAAGAAACCGAAGAATAATTGAAGATAAAATTGAGAGACATTATGCTGAACAAGCACGTCTAGCTTGTGAAAGGGAAATATTGAGATCAGAAGTGGAATAACAAGAGCTTCAAGAAGCAATACGTTAGAATAATCATGACAAACAAGAAGGAGACGCGCACTAAATCGCAACAATGGTAATATCAATGAGGAAAATGATAGAATACAAAGGAGAATAGAAAGACAGCGAAGAGAAACGGTGAGAAATGAAGAAAATCGCAGAAGAGAAAATGGAAGGCATAATCATTTGTGAATTTAAGAAGGAGGTGAAGAATAAAATCGCGGGAGAAGGCAGAATGAAGATTCTGAAGAAGAAGCACAAAATTTCGCAAGGCAAGAAAGACATAAACGCAGAAAAAGGAAAGCTCTACTGAAAAGACTAATGGAGCAAAATTCATCTGGGAATGAATAGATCTTGAGAGAGTTAACAGAAATGAGGGGAATGTCAAATAATAGAAGAGAGGGGTCAGAAGGCAACTTGATGAGTCCATTGAAGAAGCTGCGAAAAATCCATTCAGCCAAGAAGTACAATCAGGAGGAATACCCCCAAAATGCAATTTGCCAACGTTAACCAGTATCTTTGATGGAACTACTTGTGCTATTCAACATGTCAAAGCTTATGTTAGGTGTATTCTACAATGGGAAAACCATGATGATGTATTGTGCAAATATTTCGCATCCAGCTTAACTGGCGAGGCCCTAAAATGGTTCGAAGGTTTACCTAAGAACACTATAACTTCTTTCAATCATTTGTAGATTACATTTTTGGGAGCATATATAAGTAACAATTCTTCGCGACCTGGCATTGAAGATGTATTTGGATTAAAGCAAAGGGTTGGTGAAAGCTTAAAACATCTAACCATAAGGTGGAAAACAATGTGCAGCGAAATGGCAGGCCGCGTGGATGAGAGATATCTCATTTTATCATTCATTAATGCAATGTTCGCAACCAATCTGTTATATGTCCAAATCTTCAGAATCAAGAACACCATCACAATGACAGAGATGCAAAAATTTCAAGAAGAATACATTGCTTTGGAGGAGAAACAAAATGAGATTGAATCATACCTTATTGCTAATACCAGTTCAATTGCAGCAAACGCAAGTCTACTTCCCAGGTTAATAAATACAGTAGCGAGCACTTCGCATGTGAAGCAAGAAAAGAATATGAATGATGGTCAATAATAATTAGTATCTATGGGAAGTAAATATCAAAAAGAGTTCGAAAGGGAAAGAAAAATTTTCAATCGAGGTGGAAATAATAATATTCAGTGGCTTGATCAGCCGCAAGAGACTTATGGTGGTCAGAGACAAAATTATTATAGAGGGCAAGGAAGTCAGAAGATAATATGGGAAGAAATTAAGATGCCACCTCTAAATGCTAGCATAGAGAAAATTTGGGAGGCTATAATTTGGATGGAGGACATACCCGTACCCTGGAATACGGGAAAAGAGCCACACCCAAATAATCGAAGTCTAGAATTTTGCTCTTATCATCATTTTCACGGTCACTCAACAAATGAATGCAGGAATGTAAAAAGAATCATCTTGAGGATGATATATATTAGGGAAAATTAAACCATTTTCTAATAGGACATCCACAGTCTCAACAACTACCCCCAGCCCCAGAAATTCGCAGAGTGAATACAACAAAGGGAGGAGAAACATTTGTGATAGAAGTTGGAGCAAAAGCGAAGAATCTATCTTGTAACTCCATCATACATTCGTACAAGACTATAGAAGATTTCCACGATAATGTTTTAAGTAGACTTTTTGCGAGAGATGCGGATGGAAGGGAGATAATGAATATTGCAAAAGCTTCGCCATTAGAAGACGAAATGTATGACAATCCACTAGTGGTAAGATTAGAAATAAATCCAAAACAAAAAGAAGATGAAGATGAAGAAGAAGAAAATGAGGATAGTGAAGATGAAGATTCTTGGGCCATTAACAGAGTTTTAATTGACACTGGAAGCTCAGTGGATATCTTATTTTATCATACTTACAAAACCATGGGAGGAAGAGACGAGGATCTAACACCATCGACTTATAAGATCTATGGTTTCAATGGTACTACCAACAAGCCCAAAGGGGAAATTACAATACGAATTCCATTGAAGGGAATATCTTCTAAGATTCAATTCTGTGTTGTTGACGTAGAATCGCCATATAATGCCTTAATTGGCCGGCCTTGGCTGCATGGGATTCTAGGTGTAGAGTCAACTTTCCACCAGTGCATTAAGTTTCCTCATACCAGCGGTGTTGGAGTTATAAAGGGAGATTGGATTGATGGAAAAAAGTTCTATGAAATTGATATGGAATATTGCGAGGAAAGGGCTGGGAGGAACAGAAACTGGAAACATAACATCAAACAAAAGCAAAGAAGTGAAAGGCTGATGGTGGATACAGTAGAACGGCGAGAAGAAGGAATGTTGCGAAGTCAACATGTGCTGAAACCAATAGATGGTGAGCGTCTCGCAGATGGAGAAAATGTAGCAAAGCGCAACAAAAAAGCAGAAGCAGAAAATAGTAAGTAGAAAAGGTAAAATTTCTAGATCGTAAAATATAAGAGATGTATGAATGATTTATTGAAGAAAATTTTACAAAAGTATGTTTTGACTTAATGAAAAAAATGAAATTGAAAAATCATACAAGAGCTGAAATGCAAAAAGGGAAAATCAAAAAATAATGACATATTAGAATGGGACGAACCTTTATGGCGTACACCCTAGTTCGCGTATAAAATTTCGCAAGAGGCAAATGTAATACCTAAAGTACGTCATATAAGGGGGTATCTCTTTGCATGTCTCAAGGATAAGGTTATACCGCTGTTGGAACCTGAGTCACAGAGATTTGGGGTCAATGAAAGCCCATCCAGGAGAGGTACCTTGGATTTCCAACTATATATATATATATATTAAAAGTTGGACGACCGAGGGTCTCTCCTAAGGAGTGCAAAGTATGATCAATGCGTCGAGGTACACGGTTGAGCCAAGGGTGCCCGGGGCGTATGAAACTACCCTGGTCATTCTTGGAAAGTCTTGACTATGATGCACTCGGACCGTAGAAAACCCCACTTAGGGTGTAGTCTCGTAACCATAAGTCATATAGGAAAAAGGGATGAGAGGCTGCGAAAACAACTGGTTGTTGTTAAGACCGGATGGGAGGAGCTAGTCTTGTATGGACGATGTAAGCCTCCTTGAAGGGGCAACCAGGGGGAAGATAAGGGCGACACCCTCCATTAGGGAGCTGATAAGTGTCTTAAGACGCAAATATCATGAGGCTTTATGTTCGAAAGAATATTTAGGCTTGTCATATTTGTGCAACAATTATACATAGGCAAAAAGCCATGAGAAAAAAGATAAGATGAGATCAATGGGTTTTTACATGAAAGTGTAAAGACGTTCTGCGATTTCATCGCAAGACGGAAATGTCATGGGGATTTGTTTTCGCAAGAAAACTTAGGCCTGTCATATTGTCACAACAAATAGACAAAATGAGGATAAGGCAAGATCAATGGGTCTTTATATGCGAATATAAGGATGTCCTGCGATTTTGTCGCCAAAACAAAACGTGGCAAAATAAGACCTTTAACTAGGAAGGAAAAATAAGGCCACAAAAGAGAGCAAGAAATGGCTGCGAGATTCAGAAAGTAATCTGCTCAACTTTTCATATTGCAGATGAATAACAAAGGCAAGTATGGGAATGAACAGAATGATAAAAAATTTATTCATCATTATATGACAGATTTACGCAGATAGTTAAAAATTAATAATCATATTGATTAACCATATTGCAAAAATGAATTATTTTCTAATGTATGTAGATAGAAACAAAATAAATCTATACACCAAGGAACGTTAGAAGCTGGAGAAATTCGCAGCAATATATTACAAGGACAAAGAGATAAATCTACAAATATTACAAAGAGATTGAAAGAAAAGGAGATAAAACTATTTAGATCCTTCATTATCTTCATCAGATTTCCCCCCTTCACCTTCATCTTCATTATATTTTTCATCTTCTTCAGACTCTTTAAATTCACTATCAGAGAAGACAAGATTAGGAACGTTCTCTGGTATTTCATCCTCGAGATAAGGATACGCATAATGAGGAATCTTATGATCATTATAGACCATATTAATGGAATCATTGCGAACACCAACAAGAACATTACTAAAATTCACCAGGGTAATCTGTTGTTGCTTCTTGAACTTGGAACATTTCTCATTGCGAAAAGACATAATTTTTGCGAGTTGTCCTTTTTCTTCTTCCAATTCTTCAATTCTTTGGCGAAAATTTCCTTCAGACGCTGCGAGCAAATGACATCATGTTAATGAAATAGTGGACATTCAGCTAAGAAATGGATTGGTATAAAAACAAGAGTAATAACCTTCTCTTTCAGAGATCATATCTTTAATCAAGGCAGAATGCTCAGTTTTTTTTTTTTTTTTGCTAAATCATAACTTTTATTAACAAGAAGAGCTAAAGAGTTTTACACAAGAAAAGAAAAACAAAAGAACCAACAAAGAAGAAAGCTCAGAACTAAAAAAATACAAATCAAAAAAGAGCTAAACAAAGAAAACAAGCTAGTTGGTATGGGAGAGTCCTCTGTTGTGGATGCCAAAGAAGTCAAGGACTTTCTTATCATATTCATGATTCTAATTAGTGCCCTTAATTATGTAACTGCCTTCAAATACTAATGTAATAATCCTGCTCTTGAATTGAATTGCATTGGGTTTAAAGTTCTCAAACATTACCTTCTTTTTCAGAAACCAAAGCTCCCTTATTATTGATAAGGCAGCAGTTATCCAAACCTCCTTGAGAAGTGAACTTTTATGCTTTACCATAATGAAAATATCCTCAAAAGCAACTGGATTTTGATGGTTGAATACAGAACCAAGCCAATTTCAGATATTAACACTAAATTCAAAACTCCACAAAATGTGTTCCTTGCTGTCTTGATGATTCTTGCAAATACATCATCTTGAAGCAATGTAATAACACTGCTTAACTCTTTTAACATCATCCACATAAATGCCATGCATAATTTTCCACACATTACTAGATATGTGGGGATGCAGATAAGATTTCCAGATTTTCAAAGGCCAGGATAAGATAGGTTCTCTATGTCTTATTAAGTTGACAATGGAAGAAGTGGAAAATTTACCTGCTGCATCACCAATCCAAACAACAGAATCTAATCCTCCTCTAATAGATGGTAAGGAAGCTGGTATATCATTCTGGATCTCAACAAGAATGTTCCAGTTATGTTGAAGAAGTAAATCTTGAACCTTCATAAGCAGATTATCCTTCACATAATCAGTATACCCAATGATTTCAATTAAAGGTTGATCTCCACACCATATATCAAACCAGACAGAAATCTTATCACCAGTTCCTATGTGCCAAGAAATAGCAGTTCTTAGTTGCTGCCAAGCCCATTTCAAGCCAGTCCAAACTGAAGAATATTTCCATTTATTGCACCATTGACCCATTTTATCTTTATATTTAGCTGCAAAGAAATTTGCCCACTTTGCATCTGAAGTATGCAATCTGAACATTATCTTCATTAAAAGAGCCTTGTTAATCACTGCAAGCCTTCTAATTCCCAAACCTCCTTCTTCAATAGGAGTACATACTTTATTCCAAGCCAAGGTAGTATAATTTCTAGTCTCACCATCACCAGACCAAAGGAAGTTCCTCATAATAGATTCACACTCCTTCATAATTGACATTGGCCATTTATACACTGACATAGAATAAAGAGGATAACTAGAAAGAACAGACTTGAGTAAAATCAATCTATCATGAAAATCTAATAGCTTACCCTTCCACCTTGCTAAAGTGTTCTGCATCATTTCTACAATTGGCCACAATATAGAAGACTTAACTCTACCAGGCTTTAAAATAATTCCCAAATATTTATCTGGAAAAGTTGAGCACTCCATGTGCAGAAAACTTGAAATTTGTTGCTTTCTTTGAGGTGTGCAGCCATCAATAAAGCACTTGTTTTTTCCTTTGTCTATAATCTGACCAGAACTGTCTTGGTACTGCTGTAGAAACTTGAGTATATTATCCAGACTCCTTTTAGAACCATTAGTGAATATCAATACATCATCAACAAAAATCAAATGTGAAGGATGAACCCTTTTCCTAGTCACCATTGGCTGCAGTTTACCAGATAGAGCTAATTGAGTAATTCCTCTGCTTAACACTTCTTCCATTAAAATCAAAAGAATTGAAGACAAGGGATCTCCCTGCTTTAAGCCT
Source organism: Papaver bracteatum (assembly GCA_023529315.1). Classification (NCBI taxonomy): domain Eukaryota; kingdom Viridiplantae; phylum Streptophyta; class Magnoliopsida; order Ranunculales; family Papaveraceae; genus Papaver; species Papaver bracteatum. Next base: position 134,829 of record JAJJWX010002616.1, read on the forward strand.
CTACACATTGAAAAAAAGCCTCTAGGACCCTCATTGACCATGATAGAAATTCTTTCAGAAGCAAATAGAACATGTAACTAGTGGCACCAAGCAGAAGATAAACCAAATTATTGCAACACTAGGAATAGAAAATTCCAATTTACTATATCATAGGCCTGAGAAATATCTAGTTTTAAACCAACATTACCTCCCCTCCTTTTGGCCTTCATTTCATTTACAAGCTCTGAGGCAAGAAGAATCTGCTCATGAATACTCCTTCCTTTGACATAGGCAACTTGTGGAGGATATATTAACTTGGCAAGTAACAGACTCATTCTAGAAGCAATGATTTTGGTGAAGATTTTGAAGCACACACTACTTAAACCAATAGGTCTGAACTGATTAGGCTTTTTTGCACCTTGCACTTTTGGTATTAGCACTAAAAAAATTGAATTCAACCACTTTGGTATAAATTTTCTCTCCCAGCAGTACTGAACAAAACTGATAAAATCTTAATGAATAATGCTCCAACATTTTTTATAGAAGACACCTGAAAATCCATCAGGACCAGGGGCACTATCAGCATCCATACCAAAAACAACTTGTTTAATTTCTTCAGCATTAGGTAAAGCTTCAAGCAAAACTTGGTCTTCATTTGTAATGATAGAAGGAATAACTTCCAGCAAGGCATTATTAATAACAGTGTCATGTTGTTTAAATTTCTGCTCAAAATAGGTAACAAGCAAATTGGCTATCTGCTCCTGATCAACAATAATATTCCCATTGTCATCCTCTAGCTCAGTTATAAGGTTATGAGAGTGCCTAACCTTGATGTTAACATGAAAGAACTGAGTATTGGCAGACCCTTCTTTAATCCATTTAATTCTTGATTTTTGTTTCAACATGGTGCTTAATTGAACTTCTCTTGAGTTATAATCATTCTGAGCATGCACCGATTCATGTAAAAGCTGAGTGTTATGAGGTTCTCTGTCTGAGATAATCATCTTACTTTTTACTCTTTCTTCTGCTTCTTTAATCTTTTGTTGAATATTACCAAACATATTCCAGTTCCATTCTTGTAAAATCTGTTTCAATCTCTTTTGCTTCTGCATAAAAATGAAAGCTGGATTACCAACCACTGGAGTTTCCCAACTTTGAGCAACAACCTGTAAAAAGCCTTCATACTCAATCCACATCTTCTGAAATCTCCATGGTATATTTTTTTGTTTAGGAACATTTATACATCCACCAAATAAAGGTGAATGACCAGAAACAACCCTTAAACCAACTTTGTAACCCCAGTATTGAAATTTATTCAACCATTCAATGTTGAGAAAAGCTCTGTCAAGATTACATAAAATTATTCTATTACCATATTGACAATTGGACCAAGAAAAATCCAAACCAGTCTTTGGAGCTTGAATAAGCTGACATTGATCCACACACTCATTGAAATCCAGCATTGCTCTCCTAGAAGGAATTCTCCCACCCATTTTTTCATGACTAGCAAGAATTACATTGAAATCACCCAGCACTAACCAAGGCCTTTTAAGATCACTAATTAGCTGCATTTCTGACCATAAATATCTTCTTTGCACCATGTTAACACTAGCATGAACACCAGATACCAGAAAATCACCAACCTCCACAGTGATCATTTGATTAGACATTGAAATAACAGATGGAACTGCAATAGAACTACTTCAGAACAGACAAATACTACCCTTATGATGATATACTAAATTATGAATTGCCATGGATTGCATCCCAGGCAAATTTAATTTACTACAAAAAGATGATGTACAAAACACATGAGGTTCTGCTACCCAAACTAAAGAAGGGGAAAATTGCTTAACTAAATTTCTAAGTTTTTGTTGGGCCCTGGCTCTCCTAAGACCCCTTAAATTCCAGAATATAATTTTCATGGAGGTGATTCGGGGTTTTTAGGTGCCCCCTTACCAACATTCTTTCTAAAATTATACTTGTTTGTATTCTTGACATTATTACTACTAACTTTTTTAGCAGCTACAGTATCAACCTTATTTGATGAAGCAGAAGAAATAACTTTAGCTGGCGTTGTAGAGTTTATTTGCTTACCTTTAGAATTAGAAGTAGAAGTAGAAGCAACTGAAGACCAAGTAGTAAATGGGACTTGCTGTGATGAAACTAAGCCTGAAACTGAGTCAACAAACTTGATGACACTATTTTCCAATTCAGAAGTATTTGCTGGCTGACTTAAAGACTCCTTAACTTCAACCTCATTGTCTTGAACCAAAGCATTAAATCTTCCACCATTTAAAGGAATAAGATCTGAGTTAATTAAAAGGCTTGGAGTAGGAGTAATAACACTAACAACTGAATCTATTTCAGTTTGCGTATTGCTGACTTCTTGAACAACAGCTTTATCAGTTTCTACTTCAGTTCTATCACAGATATCAAAAACTGATGATGGATTTTGCTGAGGGCTACTGCCATGCTCTTTTACTCTATTCACTCTGCACTCAGAGAGTAAATGCCCCACAATTTTACAAGAAGGACAAAATTTTGGACAATCTGGTATTAGAATATCTTGAAAAAAAACCACCAAATTTTGTATTAATCCATACTTTGTTAGGAATATGTTCAGCAAAATCTACCTCTACAAGCACATTTGCATAGTAACCCACCTCACATATTTCAGTTGCTGCATCAATCTTTAATCGCGTTCCAAGTTTACTGCATATTTTAAATAGTATCTTTTCCTTCCAAAATTCCAGACCTAACCCAGGTAATCTAATCCAAACTGCAGCTTTGGAAGTTCTTTGATAAGTAGGACGAAAATTTGATACCCAATTCCTAATTCGTAAAATTTGATTCTGAACTTCCCATACTCCAGATTTAATGTATTTACGATCAACTTCATTATCAAGTTTAATGGTGAAGAAACATTTACCCAGAGGAATAAGTTTACAGCTACCAATTAACTTCCATTGATCTTTCAAAATAGCAACCGCATCTACAAATTTAACTTTCTGCAATTTTAATCTACCGATCAAAAAAAACTTCCAGGGATTCAAACCCTCATCAAAAAGATTATCAGGCAGATTAACAGAAGGAACTTCCTTAACAAAATCAGATCAATGACTTCCAGTCATATCAGTGTTAGATTTCAGATTAAAATCCATGAATCTTAATGATAATAGAAAGTGGTGAAGAAGAACCAAGGGGTACTATTTGAGATTGGCGAGCAAAACTTCATGCATATCTGGTGATAGGAGAAACACCAAGAAATAGATTAGAAGCACACAAGTTGAAAATCCGTGCAACAAATTATGAATTAAGAGACGAAGTATTATATCGCAAATCTTTTAATGGGCCATCACTTAGATGTTTGACACGGGAAGAAGGAGAAAAGGTGTTAAAAATGTTGCATAGTGGGGACGCTGGTAATCACAGCGGAGGGAGATCTTTGGCATACAAAACAAAAATGCAAGGCTATTACTGGCCATATATGCATGAAGACGCGAAGCATCTATCAAGACGTTGTGAAAATTGTCAGCGACACGGAAAGAAGATACACGCACCAGGGGCACCATTGTCATCTTCAACAAGTGTATGACCTTTTGGGAAATGGGGGTTGGACATTGTGGGACCATTTGTACTCGGTTCTGGACAAATAATATATTTTATTATCGCTACAGATTATTTCACAAAGTGGGGAGAAGTAAAATCCGTACAGCACATTCGTGATAAAGATATTTTTACATTCATATTTGAAAACATAATTTGCAGATTTGGAATTCCTGCACAGTTGGTATCCGATAATGGAAATAAATTTGAAGGAAAAAACATAGAAATGTTACCTAATGCATTTAAAATCAAATGTGGAAAATCAACACCTTTTTATCCGCAGGCAGAAGCAACCAATAAGACAATCGCAGATATACTGAAGAAGAAATTAGAGGGATACCATAAGGCATGGTGTGAACAAGTGCATAATGCCATATGGGCTTACAATACAACTAGAAGAGAAGTAACTGGAATGTCACTTTTTTGTCTAACATATGATATTGAAGCAAGACTACCAACAGAAGTTGCTATCCCTACAACAAAAAGAGAAGCTTGGGAAAAGAATCTTAATGCTGGTATGATTTTAAGTAAACTTGATGAGTTAGAAGAAAAGAGAGAAAAAGATTTACAACATATGTAAAATTATCAGCGAAGATTGGCTCGCGAGTATAACAAACGTGTCAAAAAACGTGAATTCCAACCAGGTGATTTAGTGCTGCGAGAGACACCAGGTTACCAGCGAGAAAACGGTGGAAAATTGGCGAGAAAATGGGATGGACCATATATTATTAAAGATATAGTTGGAACAGGGGCATATAAACCGATGGATCCGGAGGGCAGAGACGTTGGTCAAACACTTGGTAGACCATGGAACAGATTATATCTAAAAATATATTACCAGTAACGAATTTTGAGAAAGGTTAGATGCCGATGTCATATGTGATGAAGCAAAGAAGAAATGAATAAAATAAATTTTTATAGCTGCGAGATTATTCAAGTTTACAGAAGAATAAAAATGAGAAATAGCGATATTCGCAAGAGAAATAGTAGAATGGGACGAACCTTTATGGCGTACACCCTAGTTCGCGGATAAAATTTCGCAAGAGGCAAATATAAGACCTAAAGTATGTCATAAAAGGGGGTATCTGTTTGCATGGCTCAGGGATAAGGTTATACCACTGCTGGAACCTGAGTCATGGAGATTTGGGGTCGATGAAGCCCATCCGGGGGAGGTACCTTGGATTTTCAACCTGAACTTTTGATTTAGGTTGGATGACTGAGGGCCTCTTCCAAGGAGTGCAGAGTATGATCAAGGTGCCGAGGTACACGGTTGATCCAAGAGTGCCTTGGGCGTTTGAAGCGTCTCGGCCATTCTTGGCAAGTCTTGGCTATGATGTACTCGGCCCGAAGAAAACCCCACTTAGGGTGCAGTCTCGTAACCAAAAGACATATAGGCGAAAGGGATAAGAGGCTGCGAAAATAACTGGTTATTGCTAAGACCGAATGGGAGGAGATAGTCTTTTATGGCCGATGTATGTCTCCTTGAAGGGGCAACCAGGGGGAAGATTAGGGAGGCACCCTCCATTAGGGAGATGATAAGTGTCTTAAGACGCAAATGTCATGAGACTGTTTACTCACTGGAGTATCAAGACTTATCATATTTGTGCAATAAATATATAGAGGAAAAAATCCATGAGAAAAAGATAAGATAAGATCAATGGGTTTTTACATGAAAGTGTAAAGACGTCCTCCGATTTCATCGCAAGACGGCAATGTCATGGGACTTTGTTTTCGCAAGAAAACTTATACCTGTCATATTGTTGCAGAGAAATTGACAAAGCGCGGATAAGGAAAGATCAATGGGTTTTTACATGCAAGTGTAAGAACGTCCTGCGATTTTGTCGCAAAAACAAAAATTGGAAAAATAAGAACTTTAACTAGGAAGGCAAAATAAGACCAACAGAATAATCATAAACACTAACTATTTTGTTCAAATGAAGATAATTTTGTTCATCGCAAGAAAGATACTGAGAGGCAAGTATGGGAATTGATAAACAAAACATCATTATCTTTCTCGCAAGAACATTATTATCTTTCTCGCAAGCACGACTGAATTCAAGAAATAGTGTAAAGTACATCATTCACAAGAAAAAGAAGAGATAACTCAAGAAAATAAAGATAAAATTCATCATTCAATGTTAACTTTGCCAGCCCCATTGTCTTCGCCAACATTCCCCTCATTCTGATTAATTCTAGCTTCTTCTTCGCCAGACTTATCACCAGCAGTTGTTCAATCATTGGTAGCAGCTTTTTCTGGAGGGATTTCTTCATTGTCCACCTGGTCTTCTTGAGAATGGTTTTCTTCATCACTTTCACAATCGAAATCACTATCACCAGCACGCGGGACTTCATCATCACTTACTTCCATAGGTTTGATTGACATAGGAGGAAGAGAGTTGGACAGCAAGATATCATTCACTAGAACTTGTGCAACAAGATGAACTTGACGAAGATTAGCTCTATCACAGTTTCTAATCTCTATATTTTTAAAATATTCAAGATAGTAATATTTCCTTTCTGCTAGATCGCGAGAGTAAGTAAGATGAGAAGTAAGAACACAATTTTATTTAAGAACCTTAGCCAGATCAGAATTCAAAGCAGAGATGGTAGAATGAATCTTTTCCTCAAATGCTGTGAACAACAACAATAAAAGTAAAAATTATTCTGTTAAAGATTTCGCAAGAAGGTCAACAAAAGGAAAATCATCAAGGTAGTCAAAAAGACTACCTTCCTTTTGCGAAATTAGGTTTTGAATTAGTGCCAAGCAAGTATTTTCCCAATGACTCATAGCATCATCGAATTTATCTCCAACTAAACCTTTTAAGAGAGATTTTAAATTCTTTTCTTTGGAGAGGAAAAGAGAGTTTTCCTTCGCAAGAGCGGAATTGGACTCCTCTAATTTGGAATATTCTTCTTTGAGTTGGCTTACTTTTATACTTAAAGCTATTCTACCTTGAATAAGTGAATTTTTCTCAATAATAGATGATTCAGTTACTTCTTTAAGTTTATCTTTTAGCGAATGGAGGGATTGTTCTTGGTTATCATACATCTTTTGAAGAATACTTAGTTGCTGCGAGGAGGTCGCCACTTTATTCGAAAGACTCCGTCTCTCTTGAGATAAAATTTGGTTTTCCTCTGATAAAGTTTCCATCGCTAAATTAGCCTTGGTTAACAAATAAGAGATGCGAGATATTTCGCTACTTAATAGATCTTGTTTCTTTGCTAATTGTGTGTTCTCTTTGGTAAGATTATCTATTTGATCAAGGGAATATGTGTAAAGATTATCTAATCGGTTAAATTGGTTCATCCAAGAATCTCTATCAACTCGAATCTCTTCAGCAACGGATTCAGCTTTGAATATCCTCATTAATCGATTCTGATTTAAGGCTTAATATGCGAACAAAGGATTTTAAGAAAAGGAAGTGTGAAAAGAAGAAAAACAATTAATGTAGGAAAATCAAAGACAGAGATAGAAAAAAGTTATACCTTTTAATTCATCATTTTTTTTGCGAATATTCTCGCAGTTCAGTGTAGAATTGTCAAGTTTATGATGAAGAGTTTTACATTCCAAAGTCTTGGCTTGGAGAGCCCCCTTTAAAGCTTCAACTTTACTTTTTAGAGATGCTTGCGAACCCGTTCGGTCAGAACCAAAATATTTACTTAAAATCTCACAGACATTATGCCTAACAGGATCAATAGAAGATTTCCTAGCATCATCTAAAATGTCAGACAAAACTTTAAAAGCAACGTCTACTCCTACTGAAGTTTCTTTAGAAGAAGGAAGAGATGTATATGGAGAAAAAGTGACAACATAAAGTTGGGAATTTGAATTATTCGCATCAAGCGCATCATCCAAAGGTGAAGTTTCTGGGAAAGTAATGAATGGAATTGAAGTAGAATTAATCTGAGAAGTAGTCACAGCTGAAGGGGAAGAAACTTCATTCGTATTAATTTCAAGAATTTCATTTATAAAAGGATCAATTGAGGCAGGGATATTTATGGCGATGTTCTCGCAGACAGAAGTTAGAGGTTCAGTCTGCGAAGGTGTAGGGATAGAACTGGCAGGAATTAATTGGGGAGTAGGAACAACAAAATCAACAACTTTAGCCCGACGAGATTTATTGCGAGGAGCATTAGTGTTCTCATCACCCTGCGAATAACAATATAGATAAGAAACAGAGGCAACAATATTGTTATTAAGAAAACAAATGTTTCTTACTACCTTATGATTCGCAGGTCTTCTTTTCTTTTCAACGGACAAATTTTCGGAAGAGTTAGGGTTTTGGACTACAAATTTGGTATTAGAAGTGATTCCACTGAAAAGAAAACACAGTATGGGAATTACATAAAATTAAACAAAGATAGATCAGATGATTTTGATGAACATGATTTAGATAAGCAAGATTGAGTTTAGTAATGATAAGAACATACCTTGATGACTCCATGAAAGCAGTAACAGAAGGATCTTTGAAGGAAGAAAGTTGCATACGAAAAAGACGAAAATATGAAGAGGTCGGAGAAGATTATTTCTGTACCAGGTTCTACCTTTTATAGACAAAGGGGATGGTGACTGGATAATAATAAAAATACCGGTAAAAAAGAATAATATTCGACACGTGTAGGCGGTTATACTTAATTTACGGGGATTTTTCGAGAATAAGATATGGAAATATAGGAAGCTGCGGCATTATGAAGAGAAGTAGATTCTCATAATCTTCTCCCCTTCGCAGAGAAGACATGAGAAAAGGTAAGATGTAGGATCAGAATATCTCCACAACAACACTTCTGCGAGCTCTTCAACAACACACTGCGAGCATCGCAGAATAACTCAAAGAATGACGTAACAGATGACGGTAGCAGAAACACAGGAAGAACATGAAGATGCTGCGAAGATTGGAGTATCTGCGAAAGAAGACATTACAATTACTGCGAGCATATCGTGAGTCAGATCCAAAATTAAAGGATAACTTAGCTGTCATCCACTATGTAATTTCCTATATAAAGAGTTGAACAAATATGAGAAAGAGAGAGATCAATTAGAGAGTGTTGAGAAAGCTTTGAGGAGAGAGAAAGTTTAAGAAACCGGTTGTATTCTTGATTTCTTCCATTTCTTGTAATATTTCTGAGAATTAATCAATAAAAGTGTTGTTCTTAATCTTAAAATATATGTTGATTCTTATGAATTCTTGTGAGGGGTGTAGTGTATGATTTCCTGCAACTACATATAATGTGTACACATTATACCCTTTTCGTAATTTTTTAAAAAATAGACATTTTTAGTAAATAACTTTCTGTAGAAAACAATTTTGGGCATAACCCCTAACACAAATTCCCCATGCTATTTACTATAATCACCATGTCAAGCTCAAAACCAAGATTAAACACAACAACCACTCAACCAAGCATAATACAATAACCCAGAACCACATATACATTCAATTGAACATCATTGTCTTTAAAACCAACACTATCAAATCCAAAATCATTGTCTTTAAAACCAACAATATCAAATCCAAAATCAGCACCACTAGCATTAACTGTTTACCATGAGAAACATATGCAATATTCATCCAAAAAACATTTACAGGGATACTTACTATACCATCTCGAAGGGGATGGTTGAATACTGGTCAAGCTCCTGGTGCATCCCCCGAGTTCCCCACACCACTTACAACAACCTTCTTGTTAGCTCCACTCCTTTCTGGTGCATCCCTCCTCCTTGGCACATAATAGTTTCCCCTAGGAGGAGGCATAGGCACTACTACATCCTCAGGAATCTCATTATAATCAGTTATCTCACCTGGTCCGAAGATTGCAATATCATAAGCATCCTCTGCCAACTGTCGCATCACTGGTGCCAGCATGAAGATATTGGAGAAAACTACCATATCATTGGGGAGACCATGAATATCATTCTCCCGAATCTTAGCTTTGCATGCAACTAGAACTGGTGCAGAATAGAACCCATGTCTAGCACCACCACAAACCACCTTATCCTCCCCTACAAGCACCACACCTTCATTAATCACAAACCGGCCTTTGTCAGGATGAACGGCATACATCACCCACCCTTCATCATCCCCTTGGAGTTGAGGAAGTTGAGGATCCAATGCATAAGCATTGGCACTACCATGCATAACAACCCTATCCTCTTTGAATTCTCCAACACCTCCAGTACCAACTTGCATGTTTGGCTTTGGTTCCTCACTGCTGCTACTGCTTATCTCTACTACCTGTCAAATTGGAGAAATAGGGGAATCCCAATCAATAACACTATCACAGTTACTAATAAAGCCAATTATAATTACTAATAAAGCCAATTACAACTATGAAATTCACTTTCAACACCTTGAACCCAACAATTCTTCCATGATTATCAAAAATCAATACCTGGTTTTCTTGCATATTCATCTTAGCCTTATTTTCCTCTGGTCTACCCATGGATTCCTGATTTGTAGACATGTTTGGGCGATCATTCAGATTTAGATATGCATTATAACCTCGCTTAGACATAACTTCAACGATTGGAACACTGAAGGGATTTTGTGTAGATGTAATATGGAAGTTACAGAGTTACAAAATTGGAAATTATAATTGTTATCTTCCAAACAGGCCTTATGGACGAGAAGACCAATAGTTAACACATCTCACCCATCTTTTTTCAATCCTCGAGATCAATTAGTTGAGATATCGTGGAGGCACATGCCTACTAAGTGCATGCAAATACCTATTGAACTCCACCCCAACTTATTGGCCGTTCAGAGGCGGCAGAAAACACTTGGCAGCTATTTGGCAAGCGGACTCTCTAAGCGGGCTACCCGTGACCCGAAGTCGAAACCCAGTACCGAATCGCAGCAGCCCTCAACTATTTTCGTCAGAGACGGGCTTGAAGTGGCAAGTGGAAGCCCAATTACCTTAAAACTTCTAGAAGAAGATGCTGTCATCCTTCTGAACAAGCCCATCCTTCTGAAAAAATTAACAAAAAGCTTTCGAATGCATGAACTCAAAGAAGTTAGGTAACGTATTAATCCACCAAGATGCCTATCTTTAGACGTGTCTATAGGGTGTTTTGAAAAAACTAAACTGGTTCATCTACTCAACATTTTAATAAACACGCCAAATCAAAGTGTGGCCAAAAAGTTCTAGCAGGAAGAGCATTTTTAGCAGGTTGCAATGAAGCCTCCCAACTGGTGCTGCCATCTCCAGATAAACATCAACTGGTGCATAAAACATAAATAGTTAATTAGACCCCAAAGATAAACATCAAAGTTTGGTGACCCACCAGATACTCCCTTAATAGCAGTTCCAAAGAGGGTAAAAGTCTTAATGGGAATTAGGTGTTGAAAATAGGTCTTGATAGGGTAATAATGATGGTTATTATAGTGAAGGGGATACAGATGGCTTTGAATGGGCGTAGTTAACAAAGTGACATGACGGCTAACTAAGCGCCATAAATGGAATTAAATTGGCACAATGGGGGTATTTGAGGGGTTAATTAGCAGAGAGATTACCATTTTCAGAGATATCTTTAACAGAAGAGGAAAGGTTTAGGTTTAGCAAAATAAATTAAGAGTATGGCTGATCCTACCCAGAATTCAACCAATTCTATCGGAAATCTTCCAAATGCACCACCAGTAATACCTGAATTTGCACAAGACAAGTCAATTCTCCATTCTTTGAGCATAGAGGAATTGCAGCAGTTAAGAGAAGATACACAGTTTGAAATTGATCATCGGCTTCAAGAGCAAACTCGTCAGAGAGAGGCATAGGAGGATGTTCAGGAGCGGAAGAAAAGGATATTTGAGGCTATCTACAATGCATGGCTACCCAAGTTATTAGAATGGAAAAAATGGGAGGATGAGGAAAAGGCTGAGAAGCAGTCCAAGACCCCAAAGTTTGGCAGTTCAACAGAAAGTGATTCCGAGGCCTCAGAAGGGAATGAGTATGAAGTGGATACCAGTGACCTAGATTCGGATGCTGCGGAAGACAAGCAAATGATGAATTCTTATCATGATGAGAAGGCGAGAAGGAGATTTGAATATGAACTTGCCAATCCCAAGATTTTTGCTCGCACCATGAGTGAGGGTGAACCTGTTGCAGTGAAGGTGAGTCGTCGAATCGCTGATCTCGATGATGAGTCAAGTGATGAATAAAGGGAAGAAGGGGATGAGGATAGTGATGATGAATCATCATCTAGTGGGACTTCTCCTGCACCATCTGATAGCGAGGACTATGATGAAGAGGGTCTGGATACTGATGAGGATGAACGGTGGTAAGCTCATCAGATTTACCAGGAAAGGCTATATTTTCATGCATTGCATAAATCCTGAAAATGATCAACAAGTTTTTTGCAAAACAGCTTTTCTGGTAATTTTCCTTCCTTCTACTCTTCCTGATGTTGGTGCGAAAGATGGTAAGTTTATTTGTATTGTGAAAGTTGATGCGGACGGTTTTGGATTTCCTTTTATTTTGATTTTATGGGCAAGTAGTAAGATACAGGGAATTTTCTTGTGTTTGGATTGTAAAGTTGAAAGGGGTAGTCGTTGTTTCAAGTTTGTATTAATGGTTTGTAATGAAAGGGGTTTGGTTTATGGCCTTTTGGTGAAGGTATTTTGAGAATATGTAATGGTAGTTGTAATGGTAGTTTAAAGCTTTAATCTTTTGAGGGTTTGATAGTTGTGTGAACTTGTTCTGCTGATGCGGAAATTGAAAAAACTTGATATAATGCTCAATGAGCTGATAAATGTTAAAGGAATTTTTGTAGTATTGGACTTGTTTTTGTTATTGTCTTCTTGTTTGTTGTTGAATCCATTAACACACTTAAGCACCAAAATATTTTAATGGATTCAGCAGCAAACAAGAAACAACAACAAAACCAAGTCCAAGCATTAGTACTAGTGTTTGGGATTAAAGGGGTGAAAGAGAAGTAAAGGAGGAGGGTTTGGGGTTCAGTTTGCAGAAGGTGTTTATGGATGCATGGTGTTGATGACGAAGATCTTAGAAGATGTAAGGTGATTTTGGGGTTCAGTTTGCAGCATGTGCATTTTTTGGATAGCAGCTAGGAGAGTTGCAGTGGTTATGATTGGGTAAAATTTTTATGTCAGGTAGATTAGTAATGTGCATCTTTGAATTTTGATTGTAAAAAGAAAGTTGTAATGGCACTTGTAGCCTATCGGGTGTTTAGAAGTCGTATTCTGTTTGCTTTGTCCTTCTTTAGATGTAATTAAACTAGTTGTGTTCTTCTAGTTGTTTGAATTTTCAGTAGTATTAAACTTGTGATGGATGTATGTTTGAAGGGTTTGAACATAATGTGTCAGTTTTTCTTGCTCTTTTGATTTCAGTAGTAATGGATTGAATACAGTAAATGTACAAACAAGCAATGTTCTTGGTGAATGATTCTAAAATTCCAATGATTGTTAAGTAGAGATGGGTAGGAATGACTGAATTAATGAATCAATAGGGTATATAAAATGCTATTTAAGATGGTGGGTATTACTCCAGTTTATAAAATGCTGTTGGAGTAAGATTAATTCAAAGACTATTTTAGGCCCAATTCCAAAAAAAAATCTATGTGCAAGCCTAGTACTATTACTACTAATCCTAGCATGACAGAATATTAATTCAATAATCAGTATAGCCAAATCCAAACTCATCCAACATTGCTAAAATCCATCTGCATACAAAACCCCACCATGATTTAAGAATCATTTTTTTTCAACAATCCATACATTCATTCTCTAGTTAACAGAAAAATCCAAACAACTACATTCTATCACCTGGCTTGTCGCTTAGTCCTTGGAAATGGTTGCTCAGATGCAGTCGTTTGAGAAGCAGGGACTGCTGTTAGTACTGGTGATTTATTTGTTGTTCTACCCTTTTTAGGATCAGAATATCGCCACAGCAATACTCTTACGAAGTTTACAACAACGTTTTTGCGAGCTCTTCAACAACACACTGCGAGTGTCGCAGGATGGCTCAAAGAATGACGTAACGGATGACTGTAGCTGAAACACGATAAGAGCATGACAATCTTGTGAAGATTATAGCATCTGCAAAAATAGACATTACAACTTCTGCGAGAATATCGCGAGTCATATCCGAAATTAAAGGACAGCTTAGCTGTCATCCAATATATAACTACCATATATAAAGAGAACTAATAGACTCAGAGAGGGGGATCAATTTTGAGAGTGTTGGGAAAGTTTTGAGGAGAGAGAAAGTTCTTGTGAGCGGTTGTATTCTTGATTTCTTCTATTTCTTGTAGTATTTCTGAGAATTAATCAATAAAAGTGTTGTTCTTAATCTTCAAACATGTGTTGATTATTGTGAATTCTTGTGACGGGTGTAATGTAGGAATTCCTGCAACTACATTTTTGGTTCCAGAAACATGGATGTTTCTAAGCAAAGATTGAAGTTGTGATTTGTAAGAATTTGAAGAAATTGGAGAATATTTTTACGTGATTTACAGTAATACATCAAAATTAAAGGAATAGCTAGAAGAAGAAATACATCAGAACAACCAATAACCGTAAGGAGGAGCAGAAAAATTGCTGGAGAAGAGACAAATGAAATAGGAGAATCTTCAAGGTTGAGAACAAGGAACAACAAAGCAAGTAATAATGGAGAAAATCAAGTTCAACAACCAAATCAGCAAACACTGATACAAGATAGGACAGTGGATTATGACAGAGTGAGCGTGCATACTTGGGGATCAGATTCAATGGAAGAAGCAGAAAATCGACAATTGAGAAATGGAAGGAGAGATGGAAGAGATCAATGATGAAAATGAAGCAGTAGAGGCTTTAAGAAAAAGAATACAAGAGGAAAGGAGATTATAGGCGGAAGAACGCGCGAACTTAACAAGACAAAATCACGAGTTAAGAATGGAGAATTTAGATTACAAAATAGGAGATCAAGAAGTACTGTAAGATCAAGTTCAAGGTCATTTAGAGAAGAAGTAAGGCAAAATTCCCGCGTGAGAAATGCTGGTGAAAATATTCAAGAGGAAATGCAAAATCCAAATGAAGAGCAGCATCATGGAGAATAAGAGATGATTAATTATCGATATGTTCCACGTAGTGAAACTTTGGATGGTAGACGTGATAATAGAAATCAAGAGGGTGTAAATAACCAAGATGGCGACGAAAATCGAGAAGAAGGTAGGAGAATACTACATGAGCGAGAAATTCAAAGAAACCGAAGAATAATTGAGGATGAAATTGAGAGACATTATGCTGAACAAGCACGTCTAGATTGAGAGCAGAAGTGGAAGAACAAGAGTTTCAAGAAGAAATACGTCAAAATAATTGTAGATGCATTTTGCTACAAACTACATCCAAAGGATAGAAATATACGACTCTTCTCAAACGAAAGTAAACACTCAACCATGAACACAAGATATACGTGGTTCGGTATGATTACCTACGTCCACGGGGGTGAAATGATGAATCTTATTACTTTACGGTTTTACAAAGGTGTTTCTCTTAGTGGGATTTCCTTACAAGATGAACTTACTTCTCATTCACTTCTTTCTAATGCTAACTCGGGTTTCTCTCTCCTTTCTCTCCCAAAAATTACAACATGCCTCTCTAGAATACAAGTCCCGCTATTTATAGGAGAAAGTTTATACAACGAAGTTAGAATGTTGACCCTGTTACATCTAATTAGCTGTTCTGTGATCGGGCCGACTCACGTCGTCTTGTGCGGTCGATGCATCTTGGCTCCTCGCCTGTATTTCGTTCGAGCCAATCTCTTATGGTCCTATGTTGACGCGATGTCGGCTGTCTCGATAGTCGCCCTTATGATCAACCGATGTTTTCCACACTTTCTTGCCTGTTTGACTGTAGCTCCTCGTTTGTCCCGTCCCGCCTTATCTTGTCAGCTTTATCAGAAGTCTGGGTCAAGTTTTGTCCGACGTTATTACACCCGATCCACGTGGCTTCCTTAAATCTCGCGCTCTTTAATCTTTGCTCTATACTTCGCGTTTCTTTGTATTTGGGTGCACTGGGTCTAGGATGTTGCCACCTGGATCTGTAGATAATTTACACCTACATTTATGCCCCTTCTTCCACCCGTGTGGGAGGCACGAGTGGAAGAACATCGTCTTAACCGCCCATGTCTTCGCTCATGCCGCTAATCCCGCCATGCAGCGCCCCACTAATTTCCACTTTATGACTGGTAACCGTCAGCGTCGGTTATAAAGTTTCTTCTTTAAATAGCCCGCTCCTTTCTTCCTTCTTCTTCTCTGCCCTTCTGTTCTGCTGCTGTGGATTTCTTCCAAGTTTCTTCATATCTTACGCTTCTCAAAAAACCCTAGCTTTCTTGATTTTCTTTCGTCCTTTTCTCCTCATCGATCGTTACAGTAGCTGCTGTCGCCTCATCTTTCTTTGTTGAAAACCGAGTTCTGCATTATCTTCGTTAATGGATTCTTCTCCTTCCATGGCTGAAAAGAGGTCTGTTGATGATGTTTTTTCCGAGTTTGATGTTCCCCCCCTTGCTTCTCTGTTTTTGCTTGAGATCCCTTCTAGGTATGATGATCGCGCGATGAGATCTATTTTTGATGATAGCTCTTCTTCTATTTCATGCAGGTCCGAGAAAAGGGTGAAAGACCTTTCCGATGAAGAGTTCATTGAGCAGTTGAAGGAGACGTACGATCTTCAAAATTACGAAGTGACCCTTCTCTCGGGCCGAAACGGTAGTTTAAAGAAAACCTATATGAAGAAGCACGAGCAATCGGATAATTGTGGGGTCATCACCTTGGGTCAGCTGGAGCTAGGCCTTCGTCTTCCCTTATACAACCTTGATAGCCCATTTTATTACGAGATTTTGTCCCAGATTCGGCCTTCTCGTGCTTTAGCTCAATGGACTGGCAATACTTTCCGAATTATGAATGAGTGGAGGGATCGCCGCGATGGTCATGGTTCTACTGCCGAGTGGTCAACCTACAAGCCCGAGGACGCTCCTGAGTATACCGTTGCCAATTTCCTTGTCAACTATCGAGCTGGTACTTCGACCTTGGGCGATCTTGCTGGGTTTGCTGCAAGTCCTCATCGGGTCAAAACTATGCCCGAGGGTGTCGAAAGAATGATGCTGGATGCCGATCCTATCGGCCATGGTTCCAACAGGAGAGCCCGACATTCTAATGATCCGACCTATCCTCGAGTTCCGCTTCTTGTCCGAGGTCCTATCCTTCATGGTGACTTCCCGTCGCCTACTTTTCCCGCCGAGCCCTATTCTTTCTGGGTGGTTAATGATGACAAGGCCGATAAGGTACGCGCTTTTCTGGATTTCTATCTTGCTAGCTTCGGGCGTCAGTTAGTCATTTGTTGTTGTTTGAAAATCTCAGGTCAGTTCCACAAAAACTATCGGGTCTAGGAAAAGAGGTGCTGGCACAAGGGTCGAGGAAGACCAGGGGAAGGTAACAAACATAATGATTCCCTTATAAGTACATGTACTTTCCACTGTTTTTTGCATTCACATGTTCTGACGAGGCACTTGTGCAGAAACACCCGAGGCGCGATGATGATGACGTTGACGATGTCGACCCTACTCCGCTTAGGCGTAATCCTGGTAGAGGTAAAGAAATTGCTAAGCCACCACCGAAAACGAGCCCCTTCATTGATCTTTCCGATGAGGATGAGTTGTTTGGAGGAGATCGAGACGCCAGAGAGAAGGTTGTTACTAGTGTTCGGAGAGTGACAAAGTCACAACAAATTGAACAAGGTGTGAGCGACTATTGATTAAGAATTTGAGAGAGTAAATAAAATAAACAAAGCAATTCGGAGATTAGCTTCTGCAAAACAATGATTAAAGTTATGTTCTTTTCCACTTCTTATTAGTCACAAATTATCACCAACCGTAGGTATAGAGAAGGTTGTTACTAGTGTTCGGAATCCCTCCGCAAGGTCTCGTGTTTGCTACTTATGTAAAGAGTCAAGAAACGATTACTTATCCCCTAACTTTCACTAGCTATAGATTAGACTAACAAATCAATCTAGTTGTACACCTAGATAATATATCAATCAATCATGAATGTCTTTAAGATCACTCCTATTAGTAAAAACAAACGATAATCATGTGAAAACTTCAAAGTAGATTTAAAACAAACTCAAAACATGTTAAGAACTAGAATTCATCCTCAATCAAATTAGTTACTCATATTAAAGAGTTCACAAAGAGAAAAGTATTGTGTGTAAAAGTGTGCAAAAGTATTGTAAAAGATGTGTATCTAAGTGCATCTATATGTCAATGTGTGTGGAAGTGTAGAAGTTCTTCTCTATTTATAGGCTTCAATGTTCTCCGTATCTTCTAAGGAATAGAATCCCTTTCCTTTTGTAGCTCAATTTGCCTTTCTCAAATCTTCCATCTCCCGTTAGTTGACTAGGGTCAAATCGAGTCATAATGAGTTGCATCGAGTAAGTGGCAACTCATTGACTTGGTTTGGTTGCCAAATGCTATGATACGGCCAAGATGGTTGTGCACAGCACTTCATGGTTTGATTCATCTTTCGAGCATTCGAGCATCATCTTCTCTGTTGATTAAACGCAGCTCCACTTCGTTACACCATCTTCTTGATTCAACGACTCAATCTCTCGGACAAACAATGGTCGAATGGTCGCTCTCTTTTTTTAGTTTTTCATCTCTTCCGGTGCGAACAATGATTGAGAAGATAGAGTTTAGGGTTATAAAGCGGGTTCGGACTCGGGCATGGATCGAGGTGCGGGTATGCCCCATGGGTGTGGGTATATGGGTGATTTAGACACCCCACTAATTAGCAACCCCATATGATATTTACATATACTCATGATGATAAGGGACACCCGAGATGGCACCCCTTAACTTGAATTGTCCTTTATTTAGCACCTCTCTCGAGAGAGTTGCCCTTTAACCGTGGCTCGTCTCTATGAAATGACAATTTTGCCCTTTTTGCTCGATTTTGGTGATTCCTTCTCCTTTTCCTCTGTGCGACTCGGAGTACCTAATATCTCAAAGACACACGTAAAATACATAATTTACTAGAAAAATAGCAAAGAAAGCATAAAATCTTAGATAGTAAATTAGGTGTATTCTACACCTATCAAATTCCCCCACACTTAGACTTTGCTAGTCCTGAAATTTTGAAAAACCCACATCTTTTAACATTTTGAAAAACCATTTTTGAACGATCTCTAAGAAAGGAAATCAACCACTTATATTGAGGATGAGATTACACTTACCTTCACATCCGATTGCCAATTATGATAACACCACTCACGGAATCCAATAAACGTCTTCCGTCTCCTTGTTTTCATCTTCTTGGTCTTCGGCTTCAATTATTGATGATAAACACTTGAACTTCATAAATCCTTAACAATTTGTAACCTTTTTCCTCAAAATCCTTGTCGCTTGAAACTTCCTTATAGATTTTCCTTCCCCACGGCTTATTCAATAACAAAACAATAATAGATATTTCTCTTGTCTCATATATGTCTTTTCTTTTCTTTTCTTTCATTTTTTTTTTTAGACAAGAGAAACAAAACACAAAACAAACATGGCCGTGGAAAAGTACTTTACCGCTTGATTCTTCACAACTTGTATCGCCTTGAAATCATAAACTTCAATAATTCTCACCTTTCGCTTTTCTTCGCTTTTGTAAATAAGTCTTAATACTTGGATATAGAATTACCTCATTGCATTTTAAGTCTTCAACTTTGATTTAAAATTATGCTCTTTTTCTTGTTCCATTGTTGGGACAGTTATGGTCTCTGGACTGAACTACGCGCAGTCTGAAATTTTCTGACGAAAAGGTATTCATCATAATTCTCTTCTAAGATAGATTATGGACTTAATGAAATTAAATATGGGGATGCAAATATGATATGAAAACAATAAAAAATAAATAAACAAAACAAAAATAAAAATAAAAGCAAAAGCAAAAGGATAAGAGATACAAAACCGGTGGGTTGCCTCCCACTTAGCGCTTGTTTTAAAGTCGATGGCCCGACATGGCTCTTGTAAGATTCATTCCCCATATATTAGCAATCGGAAAATTTGGGGATCCTCCCATAGTACCTGTTTTGCAAACAATAGCTTCATACAAATATTAGCACAAGAAAATAATAGTAAAGTTATAGCTAGATAGAAATTTCCCCCACACTTATTCTTGTCCACACTCGGAAGTGTATAAAGAACATAGAATTTGGGAACTTCCATGCATTCCTCTTGGCAAACCTGCATAGTGTTAGCATCAAGTGTTTCCAATGGTGGATATCTAGAAACAAAGTCATCCAAAAATACTTTCGAAGCACATACATTCAAACCAATAAGAGGTAAAGGAGAAGAATTAATATGCAAAGGGTTAGACAAACCTTGTACAATTTCTTGTATTACGGTATCCTCCTCATTCTTAAAAAATTCGAGTGAATTACTTACCTCTTGTATATCATGGTCCTCTATCAAACTTTGCAACCATTCTTCATCATTTTCTACCTTAACTAAAGTCTCGGCATCATCATAATCATTAGCAAGTTCAATTGGGTCTTCCACAAATTCAATCAATTCGGTTCCATTATCGAGCATCACCTCTTCAACATCTTCGGAATCGGGCCATTCACTAAAGTGATTTTAGATGCTGTAAAAATTGTAAGATCTTCTTGTGAGGGTGTTACGTTTACAACAATAGGAAAGTCACCCAATCTCCTCCTTTTGAATAGGTGAAGGATCGTTATTATGATCAGAGTTGGAATAACTTCCTCATTGTTGCAACTTTCATACATACAACGGACTCATAATTTTCCCTAAGGAATTTTTTCCAAGCACTAAATGCATCTTCCTCAAGCTCTACCTTTTGAATAGGTGATTGATCATTAGTAAGATCAAGGCTCGAGTAATCTACACTAGCGTCATCAAAAGTTTCCAAAGGTTGGTCCTTTTCAACACAATCATCTTCATTATCGGAATCACCATAATAAGAATCTTCATCGGTTTCATAACCTTTAAAATGACCGTTTAAGTTCCATATGAATAGTCCTACTAATTTTCTGCGACAAGCTCTTCCGAGTCTCCATCATCTTCCAATTTGTATAACTTTTGTGCAAGACGTTAACACGCTTACCACCGTGTATAGAGTTTCTAGATTGTATATCCTTAAAAAGTGAAGGAAAAACACGATGAAGAGGAGTATATTCCCAACTCTCCGTCTGCACATTACTAGAAAACAATGTATTAGAAGCATAATTATCCGTCCATCCTTGTGATTGTCTACTTACATACCCGTCATAAGGTTGTTGATATGCATGAGAATATCCATAAGGTTAGAGATTTTGATCATAGCCAAAAGATTGATTTTGATTGTATCCTAAGGATGGTTGGAAATTGTCATAATGTTGAGTTTGAAAACCGTATTGATTGTTGAAATATGCTTGCTCTTGTCCACCATACATGGAAAACCGGTACCTGAAAAACAATTCAAAAACTAAGTTAGATACGGTAAAGAATCCAACAAAGCAAGAATAAAGCAAAAAGTAAAAACAACTAAAATCATCCGATGGTCCCCAACGAAGCGCCAAAATTTGTATGCGTGTCGTAACCACAACAAATTAATTAATACTTTACTACCTAATTAACAAGTAATATAGGGTAGTCAAGGTCGATCCCACGAGGAGCACGAGATTCTAGTTGTAAATTTGTCACACAAAGGGGGTATTGATTAAGAATTTGAGAAAGTAAATAAAATAAACAAAGCAATTAAAAGGAAATCAATAGAGAGATTAGATCAAGGAATCCTTCTTCGCTGCAAAACAATGATTAAAGTTATGTTCTTTTCCACTTCTTATTAGTCACAAATTATCACCAATAGTAGGTATAGCAAGCTAGATCAGTGCTAACCCAAAATCCCTTATATCACAGGATACGGAAGTTCTCGACTAGGATTCTATTCACCAAACCACCTAGTAGTAGATCACTCAAGATGTAATTTAGTTAAACGCATTAAGATTTATGAATTTATTAGGTTGATATTAGTAGTTAAACTCTTAGATCAAGGTCCACTTGCTAACGTTGTTTTTACACACAATTGCTCCACGGAATCCCTCACTTGAGGTCTCGTGTTTGCTACTTATGTAAAGAGTCAAGAAACGATTACTTATCCCCTAACTTTCACTAGCTATAGATTAGACTAACAAATCAATCTAGTTGTACACCTAGATAATCTATCAATCAATCATGAATGTCTTTAAGATCACTCCTATTAGTAAAAACAAACGATAATCATGTGAAAACTTCAAAGTAGATTTAAAACAAACTCAAAACATGTTAAGAACTAGGAATTCATCCTCAATCAAATTAGTTACTCATATTAAAGAGTTCACACAAAGAGAAAAGTATTGTGTGTAAAAGTGTGCAAAAGTATTGTAAAAGATGTGTGTATCTAAGTGCATCTATATGTCAATGTGTGTGGAAGTGTAGAAGTTCTTCTCTATTTATAGGCTTCAATGTTCTCCATATCTTCTAAGGAATAGAATCCCTTTCCTTTTGTAGCTCAATTTCCAAATCCAAGCCTTTCTAAAATCTTCCATCTCCTCTTTCCAAATCCAAGCGAATTCTTCATTCAATTTCGCCGACCACTGAGATTCTCCTCCCAGAAGGGATATTCTGGGTTCCGTTAAATTAAACGGTCAAGAAGGTCAACCGTTAGTTGACTAGGGTCAACCTCGAGTCATAATGCAACTTTAGGTGACTTGGTTTGGTTGCCAAATGCTATGCCAAGGGCTATGCACGCCAAGATGGTTGTGCACATTCCTTACTTCATGTCATTCATTCCCCTGTAATTATTCCTAGGCATACATCTATAGTAACAAGGCATTCATTCCATGTACAATTCGCTATGATGCACTCTTGAGTTTGATCATCATTTCTCTGCAGCTTCTCCTTTTGTCTGCATCAATCCTACCATTCCTCTAAGTACAATCAACAACTTCATTCTTTTCTATCCCCATCTCAGCTCCATTCAAAATCAATCACAACCATCAATTTTGTTCTTGCTTCATCACCAACATAAACCCATTAGCTCACGTAAAACAGTGACTCTCAAACCCATGTTCTTCTATTCACCGCCAAACACCATCTGCATCACTCCATTTGAATTAGCAAAGTCCCTTTCATTCTTCTCGAGCTTCTAATCACCCTCAATTACATCTGTTCTTCCATTAATTGAGCGTCTACCAACACAACTCAAAGTAAATCAACTTCTCTAACTCACACAACAAGATCATAGCCACAAACCCATCATCGAAAGCAAACAACTTCCTTTGATTCTCAGAACCTCCAATATCCCGATCATGAATCATCATTTCTTTCCTCAATTGAACTAAACCACTCAATCTCGTTTTCAAACCCAATTGATTCAAACCCATGTATCCAATCCATTTTCCTCACCCGACTTTGGGAAGTCTGAGCATATCTTCTCTTGATGGTGAAGAAATGTTGAATGCTCTCGTTTTTTAGTTTTTCATCTCTTTCAAAAGAACAATGATTGAGAAGATAGAGTTTAGGGTTATAAGCGGGTTCGGATGGCGACATCGGGTATGCCCCCTTGACAACCCCATTGACACATGATGATATGGTGTCCTTTATTTAGCGAGAGAGTTGCCCTTTACTGTCGTCTCCCTATGAAATGACAATTTTGTATGAGTGATGTACCTAATATCTCAAAGACCACGTAAAATACATAATTTACTAGAAAAATTAAAATCTTAGATAGTAAATTAGGTGTCCTTAGTGTCTCTTATGATGATCAAACTCGTTTGTTTGAAATGTTAGATCATGAACTTGACGACACTATGGTGAGCGACGCGTATAGTGATTGGAGTGTCTCTTATGATGCAAACTCAATCGAACCTTGAGATCGCCTCGAGAGAAACGAGTTGATAGAGTCTCTCCAACTTCAACCGAGAATGAGAAGGGTCGCGCGAACGAGCCGGGAGATCAAACTTGCCGATGCTCAAGGTATATGATTCTTCTTGACTTGTGTTGATTGAGTTTATCGTGCCAGTATCCTGAGTCGGGTATCCTTCTTCTTAGCCGAGGTATCTAGTATAGGTATATACGCTACTTCGGAGTTTAGGATTCTGAAGAGAAAATGGGATATTGAGAAATACCTTGTGGAAAATCTTCGTCAACGAATGGCAAACAAAGACGACAAAATAGACCGTCAAACTGAGGAGATTGCAAGTCTTGAGGACGAGTTAGAACGACATCGCCGGTTTGATTATGATCCTTCCGAGATGGACAATTTACGGGTTCATTTGGGATCTTCTCAGCGTCTTGCTGCCGAAAAAACTGCTTTAGCCACGAGTTTGGATCAAAGGGTAAACACTCTTCAATTACAGAATCGAGATCTTCACGAGGACCGCCGATGAATATTGAGAGATAAGGATGTGGTGGAGCGAGCTAACAACGATTTACTGGGACGAGTGCATGAATTTGATAAAGTTATGGGCGATTTAGAGTGGATTATATCGCAACTTGTGGTTCTCCCAGCGTCGCGTAATCGGTTAATGAACGATTGGGCCGAGCATAAGAAGTATTTCCCTAGTAACGAGTTCAACGAGCAACATTATAACGAATTAACCATGAAGTTGTCCAGGACCGAGGATGAATTGTCCAAGTCGGTAGAGTCGCTTCAGTCGGTGTTACCCTCCCTGTCAGGTCTCTTAGCCGATGTGTTGAGGCCATTTTTTAGATCCAGATCGCGCTTTATTCTTGCAAAAATGTTAAGTTGTATCCGATGAATAATATCATATATTTGTGGTTTTGTAACCGCGCAAAAATTTTCGCAGGAGCTTGATCTGGAGGTTCGCCGATTGAAACATGCCGAGGTCGATTTGGGCTTCAAGTTAGATGAGGCTGAGGAAAACGCTTACCAGATTACCCAACAACTCGAGGATGAACGGGTCTCCCATGCGGAGGAGTTAGATCAGAAAGTTCAGGCTGGCATTATGGACTGGGTGGAGAAGAAGCGTCTCGAGGTCGCGCAGAGGAAGGCCGGTGCGGCTCCTCCCAAGGTTTAAGCTTTCTTTTTGTGGTGCTGCGTCACTATGTTGCCCCTTCCATCAGGTTGTAAATCGCTCTTAACACTTCTCCCCTTTTTAATTTCCGCTACCTCGCTTGTTCGTTTTAATGGGGGTGTTGCGTCACCGATGTTGTTTGTTTCATTTCCGCTAAACTTTTCATTTCGTATGTCCGCGCGATGCTTTCCGTACTTTGTTATCAGACGCTTGGTGTTATCGATTTAGCTTTTGTTTCTTATGTTATTCTGGCGATTGTTGATTGATGTACCATGCGATCGATGTGGTTTTCGTTTTGTATGCTGCTCCTCTGGGTGTTGGTTGTTGCACGAAACGATCGATTTGTTTCTTGTTCCACATGTTTCCCCGATCGTTTGTTGATTAACGCACGACGTTATTTGTTTCGCTTTTGTTCCTGGTGTTATGCCCTGCAATTGTTTCTTTTATATGTTAGAACTCTAACCATTTCTGTCGAACACACCCAAAAAGGAGGGTCATCGGGCCCTATGCCATGTCCTGATCGGGGTATCTCATCACTAACTCTTTGGATTCAGTGGAAGGGTATCAGTAATCCTAGTTCTAGGCCCGATGGTCCCGAGTGGTTATCGATCAACCGTTCTCGAGCAAGTGGACACGCCCACTTGCGATGGTGGTGACCTTTCATATGTAAGTAGGCCACCTAGCTGAGTAGACCTCGCGTCTAAACAACCTTTGGAACTGGTTTCCAACCATCAGAACCCTTAGGCTACCTCGGCACTTGCACACTGCCACTGCCCCGAGTTCGAATAGCCAGCGCATCAGAAGTCACCTCGGCACTTCCACACTGGCATTGCCCCGAGTACGAATGCCCATTCGAGTGTAAGTCACCTCGGCACTTCCACACTGGCTTTGCCCCGAGTACGAATGACCATTCGAGTGTAAGTCACCTCGGCACTTCCACACTAGCATTGCCCCGAGTACGAATGACCATTAGTCGCTTGTGCCCTATCCCATACCCCTCACGGTTTCACAGAGATAGAAGACACGTTTACTTACCGTTTTTTTTTGCATTGCCCATCAAGGATGATAGAGTTTCAGGAATCGGATGTTCCATGGTTTGAGCTCTCTTGTTCCGTCGAGTCGCAGTAGTCGATACGATCCCTCGCCCGCCTTAGATTCGATTATATATGGCCCGCCCCATTTTGGTGCTAGTTTTCCGCCTTTTTTGTCGCGCTCCCATTCAGCTAGAAATTTCAATACCTGCTGCCCGGGATTAAACTCCCTTGGTCGAACGCGCTTGTTGTACTCCCGTTGTAACCTCCTTTGATAATTTTCCATTTTTTGTAGCGTCATTTCTCTTGTTTCTTCCAAGTCGTCGAGTTTAGCCAAGATCAGATCGGACGACACGTTTCGCCTCCACGCTTCAGTTCTTGTGGTAGGTATCATTGCTTCTGTTGGTAGAATCGCCTCGGTTCCGTAGGTAAGCATAAAATGGGAGAACCACGTAGCTTCCCTCCGTGTGGTTCTGTATTCCCATAGGACGTTATATAATTCCTCGCACCAGTTGCCATATTCCCCGTCCAGTTTCTTCTTCATGTTATCGACGATGGTCTTATTAGTGATATCGTCCTGCCCATTGCACTGGGGGTAAATAGGGGTAGCTTTGCTCTTCCTGATGTTGTAAGTGTTAAATAGAAGATAAATGTTCTCGCCCTGTAGTTGTTTTCCATTATCAGAGACGATGGCAGCCGGGACCCCGAAGCGACAAATGATATGTTCCCAAATGAACTTAAAAACATCTTTGTCTTGAATATGCCTCAGTGGTGCCGCCTCGACCCACTTGGTAAAATAATCCGTAGCCACGATCAAATACTTCCTTTGTCCCGTTCCTACATGTAACGGCCCGACAATGTCCACTCCCCATTTAGAAAAAGGCCACGGACTTATGATCGAGTTTAACGATTTATTTGGAGCATGGATTTTCTTCCCGAAACGCTGACATTCTTCACAAGCTCTTGCCATTTGCTTTGCGTCCTCGTTCATATACATCCAAAAGTAGCCCATTGTTTTTGCCTTATCCGACAAGCTTCTTCCCGAGCTGTGATTTCCAGCCGCCCCATAGTGTAGCTCATGTAGGATTATATGGCCTTCTTCCCTTCTTAAGCATAGTAGGAGTGGCCCTAGGTAGGAATTCCGATATAAGATCCCCCCCCCTCCCCCCTTAACTCGTAGGCGCCCGATTTACTTTTGATATTGTTCATCTCGGGCCGACTCTTAGGTAGCTCACCCGTCTCTAAGTATTGATGTATCGGCTTTCTCCAGTCGCCTTCTTTGTATCTCTCGGCTGTGTTAACGGCCACCTCGATCCGTGCTTCTGGTATTTCAGGGATAGACGGGTTAAGTAGCCTCATAACGCGTATCCCTTCAATGCTCGGGTCTACTAACTGTGAGGCGATGTATGATAGAGCATCCGAGTGTCTGTTATCCTTTCGGAAGATGTGGCTGAATTTAATATCTGGGATTTGCTTGATGTAAAATTAGGCGAGCTCCCAATATTTTTGCAGCACCGGATCGTGTGTAGCGTATTGGCCCGTAATTTTCCGGATCACTAGTTGAGAGTCACTAGTCAGTCGAACCTCATGCAGCCCCATTTCCACAATTATCCGTAAGGCATGGATCACCGCCTCATATTCGGTGACGTTGTTCGTTGCCTTGAATTCTAACCTGAACGAATGCACAATCTTCCTCCCCTTTGGCGAGGTGAACACCAACCCGAGACCCGATCCGTCTTTGTTAGATGCCCCATCAACAAATACTTCCCATCGTATTGGGCTACTAGAGGCTAGCAGGTCCGCCGACCCCTCTTGTTCTTCTGTTATTCCCGGTATATCTTATACCTCGTCCTCATCACTGAGGGGGAAGTCTGCCAAGAAATCGGCCACTACTTGTCCTTTGATCGCGGTTTTTGTCTCGTATATCACATCATATTGTTTGATTATGGCTCCCCACTTGGAGATTCTCCCCGATCGCCCAGCACTATCCAAGACCGCTTCGATAGGCGATTTGGTGAGCACCCGTATTCGATGAGCTTGAAAATATGTTCGTAGTTTAGAGGCAGCAAAGGATAGCGCGAGCACCATCTGCTCCATTCTAGTGTAGTTCTTCTCGGCCGGACTTAAAGTTTTGCTGGCGAAGTATACCGGCTTTTCCACGCCCATCTCTGTTTTAACCAATACCGCACTTATGGCATAGGGTGTCGTGCCTAAGTATAAAGTGAGAATTTCTGACGGCTCAGGCCTTTGAAGAATCGGGAGGCTAGCTAGATGTAGCTTGATACTTTGAAAAGCTTCTTCACTTGCGTCCGTCCATCGGAATTTTTCTCCTTTCTTCAAGATGTCGTAAAAAGCCTTGCATTTGTCCGATGATCGTGACACAAATCGTCCCAATGCGGCTATGCAACCGTTTAGTTTCTGCACGTCTTTCACCATCGCGGGAGATGGCATGTCAAGGACAGCTCGTACCTTTTCGGGATCCGCTTCTATTCCCCTGGGAGTGATGATGTAGCCTAAGAATTTCCCTGATGTGACCCAGAAGTCACACTTGGTAGGATTAATCTTCATCTTGTGTTTCCTCATTGTTTGAAAGATCTCTCGAAGGTCTCGGACGTGGTTTTTTGATTTCCGACTCTTAACTAACATGTCGTCCACGTAAACTTCTATGGTATCGTGAATCTTGTCTTCGAACATATCGCCTACCAATCTCTGGTACGTAGCCCCAGCATTCCTAAGTCCGAATGGCATCTTGGTGTAACAATACAATCCTCTTGGCGTGAAGAAGGAGGTGTGTTCTGGTCCTCGGGCGCCGAGTGGTATTTGGTTGTATCCCATGTATCCGTCCATTAAAGTCATCGCCTCGTATCCCACTATTGATTCTACTAATTGATCTATACTGGGAAGGGGGAAGCTGTCTTTCGGGCATGCCTTGTTCAAGTCGCTGAAATCAATACATATTCGGACTCCCCCTTTGTTTTTTGGTACCACGACCATGTTAGATATCCACTGTGGGTAGTGGGACTTCCTTATTATTCCGGATTCTTGTAACTTATTCAGCTCGACCTCGACCGCCGCTTGCAATTCTGGCGCGATACGCCTCATTTTTTGTCTAACCGGTTTGAACTTCGGATCAATTTTTAAGTGATGACAGCAGACCTTTGGGTCAATACCCTCCAAATCATGCACTTCCCAAGCGAATGCCTCCAGGTTTTCTTTTAATAGCGTCGTGAGTTTACTGGTTTCTTCGTCCGAAAGTAATGCCCCGATCCTCACTACTTTAGGTTCCTCTATCGTTCCCAAGTTTACTTCTTTAGTCGGCTCGACTGTCGAGAGGTTTGATTTGGTCTCCCTGACTGGGGATGCTTCCTTTAATTGCTATAAAGGGTCTTGTTCTCTCGTTTCGTGTGCCATGACCGCTTGAGAAATCGCCTCCTCCAATTCTTTTGCTGCCTTCACTTCCTTTTATTTGTTCTTTTCTTGCCTTTGCCGAGCTCGCCGTTGCTCATTTATTTCTATATCAACTTTCATGCATTGTCGTGCCGCCTGGGAGTCGCCCATAACTTCCGTTATTCCCTTGCAAGTCGGGAACCTTAACCTTTGATGGAAGGCCGATGCTACGCCCTTTATCCCCGCAACCCATGGGCGCCCGATAATGGACTCATACGGTGAAGCGACGTCGACTACACAGAAAGTGGTTAGTGTGTCGAGGTAGCCACCACCATCTGAAACTCTTAAAGTTACTTCGCCCTTCGGGATGGTTACTGTGCCGTTGAAGCCGTAGATACGATATGTGGATGGGACGAGCATATCTTCTGAGAGTTTCATTCTTCTAAACGTGTCGTAGAACAGCACCTCGACTGAACTTCCGCTATCCACAAGAATCCTTCTTACTCCCCACTTTTCAATTAACAGTGTGATGACCAGTGGATCGTTGTGTGCCTGTCCGTTTGCTGGGACATCCTTAGCCGAGAACGATATGGGAACCATCATCCAGGGTTCCATGGGAAGAGACTTGGCTACGCTGAATATCTCTTTACCATCACGATCCCTTTTATGGATCCTAGTGGTGATTACTGGGCCGAGAGTGTAGTTTTGCAAAGCCGAATGTGAAATGGTGTTTACGAATTGGTTCGCCCTATCGATGCGGACTTGATGAACTGGCACATCGGGTGTTGCTTCCGGCCGAAGGGGGTGGCGGAAATACTGCCTCAAATATCCATCGCGGATGAGGTGTTGAACAATATCTTTCACCTCTCGACAGTTATTGGTGGAATGGCCCCTATACTGATGGTAGTGACAGTATTCGGGATGATCTCGGGTCTCTTGGAACTGTACCCCCCTCGATGCTGGGTAGTTGATGTCGCTCCTCTTCTCAACTTCCTTGAACACCTCTTCCAAAGAAGCGTTTAGTGGGGTATACGATCGGGCTTCCTACTTTGGCTTCTTCCCTTTGGCCATCCATTCCCTCTTCTCACTGTTCCTCGGGGGAGGGTCCGATCTTTTTTTCCGATCGCCTGATATGGTCGTCCGTGACCGTTTTAGTTTCGAGATCGACTTCAAGATCTGGCTTCTTGTACCCCTCTATCTCTTGATTCGGCCTGAATTTCTTCCAAGGCGATGTAGTGTTCTTGCATTCTTCTCATCTCCTTTAAGGTTTTAGGTTTTTCAGAAAACATGGCAATCCAAATGGGGTCCGATCTCCCCAATGCGTTTTCAAACCCAAAGATGGCTTGGTCCACCGGTACCTTCCCAATTTCAGTATACGTTTCCTCCATCTGTCGGTCAAGGTTCTCAATGGCTCTCTGAATCTTCGGGCGAGGGTAAACAGCTTGTTCATTCTTGGTCGAGGTCGACTGTTATGCATATAGGTCTCAAGGAAGGCCTCGACTAGAGCATCGTACCCGTTGATCGAACCAGGTGAGAGCGAATAATACCAATCTCGCGCCTCGCCCTCCAAACTAGCTGGAAAGAATTTACACATAACTACCGGGTTACTTCTCCATTGGATCAGTGACATGGTATACATCTTAAGGTGTTCGGTCGCATCGCCAGTTCCATCAAACCTAGAGGGGAATGAAGGTAAAGTACACTTAGGTGGGAATGGCATTTGTTCCAATTCTTTGGAGAAAGGCGTTTTCTCGGCTTCACTCATAATCTCGGCCAGCTTATCCTCTTCTCTTCCGCCCGAAAGTTCCTTGATTCTTGCTTCCAACTCCTTAAGCTTGGCTTTAGTTGTCTGATCTTGTCGCCCGTCCCTTCCTCGCCTTTCTTCATCGGTGGACGAGTCCTCGGGTGGTCCATATCTCTGTGTTGGGGGAACCGGAGGTAATGGCGGCTGACCTGACTGATTGGGCTGATTAATGTTACTCTGACCCATCATGGGTGGCAAGTGATCGGATCGGCCACGATAACCCGATGTTCCTCGGCTTGACGACCCTCTTGATCTGGTTCGTTGGTTCCTCAGTTGGTAGTTCTCATACTCCAAGGCTAAATTCCGCTGCTGGAGTTCCCTCAGTGTCGCTTCTTGTCTCCTCTGACTCTCCAAAATGGCCAACAACATCGGGTCCGTACTCTCATGACTGGAATGTCCATTGGGTTGGTGTGTCCGAGGTTGTAATGGTGCTGATGTGGGTGGTGGGGGCGGTATTGGATTGGTTATATGATTGACAACTTGAACGGTTGTCGGGCCGATGTCACTTGCTATTGCTCGCCCCAACTGAATCTGCCTAAGATGCTCTTGTTCCCTTCCCAAAGCTTCCTGGTGTTCAATTTGTCGCCTCGTCGATTGCCTCTGAGCTCGCGCTGCAAGTGCTTCCTCATCGTCATCGGTGTCTGAAGCTGTGAGTCCATCGACTTGATCGACTCTTCTCTGAGTTAGTATAATCTGGTGCAGAGGTAAGGTGTTATCGTCCTGCCCCAAATCTACTTCCTCGTATACAACAGGCATCCCTCGCGCAGCTGCATGAGATTCCTCGGGCGGTGGTTGTCGACTGTTCCCTTGCCTCGGCCCCGTTATCCCTGCCTGCATGCTGCTGCTAGTGTCCGTGCGATTCCTCAACATCCTTATCGTCCCTGAAGTGATAGCCATTATTTACGTCGCGTGATAAGCCGAGTATCGCCCGTCCCTACGTCAACAAATACGAAAAAGAACCCCTTACTTCGACCTGATTTTTCTAACAAAATGCACAGACAAAAAAGGCGAAACGTTCGACTCTACGACTCATCGTCACTATGCAGGGTCAACTTTGGTTATCAGGTGGGTTCCGTTTATCTACCCTATTTTGGTCTTATGCTGAATCTGTGGCTGTACTCACTTCCCCGTCACTATCACTCCGTACGACGTCGCTCTCCGTAACCTATGCATTTAAGTTGGTTTGTCCTTTGTTCTACATGCTCCAAATCATTGATCTTATGCACGTGATTTTTAGAAAGTACGGAAAGTAACCCCTAGAATTAATTTGAACTTGTACCAACTCCACTTTCTCGAGATTTAATTATGACCTTTACGACGACTTACGCTACACCGTCGGCTAAAAATTATACAAAGTCGACAGTTCATTACTCGATGAAACATCTAAAACGCTAACTTTTGGTAACTCCGAGCACCCAACTTCTTACCACAGCTAAAAACAACTCGCTTAACGCTAACAAACACACAATTATCAAGAACAAACAGTCGTCCCTTCAACAGATTCTTCACGTAGATTCTAACCCGAACTGTTAGTCACTGGTGAGCTCGTGAAGTTTCTCTGTCGATCAAACTGTTGAAGATGCTAAGAAGACGCTGCTACTACTATGACTTTAAATGCTCAGTAAATGACTCAAAACAACCATTACTTCGGCCAACAGAGTTCATCGTAGCTTCTACTCCAACACATTAACGTGTATTGAGGAGATGTTGATCATCTCTGAAGACTTTAATGGCAAGGTATCCGGAGATCTTAGTCGTGTCCCCTTAGTCGGCGCCAGTATGTAGATGCATTTTGCTACAAACTACATCCAAAGGATAGAAATATACGACTCTTCTCAAACAAAAGTAAACACTCAACCATGAACACAAGATATACGTGGTTCGGTATGATTACCTACGTCCACGGGGGTGAAATGATGAATCTTATTACTTCACGGTGTTACAAAGGTGTTGCTCTTAGTTGGATTTCCTTACAAGATGAACTTATTTCTCATTCACTTCTTTTTAATGCTAACTCGGGTTTCTCTCTCCTTTCTCTCCCAAAAATTACAACCTGCCTCTCTAGAATACAAGTCCCGCTATTTATAGGAGAAAGTTTATACAACGAAGTTAGAATGTTGACCCTGTTACATCTAATTAGTTGTTCTGTGATCGGGCCGACTCACGTCGTCTTGTGCGGTCGATGCATCTTGGCTCCTCGCCTGTATTTCGTTCGATCCAATCTCTTATGGTCCTATGTTGACGCGATGTCGGCTGTCTCGATAGTCGCCCTTATGATCAGCCGATGTGTTCCACACTTTCTTGCCTGTTTGAATGTAGCTCCTCGTTTGTCCCGTCCCTCCTTATCTTGTCAGCTTTATTAGAAGTCTGGGTCAAGTCTTGTCCGACGTTATTACGCTCGATCCACGTGGCTTCCTTAAATCTCGCGCTCTTTAATCTTTGCTCTATACTTCGCGTTTCTTTGTATTTGGGTGCACTGGGTCTAGGATGTTGCCACCTGGATCTGTAGATAATTTACACCTACAATAATCATGACAATCGAGAAAGGAGACGCGCACACAATCGCAACAATGGTAATATCAATGAGGAATATGATAGAATACAAAGGAGAATAGAAATACAGCAAAGAGAAACGATGAGAAATGAAGAAAATCGCAGAAGAGAAAATGGAAGGCATAATCATTTGCGAATTCAAGAAGGAGGTGAAGAAGAAAATCGTGGGATAAGACAGAATGAATATGCTGAAGAAGAAGCACAAAATCTCACACGGCAAGAAAGACATGAACGCAGAAAAAGGGAAGTTGCATTGAAAAGGACAATGGAGAAAAATTAAGCTGAGAATGAACAAATCTTAAGAGAATTAGCATAAATGAGGGGAATGTTAAATAACAGAAGAGAGGGAGGCAGAAGGAAACTTGATGAGGCCATTGAAGAAGCTGCAAAAACTCCATTCACCCAAGAAGTACAATTAGGAGGAATACCCCCAAAATGCAACTTGCCAACTTTAACCAGTATCTTTGATGGAACCACTTGTGCTATTCAATATGTCAAAGCTTATGTTAGGTGTATGCTACAGTAGGAAAACCATGATGTTGTATTGTGCAAATATTTAGCATCCATCTTAACAGGCGAGGCACTAAAATGGTTCGAAGGTTTACCTAAGAACAATATAACTTCTTTCAACCATTTGTAGATTACATTTTTGGGAGCATATATAAGTAATAATTCTTCGCGACCTGGCATTGAAGATGTATTTGGATTACAGCAAAGAGTTGGTGAAAGCTTAAAACATCTAACCATAAGGTGGAAAACAATGTGCAGCGAAATGGCAGGCCGCGTGGAAGAGAGATATCTTATTTTATCATTCATTAATGCAATATTCGCAACCAATCTGTTATATGTCTAAATCTTCAGAATCAAGAACACCATCACAATGACAGAACTGCGACAATTGCAAGAAGAATACATTGCTTTGGAGGAGAAACAAAATGAGGTGGACTCATACCCTATCGCGAATACCAGCTCAAGTGCAGTAAATGCAAGTCTACTTCCCAGGTTAATAAATACAGTAGCGAGCACTTCGCAGGTGAAACAAGAAAATAGTATGGATAATGGTCAACAGAAGTTAGTAACTATGGGAAGCAGAGATCAAGAAAAGTTTGAAAGGGAAAGAAATTTTTTCAGTCGAGGTGGAAATAATAATATTCAAAGACTTGATCAGCCGCAAGAGACTTATGGTGGTCAGAGACAAAATTATTATATAGAGCAGGGAAGTCAGAAGATAATATGGGAAGAAATTAAGATGCCACCTCTAAATGCTAGCATAGAGAAAATTTGGGAGGCTGTAATTTTGATGGAGGACATACCCGTACCTTGGAATATGGGAAAAGATCCACACCCAAATAATCGAAGTCTAGAATTTTGTTCCTATCATCATTTTCATGGTCACCCAACATCAATGCAGGAATGTAAAAAGAATCATCTTAAAGATGATAGATCAGGGAAAATTAAACCAATTTCTAATAGGACATCCACAGTCTCAGCAGCTACCCCCAGCCCCAGAAATTCGCAGAGTGAATACAACAAAGGGAGGAGAAACGTTTGTAATAGAAGTTGGAACAAAAGAGAAGATTTCGTGAGAGATGCAGATGGAAGAGAGATAATGAACATTGCGAAAGCTTAGCCATTAGAAGAGTGGAAAAAGCAGACTATTTCTTTCACTGCACAAAAAGTACCTAAGCCTGGCAAGATGCATGACAATCTACTAGTGGTAAGATTATAAATAAATCCAAAACAAATAGAAGAAGAAGATGAAGAAAATGAGGATAGTGAAGCTGAAGATTCTTGGGCCATTAAGAGAGTTTTAATTGACACTGGAAGCTCAGTGGATATCTTATTTTATCATACTTACAAAACCATGGGAGGAAGAGACGAGGATCTAATACCATCGACTTATAAGATCTATGGTTTCAATGGTACTGCCAACAAGCCCAAAGGGGAAATTACTATGCGAATTCCACTAAAGGGTTTATCTTCTAAAATTCTATTATGTGTTGTCGATGTTGAATCTACTTACAATGCCTTGATTGGCCAACCTTGGCTACATGGGATTCTAGGTGTAGCGTCAACTTTCCACCAGTGCATTAAATTTCCTCATCCCAGCGGTGTTGGAGTTATAAAGGGAGATTGGATTGATGGAAAATACTGCTATGAAATTGATATGGAATCTTGCGAGGAAAGGGATGAGAAGAACAGAAACTGGAAACATAACATCAAACAAAAGAAAAGAAGTGACAGGCTGATAGTTGATACAGTAGAACGGTGAGAAGAAGGAATACTGCGAAGTCAACATGAGATGCAACCAGTAGATGGCGAGCGTCTCGCAGATGGAGAAAATGTAGCAAAGCGCAACAAAAAAGCAGAAGCAGAAGATAGTAAGTAGAAAAGGTAAAATTTCTAAACTGTGAAACACAAGAGATGTATGAATGATTTGTTGAATAAAATTTTACAAAAGTATGTTTTGACTCAATTAAAAAATTATACAAGAGCTGAAATGCAAGAAGATAAAATCAAAGAATAATGAAACGCGAATAAAATTTCGAAGAGACATTAGAATGGGAAAAACCTTTATGGTGTACACCCTAGTCGCGAATAAAATTTCGTAAAAGGAAAATATAAGACCTAAAGTGCGTCATATAAGGGGGTATCTCTTTGCATGGCTCAGGGATAAGGTTATACCGCTGCTGGAACCCGAGTCATGGAGATTTGGGGTCAATGAAAGCCCATCCAGGAGAGGTAGGATTTCCAACTATATATATATATATATATATAGTTGGACGACCGAGGGTCTCTCCTATGGAGTGAAAAGTATGATCAAGGTGCCGAGGTACACGGTTGAACCAAGGGTGCCCGGGGCGTATGAAACTACCCTGGCCATTCTTGGCAAGTCTTGACTATGATACACTCGGCCCGAAGAAAACCCCACTTAGGGTGAAGTCTCGTAACTGTAAGCCATATAGGCAAAAAGGATAAGAGGCTGCGAAAACAACTGGTTGTTGTTAAGACTGGATGAGAGGAGCTAGTATTGTATGGCCGATGTACGCCTCCTTAAAGGGTCAACCAGGGGGAAGATAAGGGCGCCACCCTCCATTAGGGAGCTGATAAGTGTCTGAAGACGCAAATGTCATGAGGCTTTATGTCCGAAAGGATATTTAGGCTTGTTATATTTGTGCAACAATTATATAGAGGCAAAAAGCCATGAGAAAAAGATAAGATGAAATCAATGGGTTTTTACATGAAAGTGTAAAGGCGTTATGCGATTTCATCGCAAGACGGCGATGTCATGGGGCTTTGTTTTCTCGAGAAAACTTAGGCCTGTCATATTGTTGTAGGAGCGGAATATCACAACAAATGATAACTTACGAAATTGTGGAGAGAAAAGACATCTTGCGAGCAAAGAACATTTTGCGAGCAAAGGAAATCACGAGGAAAGCAAAAGAAGTTCGCGAAATGAAGTTAAGAAGGTTCGCAAGATAATTATCAAATCCGAAATGGCGGGACAACACAACTGTCATATTTTGTAAGATCATATAAATAGCCATTTAGGCATGAGAAGTGGGAGAGATCTTTTGAGCAAGAGAGGATAATTTTAGGAGGAGAGAGAAAATGTTAGGAGAGATTTATTTTCTTTATCATCTTCTTCCCCAAAAAAATAGAGCTCCAAATATTCATTAATGGAGTCTCAATTGTAAAATCATGTAATTACATACAATCACTAGTGAAGCACCGTGGATGTAGATCACATTGATCGAACCACGTAAAAATCTTTGTGTCTCCTTTATAATTTTAGTACCTTAATTCTTAGTTTCATATCAAATTAATTAGGTTTAGGAATCATTTTAATGGATTCTTATGTGGGTGTAGTTGTGAGATAATCCGCAACTACATAATTGGCGCTAGAAACAGGGACCTAACCTTGTTGGTTCAAGAAAGTTAGAAAAATTGGTTACTGTTGATGATGAATTGTACCGGATCTATGAGTTTTGAAGACATGAATGGAAGTTCTTTTATTTGCATCTTCAAACAACAAACGCATTTTAGTAGTTCAGGAAGAGAGATGTGGATATGGAGAAATCGTCAAGCAAAATGAAATTTACACAGGATACGTCAACAATCGCTTCCAAAAAGGACAAATTTCTTCTCACTTTTCTTATTCTTTGTTTCATTTTTCAAAATTTGGGAATTTCAAAACACAAATTGAAAAATAAATTTTTTGCGATCTAAACTTTGCTTTTTGTAGAAATTTGATTTATTGTGGAAATCTTGAATTTAAAAATGTTTTGCTACGAATTTGTAGTAATGAAACTTCGTTTTACAAATTTGTTTAATGAATTTCTAAAAAGGTCAAACTTCGAGATTTTCTGTTGATTAGAAATTTACATTTCGCAAAAACAAAATTAAAAAGATTTTATTGAAAGTTTTCATTCTTCGTAGGGATAAATTATTCATCTTAATACCATACATCTTACTAACCAAATTCATTGATCGTTTTCATTCTGTGAAGTTCACTTTTGCGATTGTTAGAGTCCTTTTTCCTAGGATGGGAAAAACAACATTTATGACTAAATTTTTTTGTGAGATTGACAGTGAATTGTTTCTTGCGATATTAAGCCAATTTGCGAGAGGGTATACCGGAAGGGATAGATGGAGTATAATTACGAAGATGGTGTTTTGAGAATATTCGCAGGAAATTACAAAGTCCCACCAAATGGTGTTTTGAGAATATATACTACTTGGAGTATACGAAGTCCACTCATCCAGTTAGCTACTTGGAGTATATACTCAAATTTATACTCAAATGTATACTCAAATTTACACTCAAATTTATCTCGTCATGGATGGGTTATGAGCAACACTCAAATTTATCTCGTCATGGATGGGTTATGAGCAACATGATATATAAGGAACATTAACTGGAGAAATGAATGACTATGGAGTGGCGAAGTATGAACTTCCAGTTCCAATGAAGTTAGACTTCTCAAAGCGAATCAACTTAGGAAAGAACCAAGAGAACCAATGAACTATCTTACTTCAAAGTTTGGCAAACGAAAGGGAGGCATTTTCAGAAATATCAAATTGTGAAGTATGGTTAACTCGTGATATCCATACACTCCATCACCAGCCCGGCCAACCTCTCTATTCCAGAAATACGAAGTTCGTTCCTAAATACAGTGAAGTACAACCAACGACTCACTTCACCAACCAATAAAAAAGATATTACAATAAAGATCAACAAATTATTTGATCAACTCACAGGATTTAGTGCAAAACTAACAAAACTTCAAGTAAAAGAACTAATATCAAAGGCCGTTCAACTCAACTCACTGTTGATTGATACTAAGTTTCGAGACGCGATTTAACTGACTGATGCTGCGAGATCCTAAAGTATTTTTGCTACGAACATTCGTAAGTTACTGGGTGGTTGTGAGCAGGTCAGAGTTACGAACATCCGTCAGAGTTACTGGGTGGTTGTGAGCAGGTCAGAGTTACGAACATCCGTCAGAGTTACTGGGTGGTTGTGAGCAGGTCAGAGTTACGAACATTCGTAAGTTACTGGGTGGTTGTGAGCAGGTCAGAGTTACGAACATTTGTAGTATTGCTGCGAACA
Organism: Papaver bracteatum; assembly: GCA_023529315.1. Taxonomy (NCBI): domain Eukaryota; kingdom Viridiplantae; phylum Streptophyta; class Magnoliopsida; order Ranunculales; family Papaveraceae; genus Papaver; species Papaver bracteatum. Next base: position 173,850 of record JAJJWX010002616.1, read on the forward strand.
TTCGTAAGTTATCATTTGTAAACATTTGCGAAGGTCATAGTTACGAACTAAAATGTTTTTGCAAAGTAAAAGGGTGGTTGTGAGCAGAAAAATGCCAGGCACAAAAATGCTCTCAATGAATGGTCGTATCATGCCTGAATGTCCAATGGTAGGCGTTGCTGGATAGAATGAGTTTCTCTACAAATCAGTAGAATTTGTTGTTTACGAAGAAGTAGAATGAATAGATGAATTCAGAGACCAAATGCTACACGAATGAGAAGAAGTAGAATAGGCAGAAGAGAAAGGAAATGTTTACTGGGAGAAACCAAATGAAAAAGACGTTTATTTTGTGAACCTTTACTTCGCAAGTTATTGATCATCATCACCAGTTTATGCGAAGGAAGAACAATAAAATTTCTATGGTATATCACCCAGGCACGAATGAGAACAATTATCAAAACAACTGATGAAGAATATAGTCTATGATGTAGTAGCTTATGTGTCAAAGAGCTCTTGCGAAGAAGCAACACTATTCTGCGAAGAAAAGGGATATGTTTTTACGAAGGATAGTTCTGCGAAATATCAACTTGAAACAGTTAGCTGCATTTCATCATTCTTGAGTACTATGACGTTAGGCAGCTGTCAATGTAGAACCTTGACAAACAAAAATATAGAACCTGTAAACGCAAAGAAATGGAATTTAATCAACAAAAACGAACTCAACTCAAAGAACTAAAACAACATTATGAACTCCACTAGCTGAAAAAGAGAAAATTTCCCCCTTACTTCTCTAGTTTTATCTTTAATTATTTGAGCCTTGGAATTTCTAAATGAAGTTTAAGAAAATTATCTAAAACCAATTTACGTTCTTATGAGAATTTGATTTATCCAGTGAAATATTTTCATGCGGGAGCGAAGGAAATATCTCTCAATTTTCTATACAGTCCATCACCATATTTCTTTAACGCAGCAACATTATTCATTACGGGAAGACGCATATGGAAAAGCAATATTACAAAGATGATCAAATTATTACTTACTTAATAAGAAAATATCTCGCAAATGTTCGCAAATACCTTACTTAATCTTCGCAACATGAATACTTCAGAGATGTTCGTTTACTTCGCAAGATTTTTGGATATTTCGCAAGAAGAGAGTGGAAGATTATTTTGCAAGAAATGGCAAGTCATATACTTCGCAAAAGACAACAACAAGCCATAAAAAGGTAGGTACCATTTCCTTTAATACTTTATTTACGGAAGATAAAAGATTTTTGAATTTATATACTCGCAAAATTTCTACAATTTCAAAGATTCCAAAACATTTTAAAGATTTTTTAGATTGGTAAAAAGCGACACAATCGCAAGATTCTAAAATTATTTCATCGCAAAAATTAAAAGATCTCAAATTTTTTCAAAGACTTCAAAATTGCAAAAAACAGAGAAAATTCAATTCCTATATTTCTATAGAATAATTTTGATTTAAAGATGTGATATGGATACTTCTCATACTTCTTATACTAAACATTTCATGAAAACATTCAACATTTTATATACATGAAAAATTTACGATGAATTTTTAAAAAAGGCGAAAAAATACCGCCAAAAATCAATTGCGATTAAACTTTCATTAATTTGCGAATAAAAGACCGCAATCTGTGATCAGCCTCTTAAAAAGAAAGAGAGCCGCAGAAAATTTTATACAGGCAAACCTTTGTGGCGTACACCCTAGTTCGCGAAGCTATATTTCGTAAGAGGCAAAGTCCTAAAGTGCGTCATTTAAGGGGGTACCTATAAACGTGGCTAAGGGTAACCGGAAAACCACCAAGGGCCCTTAGTACATGGTAAAATTTTAGGGGTACAACCCAATAATGGGGTACCTATCCGGGTTAGACACCTTGGATTCTCACCTAATCTAGCGACATTACGCAATATAAAATGCGGTGTAAGAGGATTTAGGTTGGGCGACTAAGGCATACTGTCTTTCCCAAGAAGTGCAGAAAACGATCAAGGCGCCGAGGTACACGTTTGAGTCAAGAGTGCTGGGTGAGGTTGAACCACATCTGCTATTTTTGACAAGTCTTGGCAAATGATGCACTTGGCCCAAAGATACCCCATAGGGTGCAACCTCGTAATTATAAGCCCTATAGGCAAAAAGGATAAGAGGTTGAGATCAAAAGATGGTTGTTGGCAGAACCGGATGGGAAGAGCTAACCTTGTATGGTCGATGTACGCTTCCTTGAAGGGGCAACCAGGGGGAAGATAAAGGGAAGCACCCTCCATTAGGGAGCTGATACGTGCTATAAGACGCAAATTTCATGAGGCTTCTTGTTTGCGAAAACATAAAGGCTTGTCATATTTGTGCAACAATTGAACTTCTGCGAGCCTTCTAAAAAAAAAAAAAAAAAAAAAAAAGAACTCGCAGAACATAACAATGAAGTTAAGATGAGATCAATGGGTTATTACATGAAAGTGTAAAAACGTCCTGCGATTTCATCGCAAGACGATAATGTCACGAGGTTGTATATTCGCAAGAATGTTCAGACTTGTCATATTATCGCAAATACAAAATATTATCACAAAAGAGGTGGCAAAATAAGACCTTTACTTAGGAAGGCATGATAAGACCACAGCAATTCATGAAATTTATTCCATCAATATCATTGAAGAATTTTTACAAGAATATATATCATGAAGTCCTAACAAAGAAGACAATTCCATCAAGATCATTGAAGAAATTTGAAGAGAATATATATCAAAGAAGACAATTCCATCAAGATCATTGAAGAATTTTGAAGACAATATATATCAAAGAAGACAATTCCATCAATATCATTGAAGAATTTTTACAAGAATATATATCACGAAGTCATACCAGAAGAGGCGATTTCATTCGCGAAAATACACAAGTAAACTTGCGAAGATGCTTATATGAATGGAGGCAACTCAAAGATATATCAATTTTACTACGGCAAAATGAGCTAAGTAACAGAAACTTGAAATATACATTGCAATAGATAAGTATTCGCATCATACAAGCATCATACTCGCATCATACAAGCATCATACTCGCATCATTCAAGCATCATATTCGCATCATAAAAGCATTGCATAAGCATTTCAAGGCATAAGCATCGCATACACATTTCATAACATAATCATTATATAAGTATTATATGCACACAAGTATTTTACAAAATTTTACAGGATAATACCGCGAAACTTCGCAGAAACATTCATAATTCGCAGGACTATTCATAGTTCGCAACACTATATTTGCAACACTATATTCGCAACACTATGTTCTCAACACTATATTCGCAACACTATGTTCGCAACACTATATTCGCAGCACTATTCACAGCATTATTCAGAAGTTTAGAAATTCGCAGAAAACCCCAGAAATTCACAGAAAAATTCAGAAATTTGCAGAAAAATTCATAAGTTAGCAGGGTTACCACTTGAGGCAAAGGAAAGATAAGAATAGAGACGCAATTTAGTTATTCAACATTTTCTTAAGGATTCTCCTTCATAGATAAAGAACAGAGGCAACTATGGATACCCAAGAAAATATTTTATGATTCTTTATCTTCTCAGCAAGAATCCTCATCAAAAATGGAATAATAATTTCACATGAACAGAGGCAATATTTATCACTCTCATTCAAGGATCTAATACTTCTTATATATTTCGAGGATTAAGTACTTCTTATACTTCTTAAGGATACTTCATACTTCTTATATATTTCGAGGATTGAGTACTTCTTATACTTCTTCAAGGATATTTTATATTTCTTATACTTCATACTTCTTCAAGATACTTCACATACTTCATACTTCGCAAGATGATACTTCTAATTACTTTTTAAAGCTTGTAACTTCGCAAAAGAATAGAGGCAAGTATATACTTTTTGAGTTTGATATTCTTTCGCTCGTTCCTTCATCAACAAAGATCAAAGACTACTCCAACAACCACAACAAGTGATTTTTTCTTGAAGATCACTCTTCAAGCAATATTCAAGAAAAAAGAGGCAAGATGTAGGAGCGGAATATCACAACAAATGATAACTTACGAAATTGTGGAGAGAAAAGACATCTTGCGAGCAAAGAACATTTTGCGAGCAAAGGAAATCACGAGGAAAGCAAAAGAAGTTCGCGAAATGAAGTTACGAAGGTTCGCAAGATAATTATCAAATCCGAAATGGCGGGACAACACAACTGTCATATTTTGTAAGATCATATAAATAGCCATTTAGGCATGAGAAGTGGGAGAGATCTTTTGAGCAAGAGAGGATAATTTTAGGAGGAGAGAGAAAATGTTAGGAGAGATTTATTTTCTTTATCATCTTCTTCCCCAAAAAACTAGAGCTCCAAATATTCATTAATGGAGTCTCAATTGTAAAATCATGTAATTACATACAATCACTAGTGAAGCACCGTGGATGTAGATCACATTGATCGAACCACGTAAAAATCTTTGTGTCTCCTTTATAATTTTAGTACCTTAATTCTTAGTTTCATATCAAATTAATTAGGTTTAGGAATCATTTTAATGGATTCTTATGAGGGTGTAGTTGTGAGATAATCCGCAACTACAATTGTCGCAACAAATTGGCAAAATGAGGATAAGGAAAGATCAATGGGTCTTTATATGTGAATATAAGGACGTCCTGCGATTTTTTCTCCAAAACAAAACGTGGAAAAATAAGAGCTTTAACTAGGAAGGCAAAATAAGACCACAAAAGAGAGCACGAAATGGCTGCGAGATTCAAAAAATAATCTGCTCAACTTTTCATATTGCAGATGAATAATAGAGGCAAGTATGGGAATGAACATAATGATAAAATTGTTATTCATCATTATATGACAGATTTACGCAGATAGTTAAAAATTAATAATCATATTGATTAACTATATTGCAAAAAAGAATTGTTTTCTAATGTATGCATATAGAAACAAAAGAAATTTATACACCAAGGAACGTTAGAAGTTGGAGAAATTCGCAGAAATATATTACAAGGAGAAAGAGATAAATGTACAAATATTACAAAGAGATTGAAAGAAAAGGAGATAAAACTATTTAGATCCTTCGTTATCTTCATCAGATTTCCCTCCTTCACCTTCATCTTCATCATATTCTTCATCTTCTTCAGACTCTTCAGCTTCACTTTCAGAGATGACAAGATTAGGAACGTTCTCTGGTATTTCATCTGCGAGATAAGGATACACAGATTGAGGAATCTTATGATCATTACAGACCATCTTAATGGAATCATTGCGAACACCAACAACAACATTACTAAAATTCGCCAGGGTAATCTGTAGCTGCTTCTTGAACTTGGAACATTTCTCGTTGCGAGAAGACAGAATTTTTACGAGTTGTCCTTTTTCATTTTCCAACTCTTCAATTCTTTGGAGAAAATTTCCTTCAGATGTTGCAGCAAATGACAACACATTAATAAAATAGAGGAGATTCAGTTAAAAAAATGGATTAGCGGAAAAACAAGAATAACAACCTTCTCTTTCAGAGATCATATCTTTAATCAGGGCAGAATGATCAGCTTGAAGACTAACATCTACACCTAAGTTATTTCTGGCATTATCGAGAGCCTTCGCGGGCCAAGCAAACTCATCATCATTACTAATGAGAAGGCGGGAGAAAATTTGGTTTTCTCTTTCAACAAGAGTACTATTCTCGCAGATAAGTCTATCTCTTTCAATTTGAACATCGAGAAGAGTCTTATGGAAATCTGCTAAAGCTTGAGCACCTTTGAGAGAAATACGATCCTTTTCATCTATCAGATCACTATATTTGGCATTTAACTTACGGGTTTCTTCTTTAGAGTTGTGAAAGAATTGTCTAAATTTATTGGACATATCCAAGATAGATCTATGTTCAATTTCTAAAAGACAAAGCTTGGATCTAAGCTCATTTATGGGAAGAGGTTCAATCTTATCATTGGAAAAACTATTTAGAGAAGTATTTAGATGATTAAGAAGGGCATTATCATCCATAATCTTGGGAAATGTATGAAGAAAAATATCTTCGTAAGTAAGACCATAAACGTCTGCGAAATGGAAAACTCTATAAGAAGATTTTTTTTGGATAAAGATAATAATATATAAAGGAAAGAAAGAGAGTCCCATACCATAGAGTTTCTTATTGGCATCTTGAAGACTAGATACTTTTTCCTTCTGAAGAGAATTGTCTGATTCCAATTGTTTAACTTTCTCGTGAAGATTAGCAGCTTCAATCTCCAATCCTTCATTCTATTTATTCTTCTCATGAAGACCAGCAACTTCAGTCTCCAATTCTTTATTTTTGATGAGAAGTTTAAGATTCTTCTTTGCGAGGACCGCACGCCTCTTTTCCAAGTCTGAGACAACAGCAAAGGAAGCTTTCCCAGCCTGCGAAATAGTGCAGTGAACTTTAGGAATTAATTATGAATCCAAGATGAAAATAAAGAAAAGAAAAGTATAAGTATGAAAATTTACCAAGCTATTAAGTGAATGCAGGAAATTTGGAGAAATAGATCTTGATACCTCATGAAGAGATTCATTATTCTCTAGGAGAGGGGCATCGCAGATGGCAGCTATGGACTTGCAAGCATTAGTCAGAGGGGTATCACCAATTACTTTCATGGTATTAGCAAAAATGCCGGATAGATGAGCCATGGGAGATTCAGGATGAGAAGATGCTTTCGCATAAGAGATATCATCATTATCACTATCATCATCATCATTATTGCCACTATAAATTTCGCTATCTTGAGGAATTAAGGGAGAAGGAGACTGAACTTTCTGTTTCTTTAAAGGAGGAACAACAGATTTCTCTCTGCGAGGAGCACCTTTGCCTTTCCCCTTAATCTTCGCAACCTTAACGGGTTCAATTTCTTCGATAACCTTCAAACACATATAAAGATAAGAAATAGAGGCAACAATATATTGTTAAGAATCATAAAGGAATATTTCTTACTTCATATGTGAGTGATTTAAGAGCTAATAAGGTACTGGGTTTCCCTAACTTCTTATAGCTATCTTTCAGCCTTTTAATCTGATAAAATTGGAGTAGTCAGCGAGGGTATATATAAAAGAAGGAGGAAAATAATAATGGTAATTTAAGCAAAAAATTCGGGAACATACCTCTGTATCCCTTTCAGGCCAGTTGAACACCCATGGTTGGTACTCTGCGAGATTCGCAGGTAAAGCATGAGAACCAGAGATGTATGGGCCCTCTAAAATTAATGGGAAAATGCACCATTTATCATCATTGGAGTGGCGAGGAGATGAATTATTGCCCGGATACCAATCAATGTCCAACATAAGAACTTTGTCTTCAGAAACATCATCCTTCTTCTGTAAGCGGACACCCCAACAAGTGCTATCCTTCCTCATGGGGATTATTTCATAATTCGCGAATAAATTTCCTACAGTATACTTCGCATGAACAATTGGAACTTTTTTGAATTTAGGGTTCTTTGATTCAGGAGAGTAAAGAGACTCCTTGCCATCACCTCGAGTAGCAAACTCAAGCATCAAACGAATGCAATCCCCACTTAACTAATATACAACCCCCGAGAACTTCGCATGAGAAAGTATTTCATAGAATAAAGGAAGTTCAGGGTCATAAAGAGGAATGGGAAGTCCAGCTTCAAGTTAACCTAGTGAGACTATGATCTTCTTGCGATTACACTGATGATCAGAGAATAATTTAACAGAAAGCTCAGCCTTAGGGTTTTGATCGGGAATGGTGGATAAAGTAAAACCTTTATCTTGAAGTTTCTTCTGCATTTTTTCAAAGGCAATTAGATTTTTACGACCAGCTGGAGGCATTCTTAGTATGGGAATGAAGAAAAGAATAGAATATCGAAAGAATAAAAGAAAAGTTACAACAGTAGCAGATGCGGAAGTTGCGGAAGAACAGTGAAATTGCAGAGAGAAGGAAAAAGAAAGTAAGAAGAAGAAAAGAGAAGAATGAAGAAGATATATATAGAAGGTAAAAATTATTGAGAAGGTAAGTGCATTTAATTCTAAGAGAAGACGTGAATGGTTGAAATGCAGCGGTTGAAAAGGACGTGTCAGAAATTGGATGGAAGAAAAGATACGTGTAACAAATCTGGCGAAGAATGCAGAAACATGCCAGAACAGAAAAACGTAAAAATATAAACAGCTGCGGTGTTTTAAAAAGTTTCAAATCTCATAATCTTTTCCCCTTCGCAGAAAAGATATAAGAAGAGGCAAGATGTAGGATCAGAATATCGCCACAACAATACTCTTGCGAGGTTTACAACAACGTTTCTGCGATCTCTTCAACAACACACTGCGAGTGTCGTTGCATGACTCAAAGAATGACGTAACGGATGACGGTAGCTGAAACACGATAAGAGCATGCCAATCCTGCGAAGATTATAGCATCTGCGAAAATAGACATTACAACTGCTGCAAGAATATCGCGAGTCAGATCCGAAATTAAAGGACAGCTTAGCTGTCATCCACTATGTAACTACCCTATATAAAGAGAACTAATAGACTCAGAGAGGAGGATCAATTTTGAGAGTGTTGGGAAAGTTTTGAGGAGAGAGAAAGTTCTTGTAAGCTTTTGTATTCTTGATTTCTTTCATTTCTTGTTAGAATTAATCAATAAAAGTGTTGTTCTTAATCTTCAAACATGTGTTGATTATTGTGAATTCTTGTGAGGAGTGTAGTGTAGGAATTCCTGCAACTACACCCTTAATGTCGTCCCGATAGTAATCATCCCTGGATGTCCTTTGCAGGTCAAGTTTATCTACCTTTGGAAATTTATACTCATTCCGACTAATAACTGTCGTACTGAATTCCTCGTCGACTTCATCACCAGCATATTTTCATATTTGGGTAGGTGCACCTAACACAATAGACTTTCTTTTATTTTCCTTGCCTGGCACATAAAATACCTGGAGGCTACAACGAAAGGATCATCCTGGAGTCCCAACTTATCAAGCTCAACCAAAATGTAGCCAAGTTTGTCTTTTGAGACCCCTGCTTTGATAACCCATTTACACCTGAAAAGTGGCACTTTCAGCGAATGATATGTCAGCACCCATATCTATTGTAAAACACCATAATAATCTGCCAGATTAAGGGTAATCCCCTCTTGTTTAATGTACGTGTCAGTTGCCTCTATGTAAACACCGCTATTCTGGTTAATGGAACCATCATGAGATTTTGTGCGAAACAGGTATCCATTGATGTGATATGCTTCATATGTCTCTACTTGTGAATTCGGTGGGATTGATAGCCACCTTAAGTCCTGGTTGAAGTTTTCCCTAGAGTCTGTCCACTCACTGTCAACTTAAAATATATTATAAGGATTAGCCTCCGTCTCAACGCAAAAGTTGCATAGCAAGAGTGACATTTTCTGCAAACTCTTACCACTTTTTGTAACCATTTGGCGAACTCTTCACGATGTTTTTGATATAGCTGTCTATCACTCATACCAAGATATTTATCCTTCAAAAAATTATGGTATCGGCTGGACAGTGCAATGATTAATGTTATTATCTTTACAGAAATTCAGACATAGAATCAAAAACTAAATAAAAAACGAGGTTATTTGGTTAGATCTAGTTATACTTACTTAACGTAAGGAGCAACTTCAGGCGAATTCCGCAATACATAGAATTGCACTTTATCAAACAGATCCTTATCAACACGAGGAAACTTAGGATTTGACATTGGTTTTCCCCTGAAAGAATAAGAATCTTCGCCAGTGTCAGATGTGTTGAGTTTGTCTGGTAGAATTCCGACTATATCATTCATGCTTTGTTGGTGCTCACTGACAACCTCAATTGTCTCTTCCGCAAGGTTCCCTTCAGCAATGCTTCCTCCAGGTTTGTTTCTGTTTCACACATGCCATTTAATGACCTTCATGCACCTTTCAAACGAATACATCCATCGAAATAATACAGGACCTCAAATTTGTACTTCCCTGGTAAGATGCACAGTTAAATGAACCATGATGTCGAAAAAGTATGGAGGAAAGTATTTCTCGAGCAAGCACAACGTCACAACCAGATCCGACTGCAATTTTTCTAGCTCTGCCACCTTGATTTCTTTGCTAGATATTTCCCTAAAAAAGAAACAAAACCTGATAGTAGCATATCTTGTTGGCTGCGGCATAATTGATTTAATCGCAACGAGAAAAAATGCTGCATTAGCATGTGATAATCATGCGATTTTAGTCCGATAAGCTTTCGATATTTTCGATTCACCAAGGTTGAAAAGTTTGAACAATACCCTTGTGGAACCTTTATCTCGGATAATGTTGCACAAAACTTGTCCTTTTCCTCCGGGATTAATTAGTGACATGTTGCCTTTAGTATATATCCCCCTTTGCCATTTTCCCGAGGTTGCAACTCGTTTCTAAAACCTATCTCCTTCAGGTCCATTCGAGCAGCAAGGTGGTCTTTCGACTTAAATTATTTGTTCAACAATGTTCCAACGATACTCTTGCATACATTATTTTCGACGTGCATGAAATCTATGCAATGGTGGACAACATGATACCGCCAGTATGGTAGGATCCTGAACCATATATTGAACTTTTTCCAGTAGCTCCTTTCGGTCTCCTTCCCCTTCCCCTTTTTTGGGTCGATGGTATTTTTGATTCTCTTCATATTTCCACCTCTTCCAGGGTTTTCCTGCACGAATTCCACCACAATATTCTTCTGTCCCTTTCCCCATTGATTCTTTATAGATTTTACCTCATTGTATATTTATGACGGGGTCATAAGTTCCGGAGCATTTTCAGTTTCATATTTTCCGTTGAACCCCTTCTGACGTTTGAATAGATGATCGTATGGTAGCTTAGGGTATCTTCTATGCCCGGTATAAACCTCTTTTCTACAATGTTTTAGCCTGGCATAGTAAGTATTTCTCCCACACACCTTACATGCGTCTTGTCCCTGGTAGGGGCAGCAACACAGTGTACCGAGAGTAGGTAATCATTTATTGTCCATAAAACAACCGCACGTAAAGTAAACATCTCATGTTTCAGCGCATCAAAACATTGGACTCCCTCAAACAATTCCTTGATATCCTTGACAAACAGTTGTAACATAACATCAATGTCCTTACAAGGCCCCCCATCGATAATTAATGACAGCATGGTGAACTTTCTCTTCATACACAACTCTGGCGGAAGTTTGTAAATCACTGTCAGAATTGGCCACACACTGTGCTGTTTTTGCATGCCTTTGTTTACGTCAACCCCGTCAGCCGAAATGCCTAGCCGCAGATTTCGAGGATCATCACGAATTAGGGATATCTTTCATATATATTTTTCCATGCTGGTGAGTCCGCCGGATGCCGTAAAAAACCTCTTCTTTCTTTCTGGTGTCGTGTCACAATAAATATTTGACAATTCTCTTTGATTGAAATAGTCATTTCAGTCTTGGGATAATTGGGAAATACCACAAGACTTTTGCCGGAATTTTTTCATAAACCTCGTGGGTGGTGTCATCAACTTTCCATCTTGATTTCTCACAGGTGAGACACTTGATGTGATCCTCGTAATCCTTCCTATAGAGAATGCAGTCATTGATGCATACATGTATCTTTTCGTAACCTGAACCAAAATTTCTCATCACCTTCTTAGCTTCATATGTACTTTTCATCATCTCATTTCCTGGAGGGAGCATGGATTTTAACAGCGGTAGAAGTTCATTAAATAACTTGTCGGAAGCTCCGTTCTTGTTTTTCAGGTTAAATAGTTCACACATTGCAGATATCTTTGTAAAATCGGCACATCCTTCGTATAGGGGTTTCCCATCATCTTCGAGTATCTGTTGCATCTTCTCATAATCCTTTTAAAAGTTATCTCATAATAAAGCACTAACTATTTCTCTAGTCTCTGCAGCATGTGTTGGTTCATCAGAGTGCGGACAGTCGCTGCCATTACCATCCATAAGTGTCCACCTTGATGACTCATCTCCTTCTCCATGCTTAGTCCATACCGCATAATTTTGAATGAATACAGAAGTATATAAATGATACTTTACTTTCCTTGTGCGCGTAGAGGTTAAGACATTTCACACATGGACATAGAAACTTAACTTTTCCCTTGTCGTATGGTTTCTGTTTCCCATTCGCAATATCCTGTTGGTATGTATGCGTAGAAAACTTTATGAATGCATCGACTCCGTCTTGATAATGCGGTTTGGTTCTATCGGTATACATCCAAGATTTATCCATTACTCTAGGATCCATTATGAATTCTCAGATACGTGGACGGAGAAAAAACTTGTGAACATCTTGTGAAAATGCTATTGTGGTCCGAATAAAACTACGAAATATCATTGCAAAGAGTAATACGTACACAAAGAGTAATCACAAATCACAATGTGAGTTCATTTATCATATATGAATCATACAAGTTGTTGACACCCCATTTTCGCACCTTCCATAGAAAATATCATTCTTATACTTCGAAGCCGGATACAAGAGAAATTTCTTTGTGGAGCCATTAAGGATTTTCATATCCTTTAAATCAAGCCCATAAGTTCAACCAATCAATCCCACAAGCTCTACCAATCAAGCCCATAAGCTCAACCAATCAAGCCCACAAGCTCTACCAATCAAGCCCACAAGCTCTCAAGCACAGCTCCTACCCATTTCATTATCCTACCAAACCTGGGAATTCTCGCTATCATGATAGAGAGGAAGAAAATACAAATCCAATGGCGAAAGAATGGAATCATTCCGAGTTTGTATGAAGAAGTTATGAGCAAAACAAAATCTCATAAGACTAAAAGTCAAAACAGTCAAGTTCCAGGGAAATACTAAAGGCACCCGATTTTTTACTAAGGGAATCTCTCTTTCTTCCTCATGAAGAACATGAAGAACATGGGGGTTCTTAATGGTGGTCATCATGATGATCACGATGATGATGGATTTTGATCGACAATGATTTTCGATTTTGAATTCATCACTAGGTTCTTAGGGATGATATGGAGCTTGGGGAGGAGACTAATTTCACATCAATCATGTTTTTGATGCGGTGAACAGTAGCAGTACTTTTGAATAGTAACAGTACCCAGCGGACCCACATGTCATAATCAGATTTTTAATTGTCGCATACAATTGAAAAGCAACGAAGGAAAATTTGCGAAGAAAAGAAGAAAGAAAATAAGGACGATTTACGGCCATTTTTTTCAACAAAGCAGCCCGAAATTGACGGAGAATTGAGATTTTTTTCCCTATAAATAGAGATCGAATTTCTCATTCAAAAACAACGAAAAACACTCCAGAGACTTCATTTTAGACTGGAAAACACTTCGAGCAGAGACTCAATAATAATTTCTCGCATTCAAACACTTTCTCCTTTATTTTTCTTTCGCTTAGTAATATCAAATCAAGTATTGTCTTTAAGTTTTTAAAGGATTAGCATTAAATTGCTGGTACTTTAATTATTTTCTGCATACTTGACAAAAGCAAGAAATCATCATTAGAATATTTTCAAGTTTTCTTACATCATATTTCAAGTTAATTGTCTTTAAGTTCTTAAAAGATTAGCATTAAATTGCAGGTACTTTAATTACTTTCTGCATACTTGACGAAAGCAACAAATCATCCTAAGAATCCTTCAAGTTTCAATATCATAGTTCAGGTATATTAATTTCCTATCTATTCGGTAATTATGTAGTCATACGGGAACGGAATGGTTTTCCATTTCGTAGTAACACCGCAGCTACTCTTTACATTACATAAAAATAATTACGCTTCATTATTAATTTTCCAAGTGGGATAAGTCAAAGTGTGGGTTTAAAGCGGAATTCCCTCCCACATTAGACCCATAATAAATATGTTTATTATATATATATATATATAAATAATATTAAAGTTTGCATTAATTCTATATTCTAAATAATTGATGCATAAGAATCTTTTCTCAATTTCTAATAAATTTCGGTATTAAAATCCTGCACATAAGCATTGATAAAAATAAATTATAAACTTTTCCCCTTTAATCATGAAGTAGAGGCCAATCTTACGATTGGGCGGCTGATGGGTGCCTAACACCTTCCCATCCCGTACTAGAATCTCCTTACCCAGACTCTCTGATAGCAGACTATAAATATGCAAGTCATAACTAGGTTTTGTTTTCCTCAAAAGAATTCAAACTAGTTAAAAGGGTCCTGACTCCCTTTAGTCAGGTGGCGACTTCAAAGCATCTCTTTCTTCTTTGCAGAGTTGGCCCTCTTACTAATGAACTAGTAAGAAATTATCTCTGCCAGACCCATGTGTACATTAAACATCCACGAACGGATGAGAACATGGACCTCGCCCCATAACAATTATGGACAAAGGAAATAGACCGGCACCTCGACCCGTGCATACCAACCCCCGATTTCTACACAAGTAATCAGAGGTTAGCTACCTACATACAGTTACATGTGAAGACAATATTTACCCTACTATGACCATTAGAGTTACAATCTCAGTTAACAAAGCAGTACTGAAAAGAATTACTTACACGGTCGATCTGATTATTCCGAAAAGCAAAATTGACATGGGAATATATGGTTTATCCAGAGATGAATCAGATGATCAAAGTAAACCACTTGTTTCGTTTTCTATGGGGAGGTTAGAAGATTTAAGAGTAGAAACATGAAATGATTTAAGACGAGAGAGATGAACACAGCGGGTAAATGGAATTTTGGAAATATTTTTCCTAATAAATAATTTGGCAAAATATTTAAGTGTATATCGTAAATAATTTGGTAAAACAAGAAGGTAAAGATCCTTCAATTTGCATGTTGCACGTTATATGTTAAGAATTTTCTCAGTTAAATCTTGTTATCTTGCTGCATAATTTTCTGCTTTGACGGCTCTAAAAGACCGGAGTGCAATGCGACTAATATTCATTCCATCCTAAAGATTTTTTTGTTCGTACCCGAATTCAGAAAATAAATCAAAATGATAGCTAAAAAGCGGAGTACGTGTTGCTGCAGTTGTTATAACGGTACTAAAGTAAAAAACTAACTTTGTAAAAAGTGGAATACGTGTTAGTACAGTTGAAAAATAAAATCGTAAGAACTGGAAGAAGATATGGACCTAATTAGAATTAAGTGAATTAAAACACATTACTCTAATTGTGTGTTCTGTCCAATTAGAATGAATATCTAAAACCAAAGCTTGATTCACCCAATTAACATAATAGGTTTGATCATTGATGGATTTCATTAAAGTCTCACAATCTGATTCATAGATAACATAATTAAAGTTCTTAGAGGGTGCTAAAGTAATAGCTGCCAGCATAGCCTTACATTCCAACTCCTCAGCTTGAACTCCCATCTTCATTCCTCCATTGAAGCATTGTCCTTGCACCCGAAAGCAGCTACCTGCACAATTCCTCACTATTAGCCCTATTCCACCTTGTAATGAATCTTACATAAAGAAGCATCAAAATGTAGAAGACACAAGATTAGTTCCAGGAGACACAAGTTTATTAATGCCATCTATTGACATTGTCCTATTTGGAGTTATGTTCTGAAAAATCTTTGAACATCAAATAATCCAAACTGATGCTAAAAAAAAATGTCCAAACTGAAACCATTATCAATTTATTAATCTCATATCTAGTAATTCATGCACCAAAGGTAATATTGATATTTAAAACCAACCAAATAGATCTAGCATAACCACATTCAAGGAATAGGTGATTACTGGATTCCACATGATGATTACATAAACTACAATGCAGTGAAGTAAACGATTGCAATGCCAAACAAGAGTATGAAGTCCGATTCACCCACCATTGAGTTCTGGTGATACTCCACAGCTGGTGGTACTCCGAAAATATGAATACTATGAAGTAAACAATTTCATCAAATGTGAATGCTTCCCCCTTTTCCTCTAAGTAGCGCACTTTCACGGCTTCGTGCTACAAAAACAACACACAAACTTATTTGGTTACATATAAGTTGAAAAAAGTATTATGGCAAATAAACCATAAAGATATGTACAAGTTGTAGAGGGGACACTCTATGGTGGCTTGCATGCGAAATCCGATGTTTGATTTTAAAAAACCTAGCTACCGCATCTAGGATGATGTTGTGCATATCCTTGATTTGTTGAACACTTCTTCTTTTCGGGTTCCCATAATCTTGGCTAAATCTGTTATGTATCTTCGCCCAAAAGGTCTCGGCCGAGGAGCGATCTACAATTCGACTTTCGGCTACCCATGCTTTGGTGATTGCCAAATCTTCTGCGGAGTCAAACGATGCCATTTGTTGTTTCTGAAGGTAGGGAATGAGTTGGTTCTCTAATAGGATATAAGTGGATTGCACGTGCGTTGCTAGTCGAACATCGAGTTTCAAATATGTCTTCTTCCCTATTAAACCAGTTGCTTAGCATGATAGAACACCGTTGCAAAGTGAAGAAAAACAAAATCGAGAGAATACAACAACAAATTCTCCTTTCCTTCTCTATAACAATGCCAGATTAATCTAAAATGCAACTTTTACTCCTTACAGCAACATAAGCTAATTACTAAATCCATAAAAAAAACCACTAGTAACAAAATTTAACTCAACCTAAACCAAATTCCACAATTTTCGTCACAAAATTAATACTGTCTAACAAAATTCAATAATGAAATCATAAGGAAACGTGATCATCCATGTGAACCCAAACCCAAAATTACAATCTTATTATTAGAATTTATCAGAGAATGTTCTAGATAAACTCTTTCTGAATTGGTTTATGATCATAAAAAAAATGAAAGACCTTAACAAAACAAAAGAAACCCTAACAATATCGATGTGCTTCCATAATTTCCATCACAGATAAGTTCATAAAAAACTCTTAAAATTGACAGAGCCCTAGCTTTACAGAATATAATAGCCCTGGCATTTTGCTGCCCCAAAGCAAACCAAAAAATGTCGCCCCTTTCTTTTGTGAACCATACCTGGTCAAAAAAAGAAAAATGCTCAACAAACAAAAACAACAAGCAATTGTTTTTCAAAATAACCCTGAATTATAATTCTATAATCAACAAATTATCTGGATCATGTAACTACAATATATATGTATGATTATTAGACTGTATTTGAGAACATTATAGAGTACGAATCTTGATTGAATCGGGGGTTTAAAAAAAAATCCCTCAAAACACATTACATAATACTAACTGAAATCAAAGGATTAGACTTAAAATCAATTACATATTATACACGATAATCTATTCTTATATAGAAATGGGGATTCAAAAAAATTTGCCCTAAAAATACAATTGAATAATACTTACTGAAAATCAAAAAAGGCACAATCAATATGCCAATGAAATCCATTCTCGTTATTGAATTGGAAGTTTAATTTTTCTTACCGTGGAGATGGTAGATCTAGTAGAAGTGGTGTAGGGAAAGAACTAAGAACCAGAAGTTTTCTGAAGAGACCGATAAAAGAGAAGCAGTCTTTGATTCTCTATAATATACAGAACTTGTTATATACTTAAAAAAAAGCCATTAAAGTAATTATATATCTATATATGCCCTTAAAGCAATTAGGAATATGTCCTTTTATTTTTTCTTAATCGCGATTTTAACCTCCACTTTTTCATTTTAATACAGAACACCCCTAAACGAAAAACTGAATTTGCTTCCCCTCCAAGTTGCTCCCCCAAAGTCAACCTTAGTTTTAGGAAATGTATATACCTGAAACCCTAACGATAGTAATTTCAAATTAATAAAAACATCCCCCATTCTTGAAATTAAACAAGTTTGCATTTAATCTGATAAGAGAAGGAAAGAAAATTTGTGCTTATTTCCTTACCTAGGATTTCTCTATTTCGCCTCTTTCAGTCTTTCTCCCGCGCGTGCAAGTAAGAGAAGGAAATAATCTTTTTTCTTTTTTCTCAACTAGTTGTTAAAGATATTTTAATTAACCTAAATTCCATTTTACCTAGGTTTATCACGTCATTATGACATAGTGGGTAAGGATATATTCCACTAGGGTACGTGTTGGATTAAAGCTTTCAGGGACCTGATTTGCTTGACCTATGTTTGACCTGATTTGTTTGAAATTATTTGATTAATTAGTTGTTGGTCAGGACTCAGGGATCAGGGTATTGAGATATGGCATGATGTCTGAGCCAAACCATGCTGCAGTTCAGGATATGGCCCATTTGTTAACTAATTAAAATTAAATAATATAAACAATTGTGCAGGGACCTATTATGTTTGACCATTTTTTGGGAATCACACGGATACGGGGTACAAGTAGTAGTTCGGGACGGCATACATACGGGAATTATACGGATTCGGATAGATCAGATTAGGTCAACGGTTCGTTGTTCGGACAGTAGTTCGGAACGACATACGTACGTGCATATTCGTTTTATAAATGTGAGTTCGGAACTTAAAATTTGGCTAACATATATGATAATTGATAAGTATTATGACCTTATTACGAGACTAATTTGATTTGTATATGATTTATATGATGGAAAAAAAACATTTTAGCATGATTATTTAACATGAAGTAAACAATTTAATCGCATAAATGTATTATAAAACTTATGGACTTTTAAACAAAAATCAACACATAAAAAACTGGTTAAACAACTACCAATAATTGCATTTAAATATAAAGTATATACAAAATCAAACAAAAACCAATCAACAGAACTCTGGTGAGAGAGCTACCTATGGGAGTTCTAGTTCGGAAATATTATTTGGATACGGTCAGTTCGGATACGTTCGCGAATCATTCGTGAGGTCCATATAATCCGGGAACTAGGTTCGGAGTTCAAATAGTTTGGAAGTATCATTTGGATTCGGTCAGTTCGGATACCTTCGCAAATTATTCAGGAATGATTCGGAGAATTACTAACTAGGGGTTGGGTTAACCCACCCAACCCATGCCCAACCCGATCGTTAGGAGAACATGGGCAATGTATTTCAAAACTTTGGGCATGCTTGTTCATAAATTTTATAAACCCGAGTTGAATTTGGGCAAGCATCGGTACAAATGCTTCTAGCCCAAGCAACCCACCCAACCCTAAGAACAATGATATAGCTATATAAAACTATTTTTATAATTGACATTATTATCTATTTAGAGTAATTTTAGATATTATCTTCAAATCTAATAATGAAAATATATATTATATTTATCTCATGAATCATGAGCCATTATTATCTATTTAGAGTAAGCCTTCTAACCCTCCCAACCAACCCAAGTCCACCCATAAGTCAGGTACTTGAGATATGGCATGATACATGAGCCAAACTTGTGAACCCTGGTGAACCATAATGCTACAGTAATGGCCTTCAAACTAGGAAACCGCCTGGTTTTACTCTTAAGGATAACGCTGTGTGCAATTAAGAGATTTTTTTTGAAGGGGCAATTAAGAGATGAGACGGCTAATAATGATGTATTTTGAAAAATTGTGTCTTGACTATTGACACTGATGAGGCGTGGTCTGCCAAGGGACAAGAAGTTTAACCATGTGCCATAAATGGACATTTATGGTTAATCTAACCACTCTACAAAACGATAAGAAACTGATATGCAATTACTTAATCAAAACAAAAAAATAAAGAAAATTTGTAGAGAGAAGAAGATTAAGAGATGGCTGAGCCAAACCAACCTGATGTTGTTTAAAATCAATCACCAGCATTAGAAAATGCAAAACAAGCAACTCATACATTCCAAATAAGAGGCTGAGAGATTGATTTCTTATTTAGAACATGAAATTCCAAATAAGAGGATTCAGGAAGAAGAAAAAAAAGGAGACGGGAAGAATTTGATAGGCAAAGAATTGAGAACGAAGAAGAGTACCAGTTTTGGATCATAAAATATGAGACAAGATATGCAAGGAAGAAGAGAGAAAGGCTAGAGAGATATGAACGTCGTTGGATTAAGACAAGAAGTGCCACAGAAAGTGAAAGTAATAAGGAAGGTGGAGAAGCAGTAAAACTTGATGAGGATGATAGCAGCAGCGAGGGATCTAATGATCCAGAAAAATAGGTTAGGGAGAGACAAAGGCAGGATAGAGATGATGCAGAAATGTATCTACTCTATTTGGCAGAGAAAGCTCAACCCATGATATTTGCTCGTATTATGTCTGAACCCCTGAACGTGGATTCAGACGGTGAGGAGATACCAGGGATGGATGTAGATGGAAATCCTATTGCAGAAGAGGTTCAGCAAGAATAAAATAAAGGATCATAAGATGGTGAAGATGATGAAGATGGTGGGGATGGAGGTTATGGTCCTGCAGCTTCTACCAGCACTAATAGCGGCGTAGACTTCTCCTATGAAGAAGAGGGCTTTAACACCGACGATGATCAGTGGTGATCATCTGAAGAGCATTGGGAAAATATTTTGAGTAAGACTTAGAAGGATTGCATTCCTTGAAGTCTTCAGATCATCTGCGTGAAAATTCACAAAGATTTTCCTAATGCTTGTAGTTGCTGGTGATGTTGGAACTGAAGGAGAGGTCTAGTCTTCTGTAATACATGATATATCTTCTAATGCATGGTAAGTGTTTTTTTTTGTGGTTTTATTTCAGAACAAGGTTTGATCTTGTAAAGGTGTTGTTTTGGTGTTGACAAAGATCAAACTCGGTAGTAGTAGTGGTACGTATTTTGATGGTATTTGTTATGGAGGTTATGGGAATTTTGCTTATCGGACAACATCAGAGTTGGTTGTTCAGGTGTAAGTCGAACTGGATTTGATAGTGTGTCTAGTTCTTTTGCTTATGGTTTGATTGTAAATGGAACTACTTAGTAATTAATGGTCTGATCTGTAATGGTGATGGCGTTTGTAAATGTGGTTAATGAAATTGCAATTGTCTTTTTTCGGTTTCTCTTTGTGATTTGAACCGTGGTATGTTGAAACAAAATAAGCATTATTCTCTATCAAGTCTAATTCACTTGATGGAGAGGCATATACAGACCTGGTCTGAATCTACAATCTGAGATGTTCATAATCACCAAAAGATGTTCATAATCCTAAATCACCCACAGTTTGAATCTACAATCTGAGATGTTCATAAAGCATGCAATTGAGATGTTCATAATCACCAAAAGATTCTCAAATCAGGGTACAATTCACAGCAACATAAAAATAAACCTAAAATCTGAAACATAGAGATGTTCATACTTCATAATCACCATAATAATAAATTATACCACTCAATAAATATACACAAGTGTGCTGATTTTGTTTTGCTTATTGACCTATTTTGTTTGACCTATTATGTTTGACCATTTTTTTATTTTAATTGTTGGTCAGGGACTTGAGATATGGCATGAGACATGAGCCAAACCATGCTGCAGTTCAAGATATTTCAATACACCAGCGTCACATAATGCATGTCAACAGGTGTTGGCTCTATGGAAAATGCGTAAACCCTGGTAAACCGTGCATGGTCAACAAGTGCCGGTGTCTATGAATTTTTCAAAAAATCAATTATGATTGTAGTAATAATATAGTAGGAAAAGTTGCGTCTGAAATTCAATAAGGAAGTAGTATTTTGTTAAATAAGGAATGTAAAATTTTAATTTTAACAAGTGTACTATCTATCTCATTCACATGAATGCTTAACGTGTCAGGATATTTAGAGATATCTTTAGGGTTACGGAAAGATTATAGGCGTCTAATTAGAACTGACAATCAGTAGTCTAATCCTACAATCTTAAATGCAAAATCCGCAAAATCCCACTTTCCATATATCACCTTGATTTTCGTTTGTTATATTCATGGTAAACATAACCCACCCACTATATTTATATTTGCATACTAGATATGTATAGGGGGGGGAGGGGAAACACTATATTTAGCTAGATTTGGATCCTAGAAATAAGAAATTAGATACCTCGTTCGTAAGTAAAAGAAAGAAGGAATTGAGAGGATGAGTTCTAATGAGAAATGTGTTCCAATGGTCTTATTAATAATGATCCTCCTCCTCCGAAGGGCTTTGCTTCATGGGATGACTTTGTGGAAAGCATTGGTGATATACTAGAAGATTTTGTTGATGAAGAATGGGAATTAGTTCATAATAAGAAAATGATCCATGTTGAAAATGATCCTCCTCCCAAGGGTTTTGCTTCTTGGGATGCATTTTATAAAAGCTATGGTGAACATTTGGATAATGAGTACAATGAATAAGAACATGGGAAGCCACCAAGACAAACAAATTTATGGCTGAGCACTCGGCATTGACTAAATTCAAGTTTTTTACATTATTTTTAGTATGCTAATTTTATTAATGTGTAAGCACAATTATGTAGCAGTCCTAGGCCTACTGTTTAATTGTGCTCTCAATTCTGTTTTTTTTTTTTGGTAAAGTTTGTCAGATTTGGCATTGCAATTTATGAAAAATTTGGCAATTTTTTTAAACTCTGATACAAGACTCAATATACAGTCCCTATCATATTCATGATCCTATCACTTTAACAGCAAAGCCACAAAAAAATCATGGTTAACCCAAATCTCTACACCAAGCCCCCTTAAACACATTACTCGTTCATTCTGTTTTGTCAAAAGATTGATACTCCAACAGATGAACAATGGACAGAAATTAAACAACATATGCACTTGGAATCTGAAGAAAATATTGCATCCATAAATATTAAACATTCACAAAAACTATACTTCCAAGAAGCTTTACAAACAAACTAATTAAACATTAAAAAAAGATTACACTAATAACACAAAAAATAAAAAGATATTTAACTAAACAAAAGATGGTGGATCAAGATGTGATTGAATACCATTCTTGCATAGCAGAACCATGAAAACAGGGGACTAGATCAGTTATAATCCCCTTCTTCTTCACTGCTGCTGTCGACAATCGTAACCACATCTTTGTACGGCCAATCATCATCGTCATCATCAACATCATCGTTTTCATCTTCATCCTCAAGCGCTGGCCCAAACCAAAATAAGTGTTCTGGATCATCTAAATCATCATCCTCATCCTCATCCTCATCCTCATCCTCCTCCTCCTCATCATCATCCTCAAAATCGTACTCATCATCCTCTTCATCGTCTTCCTCTTCTTCATCGTCCTCCTCTTCTTCATAGTCAACAACATCATAATCATCAACATCTCCTAAACAAGGAACAACCTCGCAACCAAAATAACCACCAATCTCTTTGTCTCCATCAAGAAGAAGAAATCGGAAGGAAGTTACTAGAAGAGCAGTCATTTTGTCTGGTTTGATACTGAAACTTTTAGTTTTTGATACTGAAACCCTAGTTTAGAGAGAGACTTGGAAACGAAAAAGCGGTAATTTCCAGTCTCCATTCCTTGCTCGTGTTTTATACCGTGACACACATCTCTAGATTAGCCACGTGCAAACTTGGCTAGTGAAAAAGTATGCGGCTTCGGAAAATAAATAAATATTGGATGGAAAATTAAAATCAAGGAATTTATCTGGGTGGAGATACTCCCTGTAAATTTATATTTGGATGATAAATACTTGCTAAGAATCATGACATCGAAATATAAATTGGTTAACAAGCTCGTCCAAGAGTGACATCGGTATAAATGGAAAATTACCATTAAGCAATTTGTCTCGGTGGAAATACTCCCCGAAAACTTAGATTTGGACGAAAAATTCTTGCTAAGATCATGACATGGAAATAAATAAAAATTGGTTTAGAAGCTCGTCCAAGAGTGACATCGGTAAAAATGGAAAATTACCATCAATCAATTTATTTTGGTGGAGATACTCCGCGTAAATTTAGATTTGGACGATAATACTTACTAAGAATCATGACATCAAAATATAAATTGGTTAACAAGCTCGTCCAAGAGTGACATCTATAAAAATGGAAAATTACCATTAAGAAATTTGTCTCGGAGGAAATACTCCCCGGAAACTTAGATTTGGACGAAAAATTCTTGCTAAGATCATGACATGGAAATAAATAAAAATTGGTTTAGAAGCTCGTCCAAGAGTGACATCGGTAAAAATGGAAAATTACCATCAATCAATTTATCTTGGTAGAGATACTCCGCGTAAACTTAGATTCGGAAGATAATACTTGCTAAGATCGTGACATCGAAATATAAATTGGCTTACAAGCTCGTGTAAGAGTGACATTGGTAAAAATGGAAAATTACCATTAAGAAATTTTTCTTGGTGGAAATACTCCCCGGAAACTTAGATTTGGACGAAAAATTCTTGCTAAGATCATGACATGGAAATAAATAAAAATTGGTTTAGAAGCTCGTCCAAGAGTGACATCGGTAAAAATGGAAAATTACCATCAATCAATTTATCTTGGTAGAGATACTCCGCGTAAACTTAGATTCGGAAGATAATACTTGCTAAGATCGTGACATCGAAATATAAATTGGCTTACAAGCTCGTGTAAGAGTGACATTGGTAAAAATGGAAAATTACCATTAAGAAATTTTTCTTGGTGGAAATACTCCCCGGAAACTTAGATTTGGACGAAAAATTCTTGCTAAGATTGTGACATCGAAATAAATAATAATTGGTTTAGAAGCTCCTCCAAGAGTGACATCGAGTCTTGTCGACGAAGCCAATCATAGTCGTTCGTGAATTCATAATGCTAACCAATCAAATAAACTAGTTTCACCTGATAACCTAACATCCCCAAACATCCTTGCCAATATTATCGGTTGATCGGTCCGATACGACCAATAATGCGATATCATTGGATATTCATATGTATCGCTGATATATCATGTTTCGTCCAGATTAAAGGCACAAACATGATAAAATCCTATATTGTCGGCCAATATTTAAAAAAAAAATACTAATCTCGGTTCTTTTAATACAAATTTAATTGTAAGAGCTAGCTAGAATTGCTTCTAATAATATGAATTGGGATTTTAATCAAAAAAAAATTGCACCAAAAAGCATTTATGATCTTCCAAAGTACTAGCTAGTACTCCAAGGAATATGTTAATCATTTATTATTTTGTTTTTAAGAATATGTGAATTGGGAGTAAAATAGTGCAATGTAGTTGACTCAGTAGTAAAGAAAAGATACTAATATATCCAAGGTAACAGTAACAAAGGAATTAGCTAGTACAATAATAAATACTTCAGTTTGCAGTGGTATTTTTTTATCTTTGATCATTTCTACTTTAACAATTTGTGTAGAATATTGTAGTGGGACCCTGTCCTAAATACCATCCGCATCACTAAATACTAGGAGTATATATATGGAACATTCCTATGATTGATTTTTGGATTTAAGGGTACATTCCTATGGTAGTTGTACTTTAGGACTTATTGTTATGTGTGACTAAAAGAAAAGTATGAGTCAATATTGTATACCCCACAAGATCTGATAACTTTTGGTCTTATCAAAAACAATAAAAAGTTTGTATAACCTTCACTCACTTATATTTTTTAAATTTACTTTTTTTGGGAACAAGATATAAAGCAGAGAAAGAAAACAACCTAACTATATTCTTCTCACACCTTTGACTACGTAAGTAGATTTTTTCAGTCATCATTACACCTGAGTTTCTCATATTTCACTTCCACTAATATACGCACAATCACAATGAGTCCCTTTTTTTTTGTGCATGCAAAAGAAGAAGATCTAGGTAGCTGTTACGGTCCTGCAATAAATGGGAATTTGACAGTAGTCATAATGAGTATCTTGTGCGGACTTGTTGGGTACATGCAAACGAAAAGATAGATCTCTTCAGTACTCCTCTTCTTCTGTTTTGCCAAATAATATAGAGAAGATTATTTTTGTTTCTAAAATGTCTGTCACATTGGGTTGGCTTGACCCAAATTTGGCATTGGTGGCAAGATCCCTTGTGGTCCAGTCTTTCCATAAATTAATGTTATATTTCTTCCATTTTGGTTGTGCCTAAATTAAAATAAAAAATCTGATAACTGTCATAAGGGATTATGTTTATATAAGGTATATTATGGAAAACTGAGTTGACTCAACGAGTTAAGATAATGAAAATTGATTGATTAACAAACAAATATCAAGCAAAGAATTTAAACACGAGCATATATTAAAGAACCAATATTTTTATATTATTCATTCTAAAACTAAACGAAGCAAAATAATACCAACATCCTCAGTATTAAAAAACAAAAAACACATTATTCGAAAGTTTCTTTGATAATATGCTCAACTAAAACCACCGCATCTGGTACTCGTGTTGCAGCGTTAGCAGGCTGTGCTGGAACTTCAAGTGCATTTTTTTCTAGAGGTGTCTCCCTGGGTATTTCTGGTGTACCAGACACAGTTTCACCAACATGCTCATTCTAAGGAATGGGAGCATGGACACTATCCATTTCAATAGAAGCAGAAGCAGGAAGAGTAAGATTGTCAACATGATCTTGAACTTCAGCTAACAGGGGCATGCCAGGAACCTTACACACGCCATCAATAGTTATGGTGATCCTTAGCTTTCTAGGGACAGCCATTACTATCCTTGGAATTGTATTAATGCTCTCGGTATTGTTCTTATTGGAACTCATTTTCTTTGTCTAATATATCAATCTATCTTTTATGCTAGTGTGGTTTGTACGACCTCTAATATATATATATATATATATATGTATTATAAAAAACCCTTTTTTTTTAGGTTAGGAGCATTATCTCTTTTTTTTTTTTTTGCTGAAACAAATTTTTTTATTAATGAAAAAACTAAAAGAAAGGCTTACAGGACTTACTCAAACCCAAAAAGCAAAACAGAATACAAAAGGCAAAAGGAAGGCCCAAAGAAACAAAGCCCAAAACTTACAACTTTACAAAAGAACCAAAAAACTAGCCTATGAAAAAAAATTCTTCACCTGAGAATCATAAGGTTGATTCCAACTCACTCCATCCAAACTATGACCCCCTTCATGCACCATTTTTTTTATTCTGCACTTAAATCCAGAGAGAGAAGGCTTTTTTTCTTCAAACAATTTTTCATTCTTCTGAAACCAAAGCTCTTTCATTGTTGCACAAGCAGCTATCATCCACACCTGTCTAACAAAAGGGCTCTTATACTTGGCTGCAACATAAACATCATCAAAAGATGTAGGATTGGCAAAGCAGAAAATTGTGTTTAACCAACTCCATATAGCCACACTAAAATTACATTCCCACAAGGTATGCTTCATGTTATCCTGAGCTTGCAAACAAATACAGCACATGGAAACCATTTCAAAGCCCTTACTTCTCATAATCTCATCATCAACATAGACTGCTTGCTGTAATTTCCAGACATTACTGGAAATGCTAGGATGAATGAAGTTTATCCAAACAAACTTTGGCCAAGATAGCTGAACTTCCTTATGCCTTATTTTCTCAACTGCAATGTCAGTATGAAAGATGCCATCCTTGCTATCAACCCACTCACATTTATCTTTACCACCACTTATTACAGGCAAAGAGTACATTGAAAGTAATTGATGAACCTCGGCTTCAATACTTCAGTTACCATTTTGAATTAAATCATGTACTTTCATACCTCTATGAACTTGTACAAACTCGGTTAACCCAGTGTCTTCAATTATGGGATGATCACTTAACCAAGTATCAAACCACATATAAATTTGAGCACCACCTCCCACTTTCCACATAATATCATCCTTCAGAGTGTGCCAAGCCCATTTTAAACCTTTCCAAACTGAAGATTGTTTCCAGTTTCTTGTTTATTGTCCATATTTGTCTTTAAATTTTGCAGAAAAAAATTAAGCCCATTCATCATCTGAAATCAAAATCTTCCACATCAATTTCATTAACAAAGATTTATTGATTGTTGCCAATCTTTTAATCCACAGACCACCTTCTGCATATGGAGTGCAAACCCTTTTCCAAGAAATGGTTTTGAATTTCCTTAACTCTCCATCACCAGTCCATAAGAAGTTTCTAATAAACTTTTCACACACTTTTATTACTGAAGAAGGCCATTTGTAGACTGACATATAATAAATGGGGACACTGCACAAAACTGATTTCACATTATCTCCAATTACTTAATTTAGTTGTATTCCGCATATCACTCTCAAATAAACAAAATATAACAGTTTCCATATTGATAAATATATTCTCATATACGCGTACAACACCACATTGATTTTAGTATATAGTATGATTTATCTAAATACGGAAAAATAACACGAAAAAATTGCGTAAACACAACCATGTTTATTGAGTACATGGAGTATATGCTTTATCTTACAGTAGATCATAACCATGTACTCTTCGCTAATGTGCATGCCTTGGATACACTCTTGCCAAATCTGTAGGTATCTGAAGTATCTCTCTCCATGATTCGCCATGCCTAATCTTCTCTGAACAAATTTCTATTTTTGGTATAATTTCCTCGTTAATTCACACCTACTCAAAGCCATGCGCAACAATTCCGTCCGGCCAAGCGTTATAACCATGCCCAAATTCTCTTTTGGCTTTCGTATATTGGTCAACACCATAAATTGCAGCTATGATTGGCAATAGCAGTATATATTGGGATCCTTTTTTTCTTCGAATGATTAATATACTATGGTCATAACCCTAATTTCTTGTCTTACTATGGTCATAACCCTAATTTTTTAATTTGCAATGGACACATAAATAGAATGTTGATAAACTGGAATAAATCTCACACAAACACGTGAAAATATTCGTTTATTGTTTTGGATCATGGATTTTTAAGTAAGGCATGCTGATTAAGGATGCGAGCATTGGCCAAGCGGTGTAACGGTTCGCACACCTTCGTATTACGCTTCACATTAACCGAATAGATTTTGAAACACCAAAAGACGTGAAAATTCCAACAGGTGTGTTGTGTGGGGACACATATTGCATCCATTGGATGCCTATATAAGCATTCAACAAAAACGAAATCCTAAATACTTTTACATTAAAAAAAAATATTTCACCAGTAATAATAATGGAAACGTTGTCGGATTTAACTCCCGAGATACTGCACCTCCTCCCAAGTACATAAGGTATTTTGGCAAGAAAATGTGAATACAAAGAGTGTAATGCTGTCCTTGCAGACAAAAGAATTGGACTCCTTTTCGGTTTCACTCAAAAAGTGACAAAAGAAAAAGTTACGCAACTCTTCTACAGAGAACAAATTGAGGAGGAAGATTACTACATAATGATGGGAGATTTCTAACAGATGTTATTTGGAAACAATGGTACCTGGAATATTATATGATCCTATGATGAAAACATGTCACACCCAATCGTTGGATCTTATAATGGTCTGGTATGTTTTTATGTTTCACACCACGACATACAAGATCATATCTATATTATGAATCCAACAACGGGTGAGCACCTCCATCTGCCACAAATATGCGATCCAACACCAACGTCACAAATTAGTTGGGATCCACGATTCGTCGTAGGGGGTTTCGGCTATTATGAACATACCAGTGAATACAAAGTAGTTCGAATTCAAGTGGATGGTAAAGTGGACGTACACTCTAGGAGACAATAGGGGATGGAGTAACATCAGAGATTTTCCTTTTACTTTTTGAGATTCAGGTGTGTACGCACATGGTTGCATTTTTTGGATAAATCATTATTTTTATGACAATATTCAGATAGTATCTTTCAATTTGGACAATGAGACATTCCAGTCACATTATCCATCCCCCATCATATTTATGAGAATGATGGTTTCAGTACTCCAAAACTTGGAATGGTCTTGTCTGGATTTCGCCTTTTATTTTACAACATTCACGATATTTATGATATCCGAATTGATTTTTGGGCACTCATTTCCGATAATGATATTCATGCACGGGCACCCGGTGTAGAATGAAATTGGGAACTTAAGAAAAGCATTGTCTTGG
This sequence comes from Papaver bracteatum, assembly GCA_023529315.1. Lineage (NCBI taxonomy): Eukaryota > Viridiplantae > Streptophyta > Magnoliopsida > Ranunculales > Papaveraceae > Papaver > Papaver bracteatum. The sequence goes on from JAJJWX010002616.1 coordinate 203,628, forward strand.
AAGAGCCTTCGAATCTATGGTGGCCGCCTTATAAGCTTATAGCCTTGGGAAAGAACAACGACGTCCTATTGCAAAATCACTGATGTTTAGCGTGTTATAATGAACTCACCAGAACTTTGACAGAAATTGTGGAGATAAGGTGGGAAAAGGTTAGAGTTATTCCTCACATGAGGAGCACCGTCTCGTTGAGAAATTTTGGAGGAAAATCGGAAACATGTACTGACGATGTCCATGCCACAAACATATTCCGAGTGTAGTGTTTTTTTTTTTTTTTTTATCAGAGTAATGTAGTTTGGTGTTAAATATATATATATATATGTATGTATATTTTTAATAGTACTATTTCTCATCTTTGATTTTTTTTTTGTATCTTGTCTGGACTAAAAGTTGTTTTTGAAATATGGAGAATCAGACTTGGTCTTATTTTGGGTAATAATGGTTGGTATTTTATTTAATGGAGTTAATGCTTTAAACATATTCCCGACGAATTTAGAGGGGGATTTTCTTTTATGGTGGTCAATTTGGTATATAGGGAGGCATTTCTGTATTGCAGTTGTATTTATGGTTATAAATTTTTCGAATCTATAGGGAGACTTTTATGTGTTCATTATAATAAAATTCTAGAGGGGAAAAGAAAAATGTAAAAAGAAGTGAGAATTTGAGATGCAAAGGGAATAAGTGATTGATAGACAAATCAATGATGATATTCTTGGAAATGCATTGATAGACAAATCAATGATATTCTTGAAAATGCACACGAATGAAAAAGATTCAGTTATCAATAGTCCAAAATTTCCCATTAGACACTCTTAATTCCAATTTTTCTCTGTACTTTGATGATACTTATTTTTCAAAATAGTAACTTGTGTAACCATTTGCAATTAAAATTTGTATCATCATTTCCATTAAAGAAACTTAACCCAAAAAATCCACCAGCTATAAGAAAATTGGAATTGGTAGAGTCTTACCTGTTGCCATCCATCACTCGGAGTCGTAATCCGACCTTTCCCTCTCTGATCCCATATCAGTTTCAGAATCAGTCACTATGTTGAGTATGACCTCATTTTCATGTGGTGTTCGTGATAGGTACGCCTGATACTCATCTTCTATACTGATTTTAGCCTCAGGGTGGTCTGTATAATCCTTATATCTTCTAGCCCTAATCCTTCTCATTAACAACACACCTTGTCTCCTTTCCTTTTTCCTGCAACAACTGCAAAAATTCTTCTGGGTATTCTTCATCTTTTACTTTATCTTTGCTTCTCTTCTTTTTCTGGCTCATATACTGAGTTTGCATGAAAAACTCATTCCACAACAGATCCATATCATCATCTTGGTTATTTTTCTGCAAACCTACTTCTTCCTATTCTCTCATATTCCTTACCTCTACTTTCTTCTTCATTTTATTCAATCTTATTTCTTTGCATTTATAGTACTTAGATTTCTATAGTTGCTCCAAATCCATTTCAGATACTGCTAATTTGAACCTCATCATCACTTTCTTTCTCTTCAAGCAATCCTCCTTATCAACTTATTCCTCTGTCATTGGGGTCTTGCCTTTTGATGGTTTGGAACCACTTTCTTTTTCTGGGTTATTTGGAGACATTTATATTTGAAATTTTGATTGGAGAAGTTTTTTTTCTTAAAACACAAAAAATCCTATGTGGCCTAAAATATATGAACTCTCCAATGTCTCATTGGATAACTACTTCATGACGTAATGGTTATCCTTTAGATTTTGTTTGCTTTTAAATAAAAATTTAGTTATAGGTTTAAGCTATAACCGCTTATGAGATAAAACGGGCAAATATGCTTTACTTGCTTGCTCATTAAGGACGCGACCTTTCAAAGATAAAACATGCAAATATGCGTTACTTGTCTGCATGCTCATTAAAGGTGCGACCTTTCAAATAATGCATGCTCATCAAGGACGCAACCGTTCGCCAACAGGTGTATTGGATGTCTATATAAGCATTACTCATATCTGCTTGTAGCATTCTACAATATTAAGAAAATCTTAAATGCTTTAATTATTTTATTTTTTTTTGATAATCTTTCATCAGTATAATAGTGATGGATATGTTGCCGGAATTAACTACCGATATACTACAACACCTCCAAACTGCAGAAAGCATTTTAGAAGCAAATGTGTTTCCAAAGAGTGGAATACTATCCTCGGGGAAAAAAGAATTGGACTCCTTTTTGGTGTCACACCAAGAATAGGGAAAGAAGTTACTCAACTCTTTTATAAATAGGAATATTTCAACCCGATCGTAATAGCCAACAATCACGACGCCCCGAATGATGGAACCCATGAAGATTTGACTAAGTTGCACCCAATAGTTGGATCTTGCAATGGTCTGGTCTGTTTTTATGTTTCACACCACGGCATACAAGATCCTGCATATGTTATGAATCCAGAAACTGGTGAGCACCTACATTTTCCATAACTATGCATCCCAATTATTGCACGAGATCAAGTACTTTCTTGGTATCCTGTAATTGGGGGTTTCGGATACTGTAAACGTACCGATAAGTACAAGGTATTTCGAATTCACATGGATGGTAAAGTTCAAATACACACTCTAAGAGACAAGAAGGGATGGAGGAACATAGCATGGGAGATTCCTTATATTTTTCGGAGTTCATGCGTGTACGCACATGGTTGTATTTTTTGGAAGGATTGTTGTCAGTGGGATAGTGGCATAGTTTCTTTCAATTTGGACACTGAGACATTTCACCAACATTCGTGACCCCCACATCATATTCCTAGGAGTGAGTTCCCTTCATTTGGGATCGTTATGTTCGGATTTCGCCTTTTATTTTACTACATCCATGAGGCATGTGATGAGGGGATTAATCAGCCCCAGATAGATTTCTGGGAACCCATTTCCAAAAACAAATATTCATACATGGGAACCTAGCGGGGAATGGAATTGGAATCATAATGTAAGCATTTTCTTGGAAAAGGATGAGGATGAAAGGTGGCCGACCTATTACCCGATAGCTTTTGGAAAAAACAAGGACCTCCTATTGTGGCAGAATGGGCGTTTATTGCGTTACAATGCACTCGCCAGAACTTGGACGGAAATTTGGGGGACATGACTGTGGGAAACAAGCAAGGTTGCAATTATTCCTCATATGAGGAGCGCTGTCTCGTTGAAGAATTTTGGTGGACAATCAGAAATATGTACTCATGATGTCCATGCCACTAACAAACTCCTTGGGTTATCTGTGTAGCTTTTTTTTTCTTGTAGTTGTGTTGCTTTTTGTTTTTTGTTTTTGTTTTTGGTGTATTTTTTTTCTATGTACAATTTATTCCTTGGGTATGTATATTTTTTTTTCTCTTGTAGTTGTGTTTTTTTTCTGGTGTTTGGATTATTTTCTATGTTGAAATGTACAATTTAGTTTGGGTCATTGTTTAACTAGCCAACCTTTGGGTTTTTTCCTTTTTTTTGCGTTACACCTATGGTCCAGCCGTCAGGGCCACCCCAACCCACCTAGGTAATTAGTCGAAAAGTAGAAAAATTATTTGGGTATTTCCTAAAAGATCATGATTTATTTTAGTTTGTTATGTTTGGAATGTATATATTAGATTAAAATAGAAATTAGATAAACATGAAAATATTCATTCCATATCTCATTATACTGCTACAATATCTCATTTTTTAGTAATATGGTAATTGAAATATTCGGTGTAAATACCAAAGAATCGTGATTTAAGATAATGATGGAAAACCTGAAAAATTAGAGTTTTCAATCACACCAAGCATAAAAAAAAACTAACATAGAGTACTAAGAGGGATTGTTGATATGAAATTGAAGAGAGGATCCAAAAACATCCTAGACTGACGCGACCATCCGCCAACAGGTATATTGGATGTCTATATATATATATATAAGCTTTATACTCGTATTTGCTTGTAGCATTCACAATAAGAAAATCCTAAAAGCTTGTAAAATTTTTTTTGTTTTTTTTGATAATCTTTCATCAGTATAATAGTGATGGATATGTTGCCGGAATTAACTACCGAGATACTTCAGTGCCTCCAAACTACAGAAATCGTTTTATCAAGCAAATGTGTATGCAAAGAATGGAATACTATCCTTAGGGACAAAAGAATTGGATTCCTTTTTGGTGTCACACCAAGAATGGGGAAAGATAAAGTTACCCAACTCTTTTATAGATAGGAAGATTTCAGCCCGATCGTAACAGCCAACAATCATGATGCTCCGAATGATGGAACCCATGATGATTGGACTATGTTTCACCCAATAGTTGGATCTTGCAATGGTCTGGTTTGTTTTTATGTTTCACACCATGGCATACAAGATCCTATATATATTATGAATCCATAAACTGGTGACCACCTCCATCTTCCACAACTATGCATACCAATTGCACTGGATCAAGTACTTTCGTGGTATCCACGATACAACGTAATTGGGGGTTTCAGATACTGTCAACGTACCAATAAGTACAAGGTAGTTCGAATTCACATGGATGGTAAAGTCCAAATACACACTTTAGGATACAAGAGGGGACGGAGGAACATAGCATGGGAGATTCCTTATACTTTTCGGAGTTCAGGTGTGTATGCACATGGTTGTATTTTTTGGATAGATTGTTATCAGCAAGATATTGGCATAATATCTTTCAATTTGGACACCGAGACGTTCCATCAACATTTTCCACCCCCGCATCATATTCCTGGGAGTGAATTTTGGATAAATACTTACCCATCACTTGGGATGGTCATGTTTGGAGTTCGCATTTTATTTTACTACATCCATGAGGGAATTGATGGCCCCGAATAGATTTTTGGGCTCCTATTTCCAAAGAAAATATTCATACATGGGCACCTGGCGGGGAATGGAATTGGAATTATGAGATAAGCATTTTCTTTAAAGAGGATGAATGGCCAACTCATAACCCGATAACATTTATAAATAAAAATGAACTCTTATTTTGGCAGAATATGCGTTTATTGCGTTACAATACACTCACCAGAACTTGGACGGAAATTTTGGGGGCACTACCGTGGGAAACAAGGATTGCAATTATTCCTCACATGAGGAGAGCTGTCTCGTTTAATAAGTTTGGTGGACAATCGGAAACGTGTACTCATGATGTCCATGCCACTAACACATTCCTAGGCTTATCTATGTAGCTTTTTTTCTTGCAGTTGTGTTTTTTTTTTTGGTATATGGATTCTTTTCTATGCTGAAATGTACAATTTATTCCTTGGGTTATTTATGTTGCTTTTTTTTTCCTTGTATTTTTTTTTGTTTTTGTTTTGGTGTTTGGATTTTTTTTTCTATGTTGAAATGTTCAATTTCGTGCATCAACATGAAAGTGTTGCCGCTAAATGTTGGGTCATTGTTTAACTAGCCAACATTTGGTTTTTTCCTTTTTTTGCGTTACACCTATGGTCCAGCCGGCCGGGCCACCCCAACCGACCTAGGTAATTAAATTAAAAAGGAAATTAGATAAATAGGAAAATATTCATTCCATATATCTCATGAGATCATAATTTATTTTAGTTTGTTATGTTCGTTATGTATATTAGATTAAAAAGGAAATTAGATAAACATGAAAATATTCATTTCATATCTCCTTATATTGCTACAATATTCGATGTAAATACCAAAGAATAGGTGATTTAAGATAATGATGGAAAACCTAAGAAATTAGGGTTTTCCTTAGAAATATATATAAATTACACCAAGCATAGAAAAAATTAACATAGAGTATTAAGAGGAAAATGAGTTCTGCTAAGAGAGACTGTAGAGATGAAACTGAAGAGATGATCCAAAAATGTCCTCGACTGATGGCTGGACCTCGTAAATTGAGGATTATAATTATTGTGGACGTAATAAGTACTGCTCCTGGTGTTCCTCTCGACGTTGTAATTAATTCTGTTGTCAGTAGTGTTGACAATGATGATGTTCCTATTTATGTTGATGTTATTCCCGGTGTTCCTCTGGACGATGTAATCTGTAGCGTTGAGGATACTGATGTTCCTGCTTATGTTGATGGTCCTACTGTGAATGATGATGCTCCTGCTTCTATTATTGATATTATTGATGAAGATCGTCTCGATGTTCCGGATATGGAAGATAATCCAAAAGTTAACAAGCATGATATTAACAAGCATGTGGAGCCTGATGAAGCATAAAATGACAAATCTGAGGATGACAAGGCGCCCAAGCCTACTGGTTGGAGTGATCAGGTTCACCTCAGCATTGCAATTAGAATTGTTTGAAGATGGGGATGGTTCATTTGATATGTTTTTTTTTTTTATGATATGGTTTGATTTATCGATTTCATTTTGTGGACGCTTTGAAAGTTGTTTTCGTTTCTTGTTTCGTTTGCTAATTTTGTCATTTAGAAGAAGGTGATGTTTATGAAATAAATCACATAATTATTTATAAGTTCATAGAGTTTACATAATGCAATATACTCTTACAAATTTATTTATTTATGAGGTGTGCATTCTTTTGGAAAAATAAATATAATTAGCTGAAAGAACGGAGGAAATGTAGAAAAATACAGTTTCCCCCCCTGTAAACAATAAAAATAAATTATCACTTTAGGTCTGATCTTATTATCTCCTTTCCAATACTTTTAACAAAAATACGAGTTTGAACAAGTAAAGTGCTATTGAAAGTAAAGTACTGCTATACGACGATGTTAATGATAATGATATTTGCGTGGAATTGGATGAGATTGAGGAACCAGACTAATCTGACAAAAAACTAGACTCATCTAACAAGTTTTTTGCTTTTTAAACAGGGTTTTTGATGACCATTTTGTTTTTAGTGGTGGTTTTATTTATTTTTTAAGTACTGCACTAGATGGAGGCTTTTTACGTTGATAGATAGGTTGACATTTATGTGATGAATGATTCACGTTGAACTTTATGTTTTTTGGAAATGATGAACATGAAAATGGATGGGTTTAGTTTATTTATCTTTATTAGCTTACTGTATGATTAGAATAATACGTTTCCTACATAGGTGCCACTAATAATTCATACGTTTCCTCCCTAAACCAAGAAAAATACAGGAGACAACCCAGCTTAAAATTATTAAGGTAAATATTATTCGAAATAGGAAAGTACTTTTTTTCTATAGCCTCTTTTCGAGTTGGTTAGTGATAGGAAACAAAATTTCGAAAATTTTGGGAAACAATTTTATCATAACTGTCTACGATATATTCTCTCATAAAATAAGGAAACTAACCATATTGGTTACACATCAAAAATTTGGAAATAAAAAAAGAAAAACACCAAAAATCTTTTGTTTGGCGGGTGATGAAAATGGATTTTACTGGGCGGGATGATTTCAAAAGGAAAATCAATTCCTGCTTGATGGTTTGGTTAAATTCCAAAAAGAAGAAGAAAGATGAGTTTGATCTACTTTTTCAGTTTTTATTACTCGATTCATTCTCTATATGAAATCATAATTCTACTACTATCGTCTCTAATCTTTACAAGGAACCTACCTCTTCAGACACGATCTTTGTTGTTGGTATTATTTCTACACCCATTATCGAATGAATATTAAATTTATGTTAGATTTTTTGTTTGATCTCATGGAATCAGATGTTAGATCTTATAGGTTTACTTGTTAAAGCATGATTAGGGTTTTTATTCGGTTGTATCAAAGAACAAGTTAATGACAATCACGGGTTGTACGATGAGATGTGATTTCATTTTGTTACAACAATAATATTTTAGGCTTAAGTTACATGCACGAATTATTATAAGATTTAGGTAAGGATCTTTCTTTCATGTTACTTAGTTAGGCTTTACTAGTTAGTTAGGTTTTACAAAATAAAAATAAATAAAAAAACTTAACGATGCTAATTTTTTTCTAGAGTTTTTGTTATTGTTTGGGTTGGATTGATTGAGAGTTAATAACTCTACTTTAATCGACGATGTTGTGTCAATCATATTTATATACAAGGCTTCTCAAGATTTAATCATTTGAGTCTCTGTTACTTGGCGAGCCTGTAACGTCTGTATTTTAAGTTGCCACTTTTAATAATACCATGTTGCTGGTTGGCCAATTTGACTATATCTTCAAGCTAAAAATGAATAATCATTATCTGGTGATTTAGTGCTCTTGGCTTTTGTAACAAAAAGTTATATAATACCGTTTAACCGGTACCTTTCTCTTTGTGGATAACACAATAATCATGAGGAGATTTTGTGTGTTGCAGTGATGTTTTAGCCTCAAGTTACATGCATTACTGAGTTCATGTTTGATTTCTTTTCATATAATATAAAATAGGTATAACACATGTTGCCTATCCTGTTAGGTTTAGCTAATATTTTCCAAAATAAGCTCAAATTCCTAACTGAGATGCACGTACCTACACAGCTTTTGTCATGGGAGAAGATGATGATTACAACCAATGGAGGGAATCAGATGTTGAGGGGTATTCTGATGAAGAAACGGTGGATTTAGATGAGAGTCATGATGACATTGTACAATCATATGACGATGATGGTCGAGATATGCTCCACATTGCTTGATTGGAAGACTTACAGGTAATGTGTGAAACCTTGTACTTACTTTTTTCTACTTAAACATCACATGGTTTCATATGTTGTCTCGGTTATTTTCAGAGTCAGAAGATTCTGAAAATGATGATTTGGAGGTGTTAGAAGAAAAATAATTGGAAAATGCTCCAAAATCAGAAAAGCATCCACAACAAGAAGACTCTACAGAAGTGATCATAAAAGAGAGGGGAATGACAAGAATGTTGAATCTGCATAGAGACTTCTCGATAAAAGATGCCAAAAGAAGGGATATTGAATTTGACAAAATATTCTGACCTATTGGTAACTATAGAATTGAATTCAGTAGTTACCTAGGCTATTTGTTCTGTGATATGGTTGGCATAAAAAATTTATGTTGGAAGGAAGTCCCTTCAACAACAAAAGAAAATATGTGGGAGAAAATTCATATGCTGTTACCAATTCGTCGTTTTTGTTGTCTAACTGTGAGTCTGTGATTAACATATATTAGATGTTATTGCAGCTTCATTATGAGGTGCCCCATGAGCTGAAGCGAGTGGTCATGAAGCGTCTACCTGTTTTTCCGCGGGACTTCAGAAGGAAATTGTACAACAATCATGTAAAACCCTTCCTGGAAATGCCGCACAAACTAAGAACTTTCCCCAAAAAGTACGAAACTGTAATGGACCAAGAGAACTGGGACAATTACCTTAATCATGTACTAAAATCGGATATATTTAAGGTATGGAATACATATTGCTTTTTCTGATTTTGTGTTTCGTTCTTATTGTCTATCCCGGCATACTAATGAAATTATTTTTATTTCCTATGCAAGAAAAATTCGGAGAGGGAAAAAAAGGCAATATCACAATCCAAGTTCCCACATCGGACGGGATGAGGAGGATAATCGGGATTAAAACTAAAATTAGTAAGTCTGATGTCTTATTTATTATACACTGCACAGTAAAACATACCATATCATATACTTCTGTTTTGTATGTCGTGTTGCGTGTCTCATATATGCAGAAACTTAAAATGGTATAGGGATGTGTCCTCTTACACCAATCTGTAATTTTGTCACATTAGACGCTTTGGAATAGGTTTTCTTTTTTACACAGTTAATATCTGTGCGGATGTAAATCCTTACTTGTTTCTGGTAACTACTAGGTCCAAAGCGAAAATGTTGTCGAAGAAGATCTTGAAGACCGGTGATTCATGTGGGCAAGAGCACGCGAAAACAAAGATATAATTATTCCAGATGAGTTTGTTAGAAAAAAGACATCTGAAGTTGTGAGAAAACAGAAACATTGTAGTCCTCATGTTTTTAACCAAAGTAAGTGCAAAGTAATTGCGCAAGGTTTAAATAAGAATTTAACACATTATTTGAACAGGAAGAGAAGCGGAAAATGATTCGAGAGGAAACTCTAATGGTTGGTCATAACGAGGATGCCCTAACAGTTGCGATCGGCCCGGATAAGGGTGGACGTGTCAAGGGTGCTGGCTTTGGAGTGACAGCAACCCTTTACTTTCCAAATGGAAGAAAACCAAGACACTCGAAAGAGATCGATGAACTGCGTGAAAAGATGAAAGCTAAGGAGAAAGAATTAGAGTCTACTAAAAATGCGTATCAAAGATTGACAGATAACTTGTTATCTCAAGGAGTCGACATTGCAAAAATTGTGGGCAACATTATCAGCAAGTCTGGAGGAGAGGTAAGTGAACCGAGTTTTGATTAGATTGTGTAATGTTTTGAAAAAATTGGCAGACAATATCTGATTTTTTCAAACAATGTGTTCAACTAAAGTCATAGGATGCAGGACCTATCAACGCCTCCTATCGATCTAAGAATAACATAGGTCCAGAATAAATTAAGCAACTTCAAAAAAAACATGAGAAATCCGGTCCGCAGAAGTCATCTGAAAGCACCAAAGGGTCCGCAAATAGGGTCTCTCCTTGTACTAAAACGTCGACCGTTTCTACTGAATCCCCTCTGTCTTTAGTATTAAAAAAGAAGTCTTCATCTCCTTCATCCACTAGGGAATCTCAGAATGTACCATCTGAAAAAGTTACCATTGATGTATGGTTTTCAAACGCGTTTAAATTTTGAATCTTTCATTTACTATCTCTCATGCGCCTTGTGTTTCTGCAGGGCACATGATGCAAACTTTGGTTTGGAGAAAAGGACAACATTGTTGCCATTGGTAGAGCTTACTCTTCAAAGAAGGTATCTTATAAAATGAAGTCAGGAATGACGGGTGAGGTTACATGCTATAGCGTCATGGTTAGTGAAGTACTAAATGAAACCATCAAATTACCCTTTGGCACATCTTCTGGGATAAAATCTTTAAAAGATGTTGGTGATGCTGAAATTTGTTGGCCATCAAATCAAACCATCTTGGATCATTAGGTTGGTTGCTATGCTTGTTTGCTTTATTAACTCATTGGATATGTTTTTACACAAACCAGTTTTATATATATATCTTGTTTGATAAAAGGGACGAATATGTTATCAGCTATATGAATCACAGACGTTAGTGTATATTTTAGTGAACCTTATAGAAAGAGATATGTGGTTAGCTATTTGATTGTGAGTCAGTTGTGCATTTTGCTTAAATGGTTTCATTGCAAAAACAAGGTACAACTTTCATTCCAATTTTTTGATACAGGTAAGTCAACCAAAACATTCTGAGGTTGTGAAATCACCGGATCTACTCAATGGAAGCCAATCTCGTATCGCAATATCTGAAAAAGTTCTAAAGGTATGTGTTTTAAACCAGTTACATGATCTTAAGACCATATGAGTCAGAAATATGCTATCAACTACTATATGAATCACGGATGCTAGGGTGTATTTTGGTGAACCTTTTATATTTGTTACCTATTCATTCATGCCTTCGCATTCACTGTGGAATTTGGCATATTTGTCACCCGAATATGGAATATTACTCTACTGTTGCTGGTAAGTCCACAAAATTCAGGGAAACATACTCTGGATGTGACATCAAAAGATCCACCTAGTCGGAGCCAATCTGAGATCACGACAACTAAATCAGTTTCTCCTGTATCTGTTTTATTTTTACATGCATTTTAAATCTCAATTTGTTTTGAAGTTTTCGCTTGAAGATGTTCATATGCCATATATTTTCGCAGGGTAGAAGGTGCAACCTTTTTGAAGAGATGTCTAAGGCAAACGTCCTTGCTAGAGGTAGATCTTTTTTGTTAACAGGAAAACAACAATTACATGGAAAGGATGGGTTAGAGGTTGATTTCCACAAAATCCTGATTGATGAAGTAATAAAACTGAATTTCTGTCTACCCGTACGATTTGCTGGTATGGAAACATTAGGGCAAACTTTTGGAAAAGCGATTCCTTGGCCAAAGTATGGTGTTCAGTTTACCGAGCCTTCTAAGAAGGTTAGTTGCTTAGCTCGTTTGATTTGTAAGTCGAATATACATAAACCAGTCTATCAATTATATTAATCAACGATCCAAGTGTAAATTAGAGAACCTAGAAAAATAGAAACATGCGTAACTTTCAAAAGTAACTAATAACTCTTTTAATCTTATGCATAACCCTACCAGTAATTCACAACCAACTACTTCTCTACGGAAGTCTCCTTCACGTAGCAACCCTTCTGATGGATCTAAGAATCAGTCTCCTAATCTTATGCAGAACTCTACCAGTAATTCCCAACCAAATCCTTCAATATCTCTAGAGAAGTCGTGCACATCTATGGAAGAACCTCTGCCTAAGATATTTAATGGAGTATGTTTTTTTTTTCTTCGTAAATTTATATTTCTAATTCTAGCATCTTCTTTTTATATGATGTTCATATGCCGTATCTCTGCAGAAATAAAAATACAACTTTTGGAATGCATCTAGGGGAAACGTCGTTGCTAGATGCAGTATTTTACCTACGCTGCCTAACCAGAAAATACATGGACAATATCTTCCTAAAAACTGTTATGTTGTCAATATTTAGGAGGTTATAGTTCCATCATTCGTGTTAACCGAACCAAGTGGTGAGTTTAAGTTATTAGGGGAAGCTAAAGATGGTTTTGTGGCATGGCCGAAAGATAACTGTTCCATCTCTGATGACAAGGTTAGTTTCTTAGGTCTTTGGCTTTGTTAATCAAGTATATAAATAGTTTTACATAAATCGTGTATTCAGTTTTATTAAAGAATAAGTACGAGATAAAAAATATATTAACACCTAAATGGAACATGAATGCCAGTGTAAATTTGAAAATTGATATTTGGTTACGAATTTTATTATGGGCGTCAGCTGTGAAAAATGCCGCGGCCTTCAGTGATGTTGGCTTTATTACATTGTTGGAAAAATGACTTTTATCTGTCTCTTGTTGAGAATTCACATGACAGGCGAATTCTCCTTAGATTTAATATATATATATATATAATACATTTAATCTCTTGCTGCAGGAAACTCCACAGCATGGAAAACCTCATGAGCAACCAGAACCATTTTTAGATTCTGAGAAGAAATTGGACAGTGAAAAACTGAATGAGGAGCACCTAGCAGTCAATCCACATTCGGGGAGTCATGCAGCCTCTGAAAAGATTTCTCAGAAGACTAAAAATGTGCAAAGAAGGTTATATGCACCAACTGTGCAGAAGGCATACCAACTTTCAGATGGGCAACAGAGGAAGACAAGGTTTGGCGCGTCGATAATGTCACAACCTGATCCATTGCATGCAGAGATACCACCATCAAAAAAGTTGAAGAACAACTGATGATTTTTGGATAAATGCTCATCTAACAAGTTCTTTACTTTTTTAATCAGGGTTTTTGATGTGTGAACTTTTAGTTTATGTATTTTTGAAGTACTGCACTAGATGCATGCTTTTTACGCTGATAGATAGGTTGACATTTATGTGATGAATGATTCACGCTGAATTTTTATGTTTTCTGGAAATGATGAACATGAAAATGGATGGGTTTAGTTTATTTATCTTTAGTAGCTTACTATATGATTGATTACCAATCCAGATGAACCATGAGCTGTTATTATGAAGGAAAAATATTTTCATGTTGTTAATCCTTTAACTGATATTGTGAACAAACAGGAGTCTTGGATTTGGCAAGGCATATGCACATGTTTGAATGTAATTAAAAGAAACTACATATGGGAGATAGGTGATGGTACTTCTGTGCAAATTTAGAAAGATACCTGGATTCCAAATATGCACAGACCTCCAGATAGTCATTTTAGCTATTTTTATATGAAAACTGTGAATCAGCTCATTGACCAAGACTCTAAGTCTTGGAATTCTGATATTTTGAATGCTTTGTTTGATGAAGATATTGTTAAAAGGATTACTGACATAAGAATTCCTATTGCAGGTAAAGATAAGATGAGATGGGAGCCTTCCAGCAATGGAATGTTTACTATAAAATCTGCTTACAATGCCATCTTGAATGAAAACTTAGCTACTAAGGCAACTAAGAACAAGTTAGACATCTGCTGGAAATCCTTTTGGAGATATAAGCTACCTCCCAGAATTCAGTATTTTATATGGAAATTCCTACATGGTTGCATTACTACTAAACATAGACTTGCTAGGTTCACTAAACATAAAGATAGTAGATGTGTTATTTGTAGTGGTAACCCTGAAACTATTCAACATCTGTTCTTTGATTATCATCATGTCAGACATATATGGGATTCAGTAGACTCTATATTATCTACTATCCTCCAGGGTCTAGACTTACAAAATTGGATAAGTGGTTTCTTTCTAAAGGCAAACAATGGTATGCCCAAGGATTTTAGTCTGTATGAGAGTGCCAGTTTCATTTTGTGGCTAACCTGGAAGGCTAGATGTGATACAGTTTTTGAAAACAAGCCATTTAATAATAACATTGTTCTAAACAATATTGTCAGGCAGATTGAGGACTGGAAAAGGGCTAAAAGTATGCAAACTAGTAGCAACAGTGCTTTGAGAATAATTGATAAGAACTGGAAGGCTCCTATAGATGATATATACAAATTGAATTTTGATGCTTCCTATATTGATAAAACTATATTATGAGGATGGGGACTGATTTGTAAAGATTCTGCAGGAAACAACCATGGACTGCAAGGAGGCGCATCTCTAGCCATTGATCCAGAGCAAGCTGAAGCGCATTCTCTCCTATAAGCAGTACAATGGGCTCACATTAAGGGATGGCGAAAAATTCACTTGGAAGGAAATTGTCAGAATGTTATATCAGCTGTGAATGGGAAGGCTACAGTAGTTAAATGGACAACATTTAATTTAATCCATGATGCATTAGTTATATTAAGTTATTTTGATCCTTGGGTTTGCAGTTATGCCCATAGGGATGTAAATCATATTGCATACTCTATAGCAAAGTATGCAAGAACTCAAACAATTTGCTTTTGTTGGTTTAATAATCTGTCTGTATGGATCAATCTTCTGATTCAACAGAATAAAAACAATATGTAAGCTTGCTTATCAATATATTTATTCTTTCCTATTAAAAAAAACTGTATGATTAGAAGAATACGTTTCCTACATAGGTGCCACTAATAATTCATACGTTTCCTCCCTAAACCAAGAATAATACAGGATACAACCCAGGTTAAAAAATTTAAGGAAAATATTATTCGAAATAGGAAAGTAATTTTTTTCTATGGCCTTTTCTCGAGTTGATTAGAGATAGGAAACAATTTTATCATAACTGTCTACGGTATATTCTCTCATAAAATAAAGGAAACTAACCAAATTAGTCACACATCAAAAATTTGGAAATAAAAAAAGAAAAACACCAAAAATCTTTTGTTTGGAGTGCGATGAAAATGAATTTTACTGGGCGGGATGATTTCAAAAGGAAAATCAATTCCCGCCTGGTGGTTTTGTTAAACTCCAAAAAGAAAAAGAAAGATGAGTTCGATCTACTTTTTCAGTTTTTATTACTCGATTCATTCTCTCTTTGAAATCATAATTCTGATACTATCTCTAATCTTTACAAGGAACCTACCTCTTCAGACTCGATCTTTGTTGTTGGTATTATTTCTACAACCGAATATTAAATTGATGTTAGATTTTTTATTCGATCTCATGGAATCAGATGTTAGATCTTATAGGTTTACTAGTTAAAGCATGATTAGGGTTTTTATTCTATTTTTACTATCTCTAATCTTTACAAGGAACCTACCTTTTCAGACTTGATTTTTGTTGTTGGTATTATATATACAACCCATTATAAAATGAATATTAAACTGATGTTATATTTTTTGTTCGAACTCATGGAATCAGATGTTAGATCGTATATGTTTACTAGTTAAAGCATGACTAGGGTTTTTATTCGGTTGTATCAAAGAACAAATTAATGACGATGAGAGGTGATTTTATTTTGTTACAACAATACTGTTTTAGGCTTAAGTTACATGTATGAACTATTATAAGATTTAGGTAAGGATCTTTCTTTCATGTTACTTAGTTAGGCTTTACTAGTTAGTTAGGTTTTATAAAACTTAACGATGCTAATTATTTTCTCGGGTTTTTGTTATTGTTTGGGTTTGATTTAGATATAACTCTACTTTGATGGACGATGTTGTGTCAATCATATGTATATATATATATATATAAGGCTTCTCAAGATTTAATAATTTGAGTATCTGTTACTTGGCGAGCCTGTAACGTCTGCATTTTAAGTTGCCACTTTTAATGATACCATGTTGCTAGTTGGCAAATTTGACTATCATCTTCAAGCTAAAAATGGATAATCATTATGTGGTGCTTTATTACTCTTGGCTTTTGTTACAAAAAGTTATATAAGATCGTTTAACCGGTACCTTTCGCTTTGTGGATAACACAATATTCATGAGGATATTTTGTGTGTTGCAATGATGTTTTAGCCTCAAGTTACATGCATCAATGAGTTCATGTTTGTTTTCTTTTCATATAATAGAAAAGAGGTGTAACACATGTAGCCTATCATGTTAGGTTTAGCTAATATTTTCCAAAATAAGCTCAAATTCCTAACTGAGATGCACGTACCTACACAGCTTTTGTCATGGCAGAAGATGATTACAACATGCCCCTAGAAGAGGACCAATAGGATGATGAGGTGGATTCTGATGGTGGCCATAGAATTGAATTCAGTAGTTACCCAGGCTATTTGGCCCGTGATATGGTTGGCATAAAACATTTATGTTGCAAGGAAGTCCCTGCGACAACAAAACAAAATATGTGGGAGGAAATTCTGGTATACATATGCGGTTATCAACTCGTCATTTTTGTTATCGAACTGTGAGTTTGTGATGAACATAAATTAGTTGTTATTGCATTTTCATTATGAGGTGCCCCTTGAATATAAGCAAGCGGTCATGAAGCGTCTAGCTGTTCAGCTGGGGACTTCAGAAGGAAATATACAATAATCATGTAAAACCCTTCCTGGAAATATCGGACAAACTAAAAACTTTCCCCAGAAAGTACGAAACGGTAATGAACCAAGAATACTGGGACGAATACCTTAAGTATGTACTAGAATCGCCTATATTTAAGTTATGGAATACACATTGCTTTTTCTAATTTGTGTTTCATTCTTATTGTCTATCCCAGCATACTAATGAAATTATTTTTATTTCTTCTGCAAGAAAAATTTATAGATGGGAACAGAGGAAATATCACAATCCAAGTTCCCACATCGGACAGGGCGAGGAGGATACTCGGGATTAAAACTAAAATTAGTAAGTCTGTTGTCTTAAACCAGTTACATGATATTAAACCATATGTCTGAAATATGATATCAACTATATGAATCACGGATGCTAGGGTATATTTTGGAGAACCTTGTATATTTGTTACCTATTCAATTCATCAGTGTCTTCGTATTCATGGTCTAAGAAGCAGTCTCTTAATATTATGCAGAACCCTAACAATAATTCCCAACCAAATACTTCAATATCTCTAGAGAAGTCGTGCACATCTATGGCAGAACCTATGGCTAAGACATCTAATGGAGTATTTTTTTTTAATTATTATTTTTTTCTTCGTAAATATATATATTGCTAATCCTAGCATCTTCTTTTTATATGATGTTCATATGCCGTATCTCCGTAGAAAGCAAAATACGACTTTTGGAATGGATCTAGGGGAAACATCGTTTTTAGAGGCATTATTTTTCCTAAGGTGCCTAACCAGAAAATACATGGAAAAGAGATTCATGAACACTGTTATTCTTCCAATATTCTGGAGGTCATAGATCCATCATTCGTGTTAACGGAACCAAGTGGTGAGTTTAAGTTATTAGGGGAAGCTAAAGATGGTTTTGTGGCATGGCCGAAAGATAATTATTCCATCTCTGATGACAAGGTTAGTTTCTTAGATCTTTTGATTTGTTAATCAAGTATATAAATTGTTTTACGTAAATCAATCGTGTATTCAGTTTGATTAAAGAATAAGTACGAGATAGACATATATTAACACCTAATGGAACATGAATGCCAGTGTAAATTAGAAAATTGATATTTGGTTACGGATTTTATTATGGGCGTCAGCTGTGAAAAATGGCGCGGCCTTCAGTGATGTTGGCTTTATCACATTGTTGGAAAAATGACTTTTATCTGTCTCTTGTTGAGAATTCATATGACAGACGAATTCACCTTGGATTTAGAATATATATATATATATATAATACATTTAATCCCTTGCTACAGGAAACTCCATAACATGGAAAACCTCATAAGC
Organism: Papaver bracteatum; assembly: GCA_023529315.1. Taxonomy (NCBI): domain Eukaryota; kingdom Viridiplantae; phylum Streptophyta; class Magnoliopsida; order Ranunculales; family Papaveraceae; genus Papaver; species Papaver bracteatum. Next base: position 221,871 of record JAJJWX010002616.1, read on the forward strand.
AACCAGAACCAGTTTTAGATTTTGAGAAGAAATTGGACAGTGATAAACTGAATGAGGAGCACCTAGCAGTCAATCCACATTCGGGGAGTCATGAATGCAGCCTCTGAAAATATTTCTCAGAAGACTAAAAAGGCGCAAAGAAGGTTATATACACCAACTGTGCATAAGGAATACTAACTTTCATATGGGAAACAAAGGAAGACAAGGTTTGGCGCGTCGAGAATGTCACAACCTGATCCATTGCATGCAGAGACACCACCATCAAAAAAGTTGAAGAAAAACTGATGATTTTTGGATAAATGCTCTTTAAATTATTTTTTTGCAAACTGTTAGACCAAAGCTCAATATTTTTTACTATGTTATTAATAATAATATGATTTTTTGGCACATATGAATTTCAGATTTAACCACAATTTATAGAGTATATAAGAGAATTTGGATAGTGCCAGGTGGATGGTTTAGATGCACCGTATCTGAACGGCTAAGAGGCGTCACATGCGTAATATACACGCTTCGAGATTAATTGGCGTGGCTAACTGATGTGATTTTTCAATGATGTTGTAGTAAAAGGTTCGTTGAGACTTGTGAAAGCATATTTTTTTTAGACTTAATTTTTAAAGCAAAAATATAATAAATTCAAAATAAAATTTTGTAAAAATTATGGAGAGGTTGGGGCTAGGATTCCACCATTGGTCGATATTAGTGATTTAATAAAACAATAATCATGCAACTCAATATTCAAATTGATTCTAATAGTATTGCCTAGACAAGTAAATTTTCAAAAGAATAGATGTTAATCCAAGCATAGAATATCAAAACCCTAAAGCAAGCATATTCTATCAAGAGAAAATACACCTAACTAATCAAAATCATAAAATCAGTTTTTTAGTTCAATGCAAAAAAATCATAATAGAGTTGTTATAATTAATTAAAAATAGAAATGTATCACTTTTACCGAAACAACGAATTCCTCCATAGCCCCAAAGATTGGGTTTAGCTCATCTTGATGGAAACACGCTCAAAAGTTGATTTCATTGCTCCAATAGGTGTTTACAAGGATGAAATATAGATAAAATGGTTAAAACCGGGTGTTTGCAACGTTTATAATTGTAGCATAACACTGTTACAGAGAATGATAAAAGGTTCTTGTCGTTAACACCGTAGAATATACGACTGCCAATCCGTTGTCGTTTTCACTGTAGCAAATACGATTGTTGTTGTGCGTCTTATGTTCTTCGTGTTCTTGGTGCAGCAACAACAGAAAATAATTCTGTAACTTGATTTTGTCGATTTGTTGATGCTCTGTACCTCTCCCAAACTCTCTGTCCCCCTCTCAGCTTCCTTATTATCGTATTTATACACCACAGGACATCAAATCAGGTGAGTTAATTCCCATTATCTTTTTTCCTTTTTTCACTGCAAATCATGGAGATTTTTATTCTCGTTACCTCATCCATTACACCAAAACATGTTGTCAAAAATCTTTCAACCAATGCAGAGTAAACTCCCAGGATATTATCTCCTCCAACAAATCTTTGAATTAACTTTGAAATATTCGTTTCTTTCTTCGACATAAAGTTCGGATATTCTGTTGATTGATTCCCTTTTCTCTTACGCGTATGCTTGCGTCAAACCCATCCAACACAACTCTACTAGTTCTCAAAAGAAGTCAAACTTCTTACATCCATACGCCATTTCCGATAATGTAGCAAACAGCCGAGATACATTCACGCCTTGACTGTGCAATTACTTCCCCTTTCTTCCATTCTACGAGAATTACCAACCCTGTTTTGATAAAATAGGTAAATACCAATCATATTCCACGTAAAAATCTCCTCAAAACTCGACCAGAATCAATTCATAAATTTCTGCAGTTCATGAACATATTTTACCGCCAAAAACTTAATCCCGTGAACAAGAAGATGGTGTGCCCCGATCCAAAATTTAGGTGCGTTTAACAGCTGGGGTGCCCTGAGGTGCCCCTTAACCAATATGAGGGTTCCTTTAGTACTTTTCTCCGGGGGTCCAAATAGCACTTTTTGAGCAACTTTTTCCACACAAGTGTATTTCTCCAAAAACACCTACACAAACATAAAAACACCATAATAAGTACAAAATCAAGCACTAATAATAGAGACACTGAGGACAATTCAGACACAAAAATGTGTCTATCACTAAACATAACATAAAGACACATTAAGCAGATATAAATTGGCGTGGATAAATATCATATAAAGCCACGGTATATGGCGTGTCTATAGGTTCTCCGATGAACGGCTCCCAACGTTACATGTGGACGGTCAACGTTACATCTGAACGGTCAATATTGCATCATCTTAAACGAGATCCAACGGTACCTAATACAACCACGTGGATGAAGGTAACTGTAAATTGGCATGGAAAAATATCACATATAGCCACGCTATATGGCATGTCTATAGGTTCTTCAATGAACGGCTCACAACGTTACATGTGGATGTTGTAGGATGCATATAATTAAACGGTATTGCATCATCTAAAATGAGATCCAACGATTCCTAATACGTCCATGTGGATCAAGGTAATTCTAAATTGGCGTGGCTAAATATCACATATAGCCACGCTCTTTGGGGAGTGTCTATAGGAAATCAGTGAACGGCTCACAATGTTACATGTGGACGGTGAAGGATGCATATAATTGAACGGTCAATATTGCATCATCTTAAATGAGATCCAACGATTCCTAATACGGCCACTTGGACCAAGGTAATTATAAATTGGCGTGGCTAAATAGCACATATAGCCACGCTATATGGGGCGTGTCTATAGGATATCCAATCAACGGCTCACAACATTACATGTGGACGGTGAATGATGCATATAATTTAACGGTCAATATTGCATCATCTTAAATGATATCCAACGATTCGTAATACGGCTACGTAGACCAGGGTAATTGGAAATTGGCGTGGCTAAATTTCACATATAGCCACGCTCTATGGGGCGTGTCTATAGGATATCCAATGAACGGTTCACAACATTACATGTGGATGGTATTCAACGGTTCCTAATGCAGCCACGTGGATGAAAGTAAGTGAAATTGGCATGGCTAAAACATAACTTATAACCACGTTAAGCCTATATGGCGTGTCTATCGGATAACCAATGGCTATACCAAAAAGAAATATGCTTGTCTAAATTGAACTAAATAGGCACGCCAAAATGAAATTTGCGTGTCTATAGTGAATCAAATAGCCACTCTTAAAGAAATTTGTGTGTCTAAAGTGAACCAAATAGCCACGCCAACAAGCAATTTGTGTGTCTAAAGTGAACCAAATAGCCGCGCCAAAAAGCAATTTGCGTGTTTATAGTGAATCAAATAGCCACGCCAAAAGAAATTTGCGTGTCTATAGTGAACCAAATAGCCACGCCAAAACAATAAATCGTGTGTCTATAGAGTACCAGTACTTAAGTTTTTGGGACCCTATATAACAACGCCTATATGGCTTTGGCGTGTCTATTTCATGCCGAAATAGACACGCATGGCAGGCGTGGCTATAAGTTACTTAAAACCACGCCATGTTACCTAAAACCACGCAAGCATAAGTCACGCCTAGTCCAAACCGAAGTGGCGTGACAAAACCCCTATGGACACGCCAATTTGGCATGGCAAAAGGGTCTCTTTGTACTAGTGTATTGAGTTAATCTTCTTACTCTAGGATTCATATTATCAATGACTTCTTCTTCCTACTCATGGGATTTACCTAAAGATTTCGTTGATAATGCGGTATATTTCGAATTCGATAAAGATAAGGGAACTCTTGTTGAAGTCGAAGTTTTTTTTCCTCAATCTCCTGATTTCCTATTCGGATATAAAGGAGGTTGAAGAGATCTCATCTGATGTAGTCATCGACTTCCTAAAGAACTTTGAGGAGGCAAAGCATCAACTTGTTGATACGATGAAGTATCTTGATGTGGTAAGAACTGAGTTGAAAAAGGTTAAGTCTGACCTTGTTCTCATAAAAATACGTGTTAAAGAACATCCCAATAAGGATATCCTCTCCAAAGATGCAGAGGATGATGTCGTTTACAAGCTCCAGGACCTCAAGACTCAAGAAGGTCCGGAACTATCTATATGACTTTAGTTCGCATTGGCATGGTAGTGTTTTTGGTTTAGTCAAGTGTTTATTTTGTTTGCCCAGTAAATCTTCTATTTTTCTTGTTTTGTTTAGAAGAGTAACTAGAGTTTGGAATACCCATTATTGTGATTACACATAGCTATTCCAACGTTTTCATCTTCATGTTTTTAGGTTTATTTGTTAAAATTCTAAAACTGTTTGGAATATAATTTTTGCAGTATTAATCTTTATGATTTTATATATTTGAACATTGTTATGGGATATGTGTGTTTGCGTCCGTGAAATTGATTATCCCATACCTTTTCAAAAGTAAAGTCGTTCATGAGTTGATATGCTTATATTGATAAAGGAATGAGTTGACTTTTGACAAATACAAAAGTTAAGCCTATTATGTCAATTTTTTATGGAAGATAGGTTAAAATCTTTCGTTTTCAAGGATTATGTCTATGTCATTTGGTGATGGAAAATAAAATGAATCCTTGTGTATTCCGTAGTAATTGATCTTCCGTGATCCATATTTTGTGTATTACTGTGAGGCTCCATAATGTGTCTTATGTTGAGCACTAAACAACCAAAGTTGATTATTTTTATGATTAGTTTAGTTGTTGTTCTGTAAGGTACTTTATGTCGAGCATATTGAACTAATTTAATCATCTTGTTTGATTATTTAGTTATGACTCCGTAAGATTTCTTATGTTTGAGCATTTTTGACTGGGTTGATTGTTTTGATGGTGATAGGTGTAGAATACACCTAATTTACTATCTAGTAGTTTATGCTTTCTTTGCTATTTTTCTTGTAAATTATGTATTTTATGTGTGTTTTTGAGCTATTAGGTACTCTGGAGTCGCACGGACGAAAAGAAGGAGAAATCACCAAAATTGAGCATAAAGGGCAGAATTGTCATTTCACAGGGCGACCACTATCTGGAGTCCAGTCATGGTTAAGGGACAACTCTTTTGAAGTTTTAAAGACAAGCCAGTTATGGTTAAGGGGTTACCATCTAGGGTATCCCTTATAAGTATCAGTGGGTGTAATTAACACTGAGTACCCCTTATCCAGAGAGCTATTGTGTTATTAGCACCCAAACTGGGGTGGTCTTATCCCCTGGGGTGTACCATCCAGGCTATACCCTAACCCTAAATCAAATAGGCATTTCTTTCCCAAATCATTTGGGGCTGAAATCAAGAACAACAGCCGTTGTTCTGTCCAAGAAAACGAGATCGAGAAAGAGCAGCCATTGTTGCTCTTGTCTGAATCAAGAGCAATCGAGAGATGAGAAAATGAATCAAATGAGTTGTATTTGATTGAAATCGAAATAGGTTAATGGGTATTGTTGTTGTATGAAACCGAGCTGAAGTTGATGATTGTTCTGTGAAAGATTGAATCGAGAAGGGTTATGATGAATTAACTAGGTTTTGTTGGTAATGAAGACACAGAGACGAAATGATGGATTAAAATCTGTAGATGAGGTTTGAATGAGATCGAAGTGAAATTTGAAGAACGAGATTGGGTTTGTGCTGAAATTAAAGAAGGTTTGAAGATGGGTTTGTACTGTATTCAGTGGATTAAATGGTTATGTCGATCTTGGAGATGAAATTGAACGAGAAAGAGATGGGTTTGGTGATACAGAGATGTTGTTGATAGAATGGATTTGATGTTGAAATGTGGGTGAATCGAATATGTTATCATGGAAAGATGTGGATCGAATTTGGGTTTTTGAGAAGAAGCTACTATGAAGCAGGGAGGTATTGCTGTTGTTTGTAGCAGTCTATTTGAGAATGAGATTGTGAGAATTGTGCTGGGAAATCGATGTTGCTATGGTTCTGTTAGAGATGTTTTGTAGTTAAATTATGAAGCTCTGAGACAGGGAAGAAGCAGCTACTACTGATGTTAAGTACGGCATAGTGTGTTGCTGTTGCTTTTCAGACGAGAATAGGTTGTTGATGTTGGGGGTCTGGTGGTGATGCTACAACTGATGTTGGTATCACAGCAGAAATGGGTAGTGGCCTGAGGTTATGCTGGTTTGAAATGCTGCAGTTGAAGCCCCTGAGATGAAGCTCTGTTGCTGCAGAACACAACACATGAATGATGCAGTTGAACTGCTTAATTAAATGTATGTTAGGTTGTCACAGGGAGAAGAAAAGAAAGGCCTGAAATTACGGCTGGAAAGTCCTGTAATCAGCCGAAACTCGGCCGGTTTTCCACTCCGGCGAGTCGACTCGGTGCCGGCGATGACCGCTCCAGACGATACCGGCGACCGATCCAAAACGAGTTCGGTGAGCCAATCTGACCCAATTCATACCAATCAGAAGCTGACTTCCCCTCCTTGACCTAGTCAACTAACAGAAGACTGGCGGTTTGACCTGTTTGACCGTTAGTCCTAACGGTGGACTGACGGAATATTTTGTCGCCGGGTGAGAATTTTCAGGTGGTCGGCGGTGAAGAATTCCGGCCAAAACCCCAGTTTTCCGGTGAGCAAAAAAATACAGAATTTTGTATGGACTTGTCTCATGTGTGTGAAGACTTAGAATTGGGAATTGGATGAAAACTTGGAAGTTTTGGAGAATTGGACTAGAAATTGGAATATGGCTCAAATTGGGAAAGTGGTGTTCTTTTGGAATGAGGATTCTTTTCCTACAAAGACATGGAGAGTATTGAAGCCTATAAATAAAGGAGTTCTCTACAACTTTTTACACACATCTACTTTGGAGAAGGAGTTAAAGTGCATAAGGATTGGAGGAAGGAGCAACCATCATATTTTCAATAAGTTTTCTTTCTTCCTTAAATTATTATTATTATTGTGTGAACTCCAAATTATGAGTAGCTAATTTTCTTATTGATTGAGGATGAATTCCTAGTTCTTAATACATGGTTTGAGTTTTGTTTCAATTCTACTTTGAAGTTTTTCATATGATTATCGTTTGTTTTTTCTAATATTAATGTTTATGTTTGATTGATAGGTTGTTTGGGTGGCCAACTAAATTGATTTGTTAATTAATCTAAAGCTAGTGAAATTTAGGGGATAAGGAATCGTTTCTTGACTATTTACATAAGTAGAAAACACGAGACCTTGCGGAGGGATTCCGTGGAGAAATTGTGTGTGAAAGCAACGTTAGCAAGTGGACCTTGATCTAAGAGTTTAACTACTAATATCAACCTAATAAATTCATGAATCTTAATGCGTTTAACTAAATTACATCTTGGGTGATCTACTACTAGGTGGTTTGGTGAATAGAATCCGGTAGGCGAGAACTTCCGTATCCGGTGAAATAAGGGATTTTGGGGTTAGCACTGATCTAGATGCTATACCTACGGTTGGTGATAATCTATGACTAATAAAAAGTGGAAAAGAACATAACTTTAATCATTGTTTTGCAGCGAAGAAGGATTCCTTGATCTATTCTCTCTCATTGATTTAAACTTACACTTTTAATTACTTTGTTTATTTCTTTTGCTTTATAAATTTTACAACCAATACCCCCCTTTTGTGACAATTTTACAACTAATAATCTCTTGCTCCTCGTGGGATCGATCTTGACTACCCTATATTACTTGTTAATTAGGTAGTAACATATTAATTAATTTTTTGTGGTTACGACACGCATCAAATTTTGGTGCCGTTGCCGGGGAGCAACGGACGATTTTAGTTGTTTTCTTTTTACTTTTTGCATTATTCTTGCTTTGTTAGGTTCTATATTGTATCTAACTTAGTTTTGTGAACCTTGTTGTAGGTACTATATCTTTGTTGAATGCTTCAAGGGGGAAGACCGAGTCCAATTGGAATATATCTTCGATCCGGCACTCAACTAAAGGATTTCATTCGAGCGGTTAACACTACGCTTCCTCGTTCTACATCAAGTGAGTTCGCAGATTCGGACATAGAAGAAGAAGAAATGGGTGATCGTACACTCAAGGACCTAGCTTCTCACAAGATCGATACATAACAATGGTGTATCCAAACTAACTCAACTTTCGAGATCAAGCCGGGGTTGATTAGAGAATTACCAAAGTTCCATGGCATGGTGAATGAAGACCCAAACAAACATCTTATGGACTTCAACACCATAGTCACAGCCATGCTTCCACCGGATACTAATGCGGATGGAGCAATGTTGAAAGCTTTTCCGTTCTCTTTGGCGGGAAATGCTAAGGAATGGTTATATTAATTGCATTCTGGAAGTATCACAACATGGAATGGGATGAAGAAACTTTTCCTCGAGAGATATTTTCCCGCATCAAAGGCTACTCAAATTCGCAAAGAAATTTGTGGGATAAAGCAACATGTGGGAGAGTCATTATATGAATGTTGGGATCGATACAAGATATTGGTGGAAAGTTGTCCACACCATCAATTTAGTGACGCCATGATAATCCAATACTTCTATGAAGGTTTCCAAACAAGTGATAGATATCTTCTTGACGCCGCCGGTGGTGGTGCACTAGTGAACAAGACGGTGGCCGAAGATACCGAGTTGATTGAAAGTATGGCGGAAAACTCGCAACAATTCTATGCAAGAGGTGATTCAATGGTTAACTTGGTGCATGAAGTTAGTTACTCGTCTTCACAATCCGATCAACGGTTAAACAACATAGAGAGGGTAGTGCAACGGTTGGCCGTGGTAATTAATCCGTATGATGAAACTGAACAAGTAAATGCTTTATATCCAAATCAAAGGCCAAGGTACGATCCATACTCAAATACTTACAATCCCGGTTGGAAGGATCATCCCAACTTTAGCTATGCAAACAAGCAAGCGGCGACTCCTAATCCATATGCGTAACAAGGTGGATTCCAACAATCACGTTTCCAACCTCAACAACAACAATTCCAACCATAACAAGTCAAGGAGCAAGATTATTCGAATAATGACAAGTTGAATGTGATAATGCAAAGCATGCAAGGTCTCACTTCTATGTTACAACAAACCCAACAAAAGACCGATTCAGCAATCAAGGATTTACAAACTCAAATGGGACAATTGGCGACCGATATGAACTTAATGAAAGCTCAAGCATCCACAAAGCTTCCTTCACAACCAATTGTGAATCCCAGAGAGAATGTGAGTGCGGTTACTTTAAGAAGTGGAAGACAAATGGAGAGTCCAACTCGTCATGAAGAAGCTAGTGAAGAGGTAGTCAAAGAGAAGGAGGATGCCGAACCAAGGGAGACTTCAACACCAACCGCCCAATCCAAGGAACCGGTTCCTACTTTTACTACTCCACCTCCTTTTACTAGTCATTTTTCTAAGTCCAAGAAGGAAGCTCAAGACAAGGCACTCATGGATATCTTCAAGAAGATCGAAATCAACATTCCATTCATAGAGGCCATAAGGAAAATGCCAAGGTATGCAAAGTTCATGAAGGAGTTATGAACAAAGAAGGATAGGTTGCTTGATAATGAAATTACTAAAGTTGGAGAGAGTGCGTCGGCTATGCTTTTGAAGAAGATGCCTACAAAGTGCACGGATCCCAGTGGTTTCACGGTGCCAATTACTATTGGTAAGAAAAGGTTTGAACATGCTTTACTTGATTTGGGAGATTCCATTAGTGTGATGTCGGCCGATATTTATGACTCCTTGAATCTTGGCCCATTGAAAGAGACAAGAGTTATTATCCAACTACCAAACAAGTCTAACATCTATCCAAAGGGACTTATAGAAGACGTTTTAGTGCAAGTGAATGAGTTAATTTTTCCGGTGGATTTCTTCGTGGTGGATATGGACAATAATGAGAATCGGTCGACTACTTCTCTACTTCTTGGGAGGCCATTTATGAAGACCGCAAATACGAATATTGATGTGGACAAGGGTACACTCACTATGAAATTCGACAAGGAGGTAATACACTTCAACATATTTGAAGCCATGCGCTACCCAAGTGATGTGCATTCCGTTTACTCTATTGATGTGGTTAGTTCATTAGCGCAACAAATGGTGGAATTGAATCGAGAGGACAAACTTGATGTGGTGTTGCAAAAGAGCATTGAATTGGACGTCCACGGCTTGCCTAACTTGGATGTTGAAATTTCCACGGAATTGGTGGAGACGTGTGGTGCCTTGACGGCATTACAAGAATCTAAGGGTAATGTTTCCTATATTTCTTTACCCGTGAATGATGAATTACTTGTACCATATATTGTGAAGGCACCTAAACTAGAGTTGAAGCCACTTCCGGACCATTTGAAGTATGCATTTTTGGGAGATGGAGATGAGCTTCCGGTGATTATTTCAAAGAACCTCACACCGGTACAAGAAGACTATTTGCTTAGAGTCTTGAAAGAGCACAAAATGGCTATTGGTTGGACAATTGCGGACATCAAAGGCATTAGTCCATCCATATGCATGCATAGGATTCTAATGTAAGAAAACATGAAGCCGGTACGTGATGCTCAACGTAGGCTTAATCCTCCCATGATGGAGGTTGTGAAGAAAGAGATACTCAAATTGCTAAGTGCGGGGGTGATCTACCCAATTTCCGATAGCAAATGGGTTAGTCAGGTACAAGTGGTGCCAAAGAAGTCCGGTGTTACGGTTGTTCGAAATCAAGACGATGAACTTGTTCCTACAAGAGTTCAAACCGGTTGGAGAGTGTGCATTGATTATAGAAAGTTTAATTCTGCAACCCGAAAGAATCACTTTCCTTTACCTTTCATTGATCAAATGTTGGAGCGGTTAGCGGGGCATTCTTATTATTGTTTCTTGGATGGTTATTCGGGATACAATCAACTTGTTATTGCACCGGAGGACCAAGAGAAAACCACTTTTACTTGTCCGTTTGGAACGTTTGCATATAGACGGATGCCGTTTGATCTTTGCAATGCACCGGATACTTTCCAAAGATGCATGGTGAGTATATTCTCGGATTACGTGGAGCGCATTATTGAGGTATTTATGGACGACTTTAGTGTTTATGGCAATTCTTTTGATATTTGTTTAGATAACCTTGTACTAGTTCTTAAACGATGCATAGACATTAACCTTGTTCTTAATTGGGAGAAATGTCATTTTATGGTAAACCATGGCATAGTACTTGGTCACATTATGTCCTCTCAAGGGCTCGAAGTGGACAAGTCAAAGATAGATTTAATAAGAAACTTACTATATCCCACTTCGGTGAGGGAAGTTCGTTCTTTTCTTGGCCATGCAGGTTTCTATAGGCGGTTTATCAAGGATTTCTCCAAAATCTCCATGTCGATGTGTAAGTTACTATAAAAGGAGGTACCTTTTGACTTCAACAAGGAATACAAGGATGATTTTGACAAATTGAAGGCAAAGTTGACAAGTGCGCCGATTATCAAGTCACCGGATTGGAATCTTCCATTTGAACTAATGTGTGATGCTAGTGATTATGCGGTTGGAGCCGTTTTGGGTCAAAGAGTGGACAAGTTGTCCCATGTTATCTATTATGCATCTAGGACCCTCAATGATGCACAAATCAACTATTCTACCACGGAAAAGGAGTTATTGGCTATAGTGTTTGCATTGGAAAAATTTCGATCATACTTGGTGGGTACAAAGGTTATTGTGTATTCCGATCATGCGGCACTTAGATAATTAATAAAGAAGAAAGAAGCTAAGCCAAGACTAATCCGGTGGATCTTATTACTACAAGAGTTCGACATAGAAATTCGAGATAAGAAAGGTGTGGAGAATACCGTTGTGGATCATCTTAGTAGACTTGTTATGTCTCAAGAAGAACTTCCATTACAAGACCGCTTTCCGAACGAATAACTTTTCTCCTTGGAAGAATCAACACCTTGGTATGCGGATATAGTGAATTACTTGGTGACAAGAAAGGTACCTAGTACAATGTCCAACTTCCAAAAGATGAAACTTAAGAAGATAGCGAAGCAATATATGTGGGATGAACCATACTTATGGAAATATGGCGTTGATCAAATAATATGAAGGTGCGTACCTAACTCTGAATTTCAATCTATTCTCTCCTTTTGTCATACTTTTGCTTGTGGTGGCCATTTTGGTTCTAAACGTACCGCTCTCAAAGTTCTTGAAAGTGGATTTTATTGGCCCACCTTGTTTGAAGATTCATATGTTTTTTGTAAATCGTGTGATAGATGTCAAAGAATGGGCAATCTAGGTGCTCGAAATCAAATTCCACTCACACCAATTCTCGCCGTAGAGATTTTTGATGTGTGGGGTATCGATTTTATGGGCCCTTTTGTCAATTCGAATGGACATTTTTATATACTTCTTGCAGTAGATTATGTTTCAAAATGGGTGGAGGCTAGAGCCACCAAAACTAATGATTCTCAAGTTGTTTTTGATTTTGTAAGAGAAAACATATTCACTAGGCACGGCACACCAAGAGTGGTGATAAGCGATGGAGGTTCACATTTTAAGAAGTCTTTCCACACTCTCCTCAAGAAGTACAACATAACACACAAGATTGGTACGCCTTACCATCCACAAACTAGTGGACAAGCCGAAATTTCAAACCGTGAAATCAAGTCCATCTTTGAGAAAACGGTGAACACAACAAGGAAAGATTGGAATTTTAAGCTAAATGATGCACTTTGGGAATATAGAACGGCGTACAAGACACCGATTGGTATGTCTCCATATCGGTTGGTTTATGGCAAAGATTGTCATCTTCAGGTTGAACTTGAACATAAGGCTTATTGGGCGATAAAGAAATTCAACATGGAGTATGATGAAGCGGGGAAACAAAGAAAGTTGCAACTAAATGAGCTAGAGGAGATACGTAATGATGCTTACGAGAGTGCCCGGATTTACAAGGAAAAGACCAAGCTTTTTCATGACAAGATGATTTCTCGGAAAAGTTTTGTTGTGGGGAAAAAAGTCCTTTTATTTCATTCTCACCTTAAACTATTTCTTGGAAAATTAAGGTCCCGTTGGATTGGACCATATGTTGTTACTAATGTTTTTCCTTATGGTGCAGTTGAAATTACTAGTCTTAGAGACAACTCGGTTTCCAAAGTCAACGGCCATAGATTGAAGCCATACTATGAAAACATCGCCTATGTGAATGTAGATGAACTTCCATTTGAAGATTTGATCCCTCTGGAGGAGTAATACGAAACAAGAGCTATATCGGGCCGTCGACTTTAAAACAAGCGCTAAGTGGGAGGCAACCCACCGGTTTTGTATTTCTTATCCTTTTTATTTGCTTTTTGTTTTGTTTGTTTACTTTTATTGTTCCATATCATATTAGGATTTCCCACCTTGACTTTACTTGGACGATTCAATTACATTGAGGACAATGTAAGGTTTAAGTGTGGGGGAGTGGCTAAGCATATATTTTTGCATAAAAAAAAAAGAGAATTTTTTGCATAAAACTTTCAACTTTTAGATATTTTAGAGTCACTAGCATACTTCTAGGTATGTTTACATAGATAATTCTGACCGACATAATTGAACTTGGAAATGTTAGGGAACTACGTTCGATTTCTTGCTTGTTAGAGTGTTAAATAATGGATTTAATCATGCCGGTAATGCAAATTTGGTGCAGGGAGAAGTGCGTTATTAGAGTTGCTGATCAATCATTAGTGGAGACTACCCATTTTCATATCAACCAAGGCACCGACCAAAAATTCTTCCTTCACTAAAGAGCTTTTTTTGAGTGTGTGTCACCGTACGTTAATTCCGGGTTGAATGGTGAGCTACCCAATTTCACACCAATTTCAGCACTATTTTGATCTCTTGAGTGCTAATTTTTGTCAATTATGTTTGAATAAGCCGTGGGGAAGGAAAATCTATAAGGAAGTTCCAAGCGACAAGGATTTTAAGGAAAAATGTTACAAATTGTCAAGGATCTATGAAGCTAAAGAGTTTATCACCAATAGTTGAAGCCGAAGACCAAGAAGATGAAGACAAGGAGAGGAAGACGTTTCTATTTGATGCCATGAGAGTGGTGTTATCATAATTGTCAATCGGATGTGAAGGTAAGTAAGTAATCTCATCCTCGATATAAGTGGTTGATTTCCTTTCTTAGAGATCGTTAGAAAAATGGTTTTTCAAAATGTTAAAAATGTGGGTTTTTCAAAATTTCGGAAGTTATCCTTCCTACCATTCAACGTGTTGCAGGAATTATCTCTTCATTCCTACCTGCACACAAGTGAGACCCATAAAAAAGCCGTCTTTTTGAGTGCAATTATCATAAAACCATTTTGTGAGGCAGAAGTCGAGGCGAAATGCTTATTGATCGTTTCTCAAACACGTGTTCTCTCATTATGGTGTGGTTATTTCTCACTAAGCATTTAAGAATAAGAATATGTTCTTTAGTATTTCTAACATCTTATTACTAGCATGCAGAAACTCTATGTCTTCATATCTCTTAGGATGCTTGGGACGCTGGAACGCTTTGAAGTTGTGAGTTTTAGTTTGATTTTCTCGAGGACTAGCAAAGTCTAAGTGTGGGGGAATTTGATAGGTGTAGAATACACCTAATTTACTATCTAGTAGTTTATGCTTTCTTTGCTATTTTTCTTGTAAATTATGTATTTTATGTGTGTTTTTGAGCTATTAGGTACTCTGGAGTCGCACGGACGAAAAGAAGGAGAAATCACCAAAATTGAGCATAAAGGGAAGAATTGTTATTTCACAGGGCGACCACTATCTGGAGTCCAGTCATGGTTAAGGGATAACTTTTTTGAAGTTTTAAAGACAAGCCAACTATGGTTAAGGGGTTACCATCTAGGGTATCCCTTATAAGTATCAGTGGGTGTAATTAACACTGAGTACCCCTTATCCAGAGAGCTATTGTGTTATTAGCACCCAAAATGGAGGGGTCTTATCCCCTGGGGTGTACCATCCAGGCTATTCCCTAACCCTAAATCGAATAGGCGTTTCTTTCCCAAATCATTTGGGGATGATATCAAGAACAACAGCCGTTGTTCTGTCCAAGAAAACGAGATCGAGAAAGAGCAGCCATTGTTGCTCTTGTCTGAATCAAGAGCAATCAAGAGATGAGAAAATGAATCAACTGAGATGTATTTGATTGAAATAGAAATGGGTTAACGGGTACTGTTGCTATATGAAACCGAGCTGAAGTTGATGATTGTTCTGTGAAAGATTGAATCGAGAAGGGTTATGATGAATTAACTAGGTTTTGTTGGTAATGAAGACACAGAGACGAGATGATGCATTAATATCTGTAGATGAGGTTTGAATGAGATCGAAGTGAAATTTGAAGAACGAGATTGGGTTTTTGATGAAATTAAAGAAGGTTTGAAGATGGGTTTGTACTGTATTCAGTGGATTAAATGGTTATGTCGATCTTGGAGATGAAATTGAACGAGAAAGAGATGGGTTTGGTGATACAGAGATGTTGTTGATAGAATGGATTTGATGTTGAAATGTGGGTGAATCGAATCTGTTATTGTCATGGAAAGATGTGGATCGAATTTGGGTTTTTGAGAAGAAGCTACTATGAAGCAGGGAGGTATTGCTGCTGTTTGTAGCAGTCTATTTGAGAATGAGATTGTGAGAATTATGCTGGGAAATTGATGCTGCTATGGTTCTGTTAGAGATGTTTTGTAGTTAAATTATGAAGCTCTGAGACAGGGAAGAAGCAGCTACTACTGATGTGAAGTACGGCATAGTGTGTTGTTGTTGCTTTTCATACGAGAATAGGTTGTTGTTGTTGGGGGTCTGGTGGTGATGCTACAGCTGATGTTGGTATCACAACAGAAATGGGTAGTGGCCTGAGGTTATGCTGGTTTGAAATGCTGCAGTTGAAGCCCCTGAGATGAAGCTCTGTTGCTGAAGAACACAACACATGAATGATGCAGTTGAACTGCTTAATTAGATGTATGTTAGGTTGTCACAGGGAGAAGAAAAGAAAGGCCTGAAATTACGGCCAGAAAGTCCTGTAATCAGACGAAACTCGGCCGATTTTCCACTCCGGCGAGTCGATTCGGTGCCGGCGATGACCGCTCCAGACGATCCCGACGACCGATCCAGAACGAGTTCGGTGAGCCGATCTGACCCAATTCAGACCAATCAGAAGCTGACTTCCCCTCCTTGACCTAGTCAACTAATAGAAGACTGACGGTTTTACCTGTTGACCGTTAGTCCTAATGGTGGACTGACGGAATATTCTGTCGCCGGGTGAGAATTTTCAGGTGGTCGGCGGTGACGAATTCCGGCCAAAAACCCAGTTTTCCGGTGAGCAAAAAAATACAGAATTTTGTATGGACTTGTCTCATGTGTGTGAAGACTTAGAATTGGGAATTGGATGAAAACTTGGAAGTTTTGGAGAATTGGACTAGAAATTGGAATATGGCTCAAATTGGGAAAGTGGTTTTCTTTTGGAATGAGGATTCTTTTCCTACAAAGACATGGAGAGTATTGAAGCCTATAAATAAAGGAGTTCTCTACAACTTTTTACACACATCTACTTTGGAGAAGGAGTTAAAGTGCACAAGGATTGGAGGAAGGAGCAACCATCATCTTTTCAATAAGTTTTCTTTCTTCCTTAAATTATTATTATTATTGTGTGAACTCCAAATTATGAGTAGCTAATTTTCTTATTGATTAAGGATAAATTCCTAGTTCTTAATACATGGTTTGAGTTTTGTTTCAATTCTACTTTGAAGTTTTTCATATGATATCGTTTGTTTTTGCTAATATTAATGTTTATGTTTGATTGATAGGTCGTTTGGGTGGCCAACTAAATTGATTTGTTAATTAATCTAAAGCTAGTGAAAGTTAGGGGATAAGGAATCGTTTCTTGACTATTTACATAAGTAGAAAACACGAGACCTTGCGGAGGGATTCCGTGGAGCAATTGTGTGTGAAAGCAACGTTAGCAAGTGGACCTTGATCTAAGAGTTTAACTACTAATATCAACCTAATAAATTCATGAATCTTAATGCGTTTAACTAAATTACATCTTGGGTGATCTACTACTAGGTGGTTTGGTGAAGAGAATCCGGTAGGCGAGAACTTCCGTATCTGGTGAAATAAGGGATTTTGGGGTTAGCACTGATCTAGCTGCTATACCTACGGTTGGTGATAATCTATGACTAATAACAAGTGGAAAAGAACATAACTTTAATCATTGTTTTGCAGCGAAGAAGGATTCCTTGATCTATTCTCTCTCATTGATTTAAACTTACACTTTTAATTACTTTGTTTATTTCTTTTGCTTTATCAATTTTACAACCAATACCCCCCTTTTGTGACAATTTTACAACTAATAATATCTTGCTCCTCGTGGGATCGATCTTGACTACCCTATATTACTTGTTAACTAGGTAGTAACATATTAATTAATTTGTTGTGGTTACGACACGCATCAATGGTTAACTTAGTCATTGCTCCATAGATTTTCTTATGTCGAGTATGAACAATTAAATTGATTACTTTTGTGATTAGTTTAGTTGTGTATTCCGATAAGATTAATTATGGGTTCTCTTGTGATTAATCTAATTGAGTTTCTTAAGTCTCCGTAAGTTTACTTGTGTTGAGCATATTTGGTTAAATTAATCATGGGTTCCCTTACGGTTAATTTAATTGAATATTTTTTGGATTCAAATTCATACTTGTATGTGATTTGTTATGTCCAAAGAAATCCTTATTTTCTTTTGAAATTAAGGTCGCTCTTGTTGTTCTTTCGGGAATGACATATTATGGGAGAGAGTTCTTAATTGAACTTGTGCTTAATTGCCAAATCTTTGTGGGGAGTGCGACTGTGGAATATTATAAGGATTATCTTGTATCTTTATAGACTCCTTGAGCAATGCATTTAGCTTCGGATTTATGATTGCATCTAAATAAGATGATATATAGTTACTTTTGGTCATGAAACGTCTCTTACGTAAATTTCATTAGGATCCCGTTCTTGTACCTTTACCAATTTTATTGACAAAAAGGGGGAGAATTAATATGTAGTTCACACTACAAATACATATGGTTTTCGGATCATTATGTAAGAGGGGGTGGTTTCCATGTGAGATGGAGTATTGACTAAGGGGAGTGACATATCACCATAGTATTGTTGTTGAAGTTGTGATGCAATTGGACTTTGACGATGTGTAATGATACTATGACACCGTATAACAATGATTGAGAACTCTTGTTTTCTCGTTGTTATAGATATGGATTTTCAACAACGATGATGCTAAACTTACAACCTTTGGGATCATTGGAGTACTTGGAAGTGACGAATATTTCGAGTAATGTTGAAGATTAGACATGTGGAATAGGAGCTACAGAGTTTATTTATATGTTTTGTTGTATTCCATATGTATTGATAGTTTTGTCACTAAAATTGACAAAGGGGGAGATTGTTAGAGCATTGCTCGGTCGAACTCGCATGCGTTGCTATCTCAAGCATGTTTGTCAATGTTAGTGATCAAAACTATAAGTCTTGATTTCTAGTCTACTATAGCTAAGGTCTCGGACTAGGATAGAAAGTGTAGTTGAGCTCAAGAACTCCATGGAAATCATCATACAAGACGAAGGACTACTCAAGGAACTGGTGGATCTTCTTCGACTAAAAGGTATGTGGAGACTTGAACTTATCTATCACTCAAAAGTCTATTTATCTCCTATCTTGAGACAAAAGTCGTTTTGCTGTATACACTAAAATTATACACATTTGGTATTTCGAGTCGAGTTTACCTCACCCATCTATTTCTCGAAATATGTGTTGGTAAATCTTTCACTTTAGCCAAGTTCATCTTTACCTAGTGACGAAAGTCATGTTAAGTTTCAATCACTTTGAAAATTTCTCTGACGAAAAATGGTTTGTGAATAACAACTATATAACGTCCTTTGAGAATGCTTCAATGATTGAAATGAGAGTTTAGACTATATAACCATTGGAAGATATAAGCATTGTTGTGGTAACACATATATGTATAAGTCCTTATTCCTTGAACCAAAGTTTGCGAACTTTGTTGGTCGAGAGAACCGGAGAAGTGCGTGAGCTAAGACCGCGAACCCAGTCCACAAACTGGAGGAAATTCTCGACCCGATAATTTCTGCTGGGGTTTGTGAACTCCATCCGGGAACTTAAGTCTGCGAACCTAGTCCGCGAACTTGAGTAGGTTAGTCTAAAAACGATGTTTGTGAACTTATCTTTATAAGCTAAGGAATTCAATTGCAAACCGTGGCTATATAGTTCATGAACCGATTCGAGTGAATCAAATCATTTTTTCTTCAATTGTGTCTTGTGTAGTACATGAGATTTCCTTGAAATTGAACAACTCTCTAACTAGTTCATTTGAGTCATTTGAACTAGTTTTGGTGAAGAAGAATATAGTTGATATGAAAGTTATCATATGGCTAACCATTTGTTTAGCTATTGTTGAACCAACTAATGTACAAGTTTGGGTATGGTTACATAATCCTAGAAACGTGCATTTCATGTGTGTATAACAAGCTATGTTTTCGATCTAACGGTTAATAAATATTAGCTTGAATCTAATCAGGTTATCATCTAACGTTGAATATTGAATGCTTTGTTATTAATATAACATTGATTGCAAACCCTGATTTGAAAGACTATATAAGAGAGAACTCTAACAACTGGGAAACCTAATCCCCACACATTCTGTATGATACTAGTTTTGCTAAGCTAGAGTCGATTCTCCTTTAACCTTTGGTTTCTTCTTCTAAACTGGGTTAACGACTTAAAAACTTTATTGAGATTGTGAAGCCATACCGATACTACTTTTCTTGTAGTTGTGTGATCTGATCTTGTTGTTTCTATCGTACGAGTACAATTGTAATAATTGGCTTGAGATTTTTATCTCTGATAGGCAAGATAAAAAGTAATCACAAACATCTTCGTCTCATCGTTTGTGATTCCACAATATCTTTTTTCGCTGCGTCGATTAAGACTATTGTGAGGTGATTGATAATAGTGAGCTGTTCTTCGGGAATATAAGTATGGTTTATTAATGAGTTCCTGTTCACCTTGATTTATCAAAATACAGAACAAAACTCGTAGGTATATTCGTGGGAGACAGATTTATTTATTACCATAGACTTTTCTGTGTGATACAAATTTATTTATTAAATTCTTCGACTTTGGGTCGTAGTAACTCTTAGTTGTGGGTGAGATCAGCTAAGGGAATCAAGTACGTAGTATCCTACTAGGATCAGAGGTGTAAGAGCATAATTGTACCTTGGATCAGTGTGAGATTGATTGGGGTTCAACTACAGTCGAGACCGAAGTTAGTTTAGAGTAGGCTAGTATCTGTAGCGGCTTAATACAATGTATGTTTAATCTGGACTAGGTCCCGGGGTTTTTCTGCCTTTGCGGTTTCCTGGTTAAAAAAATTATAGTGTCTGTGTTATTTCTTCTCCGCCTTATATTTGTTATATAATTGAAATAATACAGGTTGTGCGTTGTTCAATCAATTAGAATATCCGACCTTTTGGTTGTTGATTTAAATTGATTGACACTTCGATATCGGTCTTTGGTACCATCCAAATTATCTCCTTGTAATTGATAAAGGATCGCATATTTCTATTTGCTTGAGTAAAGATCAAATCAAATGAGAGAGATATAAACTCTTTGATATATTTTTATTTAGAGTGAATCTGACTGTCTAGTTGATTCTCTAGAAAGTATATTGGAGTTTTTCCATACAGATTGCTAATTCAAAATATTGGGTGTTGTTGTTAAACCCCCGATTTTTCAAGTTGTAATCGGTCACAAGTTACTTTGGGAACGAAGGTGTAACCGATAACAAGCTAACTCGAGAAATAAGGTGTAACTGATCACAAGTTACCTCTGGGAAGTAAGGTGTAACCGCTCACAACCTAGTTTGGGAAGCATGGTATAACCGATAAGAACTTACATTTTGAGTCATGGTAAAACCGATCCCAAGGAGAAAAACCAAGTTTCCAATATTCACATATCTCTTTATATTTTGTGTGAAGCTTGGAATTAGGGTTTGCGGAGAAACTTCTAGATGTCGACATTATTTGAACATGTACATAATTTTTATTATTATTTGTTCAAAGATATTCCTTGATACTCAAGGTGGTCTCATGCCGAAAAATTAAAAAGCATTTAACTATGATTTTCAAAATATATGTTTTAATTACAATTAAGGCATATCCTCTAGAAAAGATTATTATCTAATGTGCTAGGCTAATAATAGAAGTTTTTTAAGGGAGTTTTCGGAAATATGGATTGGTAATTAATTGGAGATAGGAAAACCGAAATTAGGTACTTTAATTAATATCTTGAGAATATTTCGATTTTGGAATTTCCTTCTTGTCCAAACAACCTTGGTCTATAAATACTTGAGTTTGCATTTCTTTCAAACTATCCTAAGAGCCATGCAAACTTCATTCGTCTTTTTTTTGGTGGAGCCGTCTATTTGGAGAGGAAAGTACCCTAATTAGGCGAAATCTCTTACGACCACTCGTTTAAAGACTTCTATGGGATCAAGAAGCTCTACGAGTACCCATTGGTGGAAAATTAGATAATTGCATTTTTATTTTAGTTTTCGGCTATTGATTTGATTGACTAACAGTTTTTGATAATTTGACTACACCTAGTTTGTTTATTCTTGAGAACCTTCTCATCTGATATAAGGCTTACTCAAACTAGATCAAAGTATTGACGTGATCTTTAGTACCATCTTCGAATCTAAAGACATCTTTTGATAATCCATTGTTAAAAAACTCCGTTCTATGTGTGATTGATCACAAGAGCATTCAAGTTGTGTTGTGAAGATTATTATTGAAGACAAACGAAGATATGAAGATGACGAAGTTTTTATTATTAGTTTTCATATCTTGTGAATTGTGTGCACAAACCTTGATCGGATGGAATCCAACTAGAATCGTGTTTATCTTGGATAGACTTGATTAGCTAGTTGCATGAGATTGGCATCACCTTATAGTTACTCTTTGACTTCTATATTGATTGATTGCAAATCTAGAATTTGGTTATTTCTGTAGTCAAAGTTTAGATCGTCTAACTAGAAAAATGAGTTTATTAGTTTAAACGGAAGAGCCTTTGTCAACGACTCAAATATCTTATTACCAAGATTGAATAGAGTGGTTACCGAACAGCTTTGTCATGTACTATTTGGAATACATGAGTGACTCTAGAAGTCGAAGGTGCGGGGATACTAAGGAAACTAAGTAGCTAGGGGTAGTCTACTTGGTCTCAACTATATGAAGTTGGTATTATATTTTGTATTGCGGATTAATTCTGAGAGTATTCAAAACTGGACTAAGTCCCAGGGTTTTTATGCATTTGCGGTTTCGTCGTTAACAAAATCTTGATGTATCATTTAATATTTTTTTCTCATTATAATTGTTATTATAATTAAATAAATTACACATGTACGTTAATCGAAATTACTTGACGTTGATCCTAATAGTCAATCGGTTATAACCGTAACTATTTTCAAGTAAATATCATATTTTCGTATTGTTTCGACCTCATCCATTGACAATCACACAAGGTATAAGACTCAAGTTATATTTTCTCGACTCTTTCCATAGACGATCACTTAAGATACTCGACTTATAGGTTGATATTCGAAAGATTGTGGTGTATTTGGGTATCCTCGTATTTTTAGATCTCACGAGGGAGTTAGAGAAAATCTTTGTCAAAAAATACAATGTTACCAAGCTAGAGAAGGCTCTTTGGAAATTGCATATTAGCTTTCACATGAGGAACTTGGGGTTCTCGGTAGGTTTTCAGAAAGGAGGAGACAAGAAATTATAGATCGGTTGGATCTTGAGGAACACTTTAAAGAAATGGATGAAGCTTTAGCAGAAGCTGCTATTGCTGAAGTTTCCAATGCAGGTGCTGCTGTCGGTGGTGTTGCTGGTGATGGTGATCCTCTTGAGGTTGATATTCCAAATGCTTCAGCTCCTTGATGTTTGATGCTCCCTGATTCTTTGTGATGCTAGCTAATTACAAGTTTAAGTTGAATTTTTTAAAACTTTCAATGTTTTTTAATCACTAGTAGAAAAGAGGCTATCTAGGAAATAATGAAACGACACAAAAAGAATATCTCAATACAAAAAACTGAAATAATATATTGAACATGTCGTTGACTAAAGTCAAAGCGTCATTGTGTCGGGACTTTAGTTGACTTATGCAACGACATATGAATAGTATTGTTTCTGTGGTCCCACTACTAGAGAAAAATCTCACATGCTTATCTTCACCAAAGCATGGAGGGAGAGAGATAAATCTCATCTTTTTTCGTTTTCTTCCCCGCTCTCTCTTATGGCGCTCTCCCCTTCTCTTCTGCTGGTTCTTTTTGAAAGAAAAAAAGAACTCTCTACTCCTCTTCTCTTACCCTGAATCTCTCTAAAGATTTAACTAAGGGTAATGAACTGTAACCTTGATTCTTCATCTTTAAACCAGATCTGTAACTTTTTTTTTTTGTTTTTGATTTTAGGGTTTTTTTTATTGCATGATAAAATTGTTGAGGTTTTTCTCCATCTATACAACAAAAAGGGTATAACTCTTTCTCAATCTCTACAGAAAAATGGGTAAAACTTCTTGACTCAATCCATTTTCGATTTTTCTTAAATCATTATTTTTGTTCAACTGCATGTTTAGATATTTTCCAATTTTAGGGATTATTGATTTCAAAGCTTCTATTAATTTTTCTCAGTGTTTTCTTTATCGTTAGATGAAGATTTTGTTATAAGATTTTGATTTAGCCGTTTGATGGTTGGTTTTGCTTTATGTTTTGTTAAGCTACTGGTTTCCTCTATATTTCCCTCTACAAGAAAATTTTAAAGCTCAGATCTTTCGAGTTTCAGTTGCAACACAATATGATTGAAGAATCAATTGATTTAGTTCTTTCATAGAATCGATTTTGGGGATATACATCAGAATGAAACCCTGGATTTTTATAATTGGGAATTTATATATTTTTTTTGTTCGAATCCATTCTACTTTCCAGTTTTACAAATATCTCTGGGGATGGATTTTTGTTAAAATCCGTTTTGAGGTTTTTAATTTTCCCAGCTTAATTACTGGAAATTGATTTAGGGTTCTTGAATGGGAACATTATTTACATACCCCTACTACGAGGCCCATTGAAACATACCCTTTTTAACTTAAAATATACCCCCAAGAGTATAAGATTACAAAATTATCCTTTTATAAAAAACACAGTAACCACGAAATTTGTCGGCCATTTTCATTTTATTTTTCAGTTTCTCTCCTTCTCACTTTCTCTCCCAAAAAACCAAATCAGATCCAAAAGCAGATGAAATAAATCAAAATAAACACCAAAGAAACCAGGTGATTACTATTTTTACATGATCTAGAAGATCAAATATGACTGAAAAACACCAATAAAACGAAAAAATTAGATATTAGGAAATCGATTTTCCAATATCAGTTTACTGTGGATCTTCAACAACAACATTGAAGATCGAATCAAAGGTAAATAATGATTTCATGTCTCAACTCAGTTTACATTTAATTTGATTTCGATTTTTAGGGTTTGGTACATGATTTATCTTCAAAATTTTGTTTGATCTATCGATTTTTATTTATGTTTCTAATAGATGTAGTTTTTTTATACCGTTATTGATTTGTGTTAAATCATGCTATTTTTTTTTGATTTAGTGTTACATTCATGTGATAGTAAACAACAAACAAGTGATTCTGGTGGTGTAAAGAAATCAACGGCTTCTCGTGGTGTTAAAAGATTAGGAAAGGTAAAAAAAACTTTACCGGTTTACTTGCTTTTGTGCAGCTTCATGGTGATTTTGTTTCATTTATTGTGTTGTATTAGTAATATTGTTCAACTTGTGGGTGTTGTTCTTAAAGGGTCTAGGTGTTTATATATGGAGCACAATTTGTGCTATGGCTCCAAGTTTGGAAACAACCTGTGGTAGTTGCCTCCAGTCTTGGAAAAAACTTGTGCTAGTTGTTCCCAGTTTTGGAGACAATTTGTGCTAGTTGGATACATTTCTAAAGATAAGTTGTGCTAATTTTCATAGTTGAAGTAAACTGATTCAATACTAACTATTTATTCCCTATTTATTTTGGTCAAAATAGATTAAGAAAACATCAAAAGCAAAGGATTTTTACACGTACATTAGAGTTACAGGTTTATTTTGTTGTTAGAATTAATAGGTGATAATCTATGAAGAAGCATAACATTTACCTCATTGTTACATTTACACCTTTAGTTATAGCTTTCCAAAGGAATTAATCTTACTACAGTTAATAGAATTAAGAATGAACAAGAAAACACGAAGTCTTCCCACATACAGTATTGTTAGAGTATATCTCCATGTATTGTTGGAGTAGACCAAAGTATAGCAAATAACGGTAGAAAGACCTAACAATGTTGGCAGCAAGTAGTTTTTTCCATTAACATCAAGTAAGTTGTAAGCATAGTTAAATCAATAGCAGGCAGAAAGTACTTTTCTTTTTAAATTTTTTTTTATACCAAATTAACATAAGAATGAATGTAACTAGATTGATATCTTGTATCTATTAATCACATTGTAGGAACGTGGATTCGGCTCTTCTTACACAAGTAGACCATGCATAAGTGTGCAACCACAAAGTATAGATCGTGATCGTAAATTTTTAAGTAGATACTCGAGGAGAGAAGATGATTATGAAAGAGATGCAGGCAACCCTGCAAAAACACACAACACTAAGAAACATAAAGGATATGAACTGTTTGTCGGTGGGCTTGACACAGATAAATATGAAGATGATTTAATGTGTTTAAGTTGGTTAAGTTATAGTAATCCACTTAGTGAATAGTCCATTAAAAAATAAGGTTTTGCTTTTGTTAGATTGTGTCTCTTGAATGACACTTTATACTGAAATGTGATATGAATGGACATATTGTTTTAAAATGGATGAATTACTATGATGCATTGCAGGCATACATGCTTATGGAGATATCTTAAATATACAAACACACAAATGCAAATTATTTATTTTGTTTTGAATCAACAAGCTTAAGTTGGCTCTGAAATCTGAAGTGCGAGAATAAGTGGAGACAACTAGGCCAAGTTGGCTCAAAAATATGGAGACAACTAGGCCAAGTTGGTCACAAAAGTAGAATCAACTTTCTGAAGTTGTCTCCAAAAGTGGAGTCAACTAGCTTAAGTTTCCCCAAAAATCTGGAGTCCATAAAACAAGTTGGCTTTAAAAGTGGAGTGAACTAGCTCAAGTTGAGTCCAAAATCATACAAATGCGCAGTCATTATGTCAAAAATATTTTTCAGATCAGACAAATTTTACACAGCCCGTATGCCATCACAAACCATATAGCCTTGGTACACTTCATTTAGAGGGTAAAAAGAGCTTTAACACAAATCCGTTACAGGGGAAAAGGGAACTCAACTAGTAAGGACAACCCAGATAATCCATACACTCTTAATACAAATAATTTACAGAAAGAATACAATGTCTCAATTTCATAAATGTTGAACCTAGTATATATTTCCAATGACTAATGGATATAATGTCTCCATATAGGCTTGTTTACAGATCCGCTTCTACACTTCTCACACAAATGAGCCTTAGAGAGGAGATACCTTCGAGTGCGAACAATCTACAGTGTGGATAAATTTATTAGCGACTTAATAAATCAATACCAAAAAAGACTTAATACCTTTTCAGTGGAAAATTGCATCAGCTAATGTATAACAAAAGAGAGTATATGACAGATTGGGTTACAACAATGAAAAAGCAAATTAAAAAAAATGAAGCCAACTAGACGAAGTTGCCTCCAAATTTGAAAAAAAACTAGCCCAAGTTGTCTCCAAATATGAAGGCAACTAGTCCCTCCAAAAAGAAAAATGATACACAAAATAAGTGAACCTGGCATGAGTCGAACACACATCTTCTGACTTTGAGTCAGTCGCGTTACCATTGCATCGCAGATTCATTGCAACCACTCTAGGATATGAGTAAATATAATTTCACATGCTTCTCAGAAAATTGGTGCCAACTAGCTCAAGTTGCTTCCGACCCTGGAATCAACTGGCTCAAGTTGCCTCCAAATCGGGATCAACTAGTTCAAGTTGCCTCCAAAAGTGAAAGAAACTCTCTCAAGTTGCCCCAAAAATCTAGAGTTCAAGAACGAAATGTAGCAAACTAGAAAAAGTTAAACTATTGCTAATCCTAAAACAATCCTAAGACAGAATAGAACCATGTACATATGTCTCAGCAGACTATATAGAATCAAGAATCAATAAATGCATCAAGATAGAGTATACTTGAAAATATATAAAAGATAATCCGAATACGAGTAATGATAGTGGAAGCAACTTGGTCAAGTTTTCTCCGATACTGGAAGCAACTAGCACAAGTTGTCTCCATATAGTGGAAGAAACTTGGTCAAGTTGTTTCCAAAGTTGGAAGCAACTTGATAAGGTTGTCAAGGGTCACAATTACTTTACCTTCCCGACGGAACAGTTGTGATCGGTCAAGCAGCTAACCACTAAATCCAACAACGCCAACACACATAGACCTACTGCACTTTCTTGGTAACACCACCCACAGGTTCATCTAATACAGTTGTAATATAGTTGTTTCAATTTCACACTATTGAAGAATGAAATTATCGAACTGATCAATGCATCATGTTTGAACAGCAAAGAAGCCACAACAAATAAAATGGGAGGAGCAATATTCAGCAAAATGAGCCACTTTAGTTTACACGATGTACCAAAATGGACATAGCGACATATATACAGGGACATGTTATTATATGTGAAGGCATGTAAAAACTTTTTAAAAGGCTTAAAGTTAAGATGTCTGCAACTATTCAAATTATTACTGAAAAGTAAAACATAAGTGGATGAATAGTTGGATCTAATGTTTATTCCATATAAACTGAGCTTAAAGATGCTCGTGAGAAGAATGGAAAATTAGTCTCCCCAATTAGCCTTTTTTACCTGTTTCTCGATCCTCAAGTATGATAGAACACACAAAATTTCTTGCTAACAGAAGATAGCTTATAAAATTAATAAGATCGATATTGCAAATAATATATATGAAGTATGAATTATGATGGTAAGTATCTACTGGGTGCGGCATTAGGAGTCGTTGGTCATGGGAAGTTGTGCTCCCATTTGCACCACAGATTCGTTAGAAACCACTTAAAGAAAACTTGATCATAAATCTACTGCAAGAAGCAAAAAACCGCTCGAACAAACTTGAGTACACATAAGATACCTGCCAAAGACTAAAACTACGACTGCATTAATTGATAAAGCTTCTTCAGGAGCAATGTCCAAAACTAATATTAATGTCAATGTTCACTGATTGTTGGACAACTCTCTATCCACTGATCTTAGTACTTGTGTAAACATAAGAAGTTAAATTCCAAATAGATAAGCATTTATAGTGTCAATTAAAACAGCCTTTTACATCTAAAGAGACTTCACTAGCATGCAAAATCTAATAATTTCAAGAATGAGATTACTCCAATAAACTTTTTACTGAACATCTAAATAAAAAGACTATAAACTTGTACATGAAATTACCTTCAGTCTGAGCGTGTGCCTTATATTTTTTGCAAATATAGTTTTTTTGAAGGCTAATTTTGCACTGTTTATTGGGCTGGCATCTGAATACTGTATTTGTAAATCAATATTAGTCTCCTGCATTGCATAAGACCAAGAAATCACTCTACTTATCCACAAAGCATATATAACATCGCAGGAATCCAAAATCATGTGACGGTTTGAGTTAGGTCCAAAATAGATAAGCTAAGAAGCCCAGCAAAAGCTGTAGAGAATGCAACACTGAAATCGTCTGAGTCTTACACAAGTGAGAATATTCCTCCTTTGTTATTATTGACAATGAATCTAAGCACCTACAGAACGGAGCACTCATTAGAAAATGTACCTAATTAAGTAAATTACTGTTAGAAAAGTGAAACTACACGTATAAATTGGTACTTCTCAAGAAAGCATTCCAACAAGTTTAATATTAATAAGTGAATCAATGAATCCACTAATTCGCTCATGTATGGGACAATTTAAAGAAAAATGTAAAGGAATTCACCTGATGTGCAAGGTTATGTATAGCTAGAATACTGACAACATCCTTATAAACTCCACATGGGCGATATTTAGATGCCAAGAGGCTGAAAGCACATGACATTCAATCACTCCATTAGATTACATAAATTTTTCATCCCTGCACATCATGCACATAAAAATTTATTGTTAGATTATAATAATTAAAAACACAGAGCTCTTGGTTGGTAACCTATCAACAAGCTGGGCACCAACTTCTCTTTGATTATAATTAAGACCTTTATTATATAGATAACAAGTGGAAATAGTAGATAAAATCAAGACAATGGTTTTATGTTTCTTAGTCGTAAGTTCCAGCACTAACTACAATCCATTTCATTACAAGCTTCTTTCGGCATGTAACAGAAGCATGCAGCAGAGAGACAACCACCCTTAAATTCATAGGGGAGATTGTAGATGGTGGATTTTCGACGAAGGCTAAAATCGTAAACCCATAGTTATATGAACTTCTGATCCAGTAATCAGATGCGAGTATTGAGACACGGGTCTCTCATCGAATCCTCTGAATAAGAATACTTTCTCCCAGAGTGCATGCAGATATGTTGTCTCTCGGCTGGACAACGACATATCTGTATTGAGACACGGGTCTCTCATCGAATCCTATGATTAAGAATACTTTCTCTCAGAGTACATGTAGGTATGTAGTCTTACAGCTAGACAACATCATATCTCATGAATACTGAACACTTCAGTAATTATTTCTATATAGCATCACGGGATGGACGGCTCATAGACAGCTTGCTCTGCTAGTATAGAGCGATAACGTCTTCAGGATACAAACAACGAGTTTACCCTGACTATATAAAGGATGTGAAACTCCAGCAAGCTCATATCGGAATAATTAATGCTCCTAGACAGCCTGCTCTGCTAGTATAGAGCCAGAAGTTAGTTATTCCCAAATTCTTGGATTCATCCACAGAATTCCCGAAAATATTCAAATATTTTCGCAGATATTTCATTACTACAAACCATGGTTTTCCCAGCAGAAATCCATGGGTTAGTAATAAATATTCAAAGTACGGGCATCAGAGCTACCTCTGAGTAAGCCCTGTCTCAAACCCAAATTCTTGGATTCATCCACAGAATTTCCGAAAATATTCAAATATTTTCGCAGATATTTCATTACTGCAAACCATGGTTCTTCCCAGCAGAAATCCATGGGTTAGTAATAAATATTCAACGCACGGGCTCTGAGCTACCTCTGAGTAAGCCCCGATTTAAATGGTGAAAGTGTACTCAACGATGATGCCCTAACAATCACCGCACGAACGAGTATTTCAAAATACGACGAGACGATGAACCTATGCAAAATAGGAAAGAAAATAATAAATAATTAAAAATTGACCAAGGTGCTGGGAGCATGGACCCACTGACCGGCCGACCGTGTCGTGGTCAATCCCACGCCAGTTTCATATTTTTTGTTATTTTCCTTGAGTTCATGAAAATTCTTTCATTTGAGCAAATATATTTCGTTTTGAGGAAACTCCTCAGTTTCATGGTGTTTCTTTCACACCAAAGAAATAATATAAAATTAGGAAAGAATATTGTGGGGTGTGACCATTGGCCAACCGACCATGCCTTGGTCCTAGCCGGCCCCACACCTCATGATTCCTCATTATTTTATTATTATTTCCATAATTTCATGAAAACTCCTTAATATCATGATATTTCCTTGGTCCCATGAAAAATAATATAAAATTAGGAAACCCGTGTGCACGGGCCATAGATGGTCGGTCAAACCCTAGATGGCTTCACACGTCCCTTTTTGTTATTATTATATTTTTCATGTTTTCATAATCCCATGAAATTCCTTAATCTCATGATATTTTCTTGGTCCCATGAAAAATAATATAAAATTAGGAAAACCCGTGTGCACGGGCCATAGCTGGTCGGTCAAATCCTAGATGGCTTCACACGTCCCTTTTTGTTATTATTATATTTTTCATGTTTTCATAATCCCATGAAATTCCTTGATTTCATGATATTTCTTTCAAATTATGAAATTTCCTTTAAATTGTGAAATAATACATAAAATTAGGAAAAACGCACGGGACCGGGCCCTAGCCGGCCAACCATGCTCCAAGCCGGTCCCACACGCCCACACCTCCCTTATTTATTTTTTTTATTTTTTATGTTTCCTTCATCTCATGGAAACTCCTTGATTTGAACAAAACTCTTTAATTTTAGCAAAATTCCTTGATTTTATCATATTTTCCTAAAATCATGAAAATATTACAAAATTTTGGAAAGCGTGTGGGATTGGATCCCTTGGCAGGCCGGCCACTCCTTGGCCATGGCTGGTCTCACACTTCATGATTCCTTCACTTTTCCATTATTTTCCTTCATCTCATGAAGTTTTGACGGTTTTATCAAAAAACCCTGGTTTCTTCATATTTTCTAAAATAATTGCTCAAATGCACATCTGAAAATATCAAAATTCTCAGAACTGAGATACGGACACTTTGGAGACATGAGCATGTTATCTTGACCGACCAAGGTTGTCTCTTTGGCTCTCAATGATCCGGTCTTACATGTTTTCACAATTTGACTAATTTGTGCAATTGCACGTATTAGGTCCAAAACTCTTCCAAACGATTTGGAACTTCATGGAGCGATCCCGTGACCACCCAGGGACAGTTTCATGACCCCTTGGTCAGTCCTCCATTTCTTCATAATTAATTAGGTTTTATCACCTAATGATGAACCCAGCAGTAATTCGAATAAATGATTAAACCAACATTTAATCATTCTTTCATCAACAAGTCACCAACTCTTAAAGAGGTCTTGGTGTTTGCTCACGTGAGCATATGGGTGCTACATTATTGACCCACGGTCTCATGAAACCAATCCTTCCTTTGTCTCATGGTTCAATTCCTAACAAACCATGAAGTGATCATCAATTGATCAAATTAGGGTTTCTGAGTCCAAGGATTATAATTCCAGATTCAAACACTAATAAATTTATGATGATCTCATGATCAATATTCTTATTAATTATACTCGGTTCAACTACCAGTATTTTAATTAATATTTTATTTTGGTCACGCTGCCAATAATTCATCAGATGAGCAACACTTGCTCAGATAAGCAATACTTGCTCAAATCAGAGAATATTGGTTCAACTATCAATATTCAGCAAATCATCGAATGAGCAATACTTGCTCGCCTCAACTATCAACTTGAGGATCATGCCCACGTTGAATCCATGAGTTTTAGAACATTTTTACAAAATCATGTTCAACTCAGTAAATACATGGACTCATCGTCCCATGATATCACGAAGTTAACAACTGACTAAACTAACCACGAGATGTCAATCGTGTCACTTGGGGGGATATCAACTAGGGTTTTGGTCTGGCGGTCTACGACATGTGTGTTCACCCAGGATGGGAATGTGAGCAAGTCGTGCAATCAGTTGGAAGAGTCAGCAAAATATTTGGCGGAAAATTAACCAAGTCTCCGCACGATGAGTAATTGGTTTAACACGATTTCACACTTCCCCACTCTCTGATTCCAGCAACTGTCACACTTCATGGGATCATGGTGTTTTCAACTCCGACATTATAAAATGTCTCTGAATCCTGATTGAAACAACAAGAGTTTTCGAACATTCGAACAATAGTCGCCTAAACGAGCAATTTCTCATCAAAGTTCATACAGACAATCTTTCGTCTACACGAACTCACAGAAATCACTCTCAATCAGGCAAAACCTCAATCATTCAGAGCATTTTCACGCTGAATTCACAACACACCTACAATCTCAGATCACCATTAATCTCACGCAGTTCTCAGCTTCCCTCATACAGATCAACCCATTCCCTCTTGTGACTGAATTTAATCTAGAACGGCCATTGTCTTGGTTTAGGCCAGAGTACTACAGATTGATCTCTCGAATTCAAAGCACTCCCTTCTTGCAGTGCATCTATGTGAGGTTGAATATTTCGCTCGGTTCAAGGAGTCTCCTCCATACGGTCGTCTCCTCAATTCCATAAAAACCATCAAATCGTTTTGCCCCATCTACAGATTGGCGACCACAGTGGGAGATAATTCTCTTGGTTGCAATCTCTCATTTTCACAAGATGTTCGGTCTTAGGAGTAATTCGACGGCTCCAGACTCAATGTAGAATATTTTAAATGGAAACGCTCCTCCTTCTAGCGCTACAACCGGCAGCACGGAAGGGGGAGGAATCCCAACTCTAACCGGGTTGGCACGAATCCTAGAGGTTCACAGAAGGAACATGGACCTGATGAAGGATACAATGAACCACATACTCGATTTCCTCATAAAACCCACATCCGAGTTAGGAAAAATCTCTGCTTCAGAAGTCCCAGCACCGGGGACTGACTTGTCACACGATGGTCCTCAAAGCAACAGTTTCACTACTTATGAGAAGCCGGTGGACCAGGAGGTTGCGCAGCTAGTGGAAGGCTTACGCGAACTCTTACACTTTTACAGGAAGTAATGAACATACACGTTTTTTGCACTCAACCAAATATCATCTGAGGTACCATTAGCTTCCTTATCTCCAGTTGAAGAAACGTTCATGACGTCTGAACACTCGATCAACAATATCACCTTTGGAGAAGAGGACCACATAGCAGACGAAGGACATAATAGAGCCCTGTACGTAACCGGTTTTATCAAAGACTCTGAGTTCAAGTGAGCTCCCGTTGATACAGGCGCTTCTACAAATATTGTCACTATGAAGACCCTCAAGGCAGCCAAGTTTCCACGAAATAAAATCATTCGTCATCCCATCTTGATGACGGGTTTTGAAGGAAGTCAGATCCATACATATGGATATGCATACATAGACCTGAAGGTGGGGCCTATTCAATCGAAATCCAAGTTCCACGTGATTTAACAAGAGCCTGACTATCACATGATACTCGGACGGCCATGGCTCCATGATAACAAGGTGATTCCTTCAACATACCATCAATGCATGAAAGCTCTAATCAATAAAAAAATTGTTCGTATTACGGCTTCATCATCTCCTTATTCCCTGGTCTATGATGCTGAATTCCTTGAGTCGCAGAAGAACATCCATGAACCTCCAAACAAGATTTACAGTGCTCCAATCCTAAACTGGGAGTCCGTCAAAAAAGTTGCAAACAGGCTGTCACCCTCAAACGTCAAGACAGTTAGGCCACCTTCCACGCCAATTAAATGCCGCAAGGATCAGATCTTAACTCAAGGATCTAATTTCATAAGCAGTTATGATGCGGAGGGTAAAATCATTTACCGGCGCAAGGATTAGCAATTAGCAGGGGAAAATGACGAAGAGTCTCCCCGCCCCAAAAAATCATGTTAAAGTGAATCATCACACGAAGAAGAGGTTCAAGATGCTCCTCGACAATTACAAGACGACACTGACTCCACCACTGATGATCTCGAAACGATCAACATCGGAACGGAGGATGATCCAAATCCGATTCTAATCAGCTCAGCGCTGTCACCAGAAGAACGGACAGAGTTAATAGCACTACTGAAAGAATATCAATATGTATTCGCATGGATATACGAAGAAATGTCGGGTCTAGACGATAAATTGGTTACTCATCATTTGCACATCACCCCTGGATCCAAGGCTGTCAAACAACCACCTAGACAGTTCAGACATGAAGTCGAAGAAAAAATCAAGGTCGAGATTCAGAAATTACTAGCAGTAGGGTTCATCAAACCCATTCAACATCTAACATGGCTGGCGAACGTTGTTCCTGTCAAAAATAAAAATGGTCAAATCAAATGATGTGTTGATTTCAGAAATCTGAACAAATGTTGTTCGAAGGATGACTTTCCCCTACCCAATATTGATATGCCCGTAGATGCAACCAGCGGTCACGGTATGTTATCATTCATGGATAGCTACAACGGATACAATCAGATCAATATGTACGAACATGATGCCAATAAGACTGCATTCCGTACTCCTATCGGGAACTTCCACTACACAATGATGCCTTTTGGATTAAAGAACATCGGTGCCACATATCAACGATACATGACCTCCATATTCCATGACATGATGCACAAGCAAGTGGAAGAATATGTCGATGATGTCGTGGTCAAATTGAAGACTCGAGCATCTCACTTCCATGTTCTAAGGAAAGTTTTTGAAATATGTCGAGAATACAAACTAAAGATGAACCCTATGAAGTGCGCTTTCGGTGTTTCCTCCAGAAAGTTTCTAGGTTTCTTGGTCACTGCAGAAGCCATCAAAGTCGATCCGGACAAGACAAAGGCTACTACTACCATGCCTCCTCCACGCACCGTGAAAGAACTCCAAAGTTTCATGGGCAAGGTAAACTATATTCGGCATTTCATCCATGGATTAGCTCAGCTCATTACTTCATTCACCCCTCTATTGAATAAATGAGCCAGTTTTACATGGACTGTTGTACAATAAGAAACATTCCATAAAATACAATAGATGATGTTATCACCTGTTGTCATGAAGTCACCGGTGCAAGGATGACCATTGATACTCTACACAGCTTCTAGTGATGTTTCCATTGGAGCACTCCTTTCTCAAGAAGATGATGAAGGCATCGAACGACCAATCTAATAATTCAGTCGTATGATACGGGATGCTCAACTCCGATACCCAAAAGCTAGGAGAGCATGCCTGGCATTAGTACATGCAATTCAGAAATTCAGACACTACTTGATGTCTAACAGAATCTGGCTCATTTCCAAGGCATACCCTATAAAGTTTCTACTATCAAAGCCAGCCTTAATAAGAAGACCAGCAAAGTGGCTACTCCAGATGTCAGAATTTGACATAGCATGTACACCACCCAAAGCAATCAAGGGCCAAGCAGTGGAAGACTTACTCGTTGCTTTTTCAGGGGACGATGCAACAGTATTACATGAAGACGTACCTGGTGAGTTTACAAATGTCTTAGTAATTAAAGAAGAGAAGATACATGGACTCTATATTTTGACGGTTCGTCCACCCCTAGCAATGACACTGGAGGAGCAGGCATAGTACTAGTCTCTCCGTCTGGCAAAGTTTTCTCACATTCATTCAAGCTGGATTTTCACTGCACCAACAATTCAGCAGAATATGAAGCCTTCTTACTGGGATTGTCTCTAGCTAAGCAAGCAGGATAAGCACACCTAGAAATAAGGGGAGATTCAAAACTATTGGTTAATCAAATGAATGGAACATACTCTCTCAAATAAATCACGCTTGCTTCATTCAGAACTGAATCTCAACGGCTGTTAACTTATTTCGCTGAGGCAACGATCGTCCATACTGGACGAACTCACAATAGACACGCCGATTGCCTGGAGACTCTTTCTTCTAAGCTGTAATTTGAAGGAGCAGAGAAGACCATCATTGTACAAATGCATACCGTGTCATCTACATGGCTTTCTCAAGTCGAAAACATCCAAGCAGATGATTGGCGAGCACCTATTATTCATGAATTGTGCAGTTCTCTTTCAGAAGGGAGGATCAGTCTCAAGGAATTGAGGAATTATTTTCTACTTGATGGAGATTTATACTATCGAAACTCTGATGGGTCTTTATCACGATGACTTGGACCTGAAGAGGCGGACGAACAACTCAAGCGCATACATGAAGAAACCTGTGGACAGACACTGGTGGTAACACTTTACTGAAAGCTTCAAAGAATGGGATACTATTGGCCTTCCATGGAGGTTCAATCAAGAACTCTGAAAAAGTCATGTCCCAACTTTCAGACGCCTCCTCATCACTTGGAAGCTCTAACGGCCCATCACACTGGGGACTGGAGGGAGCCTTACATCGAGTACCTCCGGGACAATGAGTTACCACTAGAAAAGAAAGAAACAATCAAGCTCATTCAGAGAGCTAAGAGATTTGTTTTTCTCGACGGGATCTTATATCGCAGAAGTTTTTGTGGAAACCTGCTGAGATGCTTAGCTGAGCATGATATCCCAACAATTATGAAGGAGATACATGATAGAGAGCATCAAGGAAATAGGAAATTATTTCTCCAGATTCATGAGAAATATTACTAGACGACCATGGAAAATGATGCGGCTGCGCACGTTCAAAGATGTCATCAATGCCAAGTCCATGGTAATCTCATCCATACTTCTTGTCTCCCATTGAATTATGTGAACAGTCCATGACCCTTTTATAGCTGGGGACTGGATATCATCGGGAAAATCAATCCAGCATCTTCGAAGAAGCATGAATACGTCATCACTGCAACCGAATATTTCACCAAATGGGTTAAAGCCATTCCTCTTCGAGGCACCACTGGAATCACCATTGCAGACTTCATCAAAGAGTACATAATATGCAGATTCGGTGTTCCAAAACATATTGTTACCGATAATGGAACCCCTTTTGCCAACAAGCATGTGACAGAATTGCTCGAAGAATACGATATCAAACAAGTTTTCTCTATACCATACTATCCTAAATGGAATGGGAAAGAAGAGAGCACCAACAAAACTTTGATATTCATTCTCAACCGAACAATTCATGACAATCCCCGAACCTGGCATGAACAATTGCCTATGGCTTTGTGGGCTTATCGAACCACGCCAAGGAGATCGATCAGGACTTCACTGTATTCTCTTGTCTATGGGGTTTATTCCATACTGCCGGTAGAAATCAAAATTCCTCCAGCAAGGATCGCAATAAAGCCGAAGTGACCAACTCAAGATTTGCTGAATTGGACATGCTCGAGTCAAAGCGAGCTAAGGTGGAAAAATATGTAGAAACTTACAAGCAAAGAATCTCCAGAGCCTACAACAAAATGGACCATATGTAGTCACCAAAGCAGTATCCAGCGGATACTACAAAATCTTAAATATTGACGGGGGAGTGGAAGCAAATATAATCAACGGAAAATGGCTCAAAGCATATTACGCATGATCTATAGAAAATAACTGCCTTTTCATTATTTCATCATTGCAAGCATTTTCAAAAATGTAATTTCCATTCCTCCAAAGAGAATTCAAATTCTCCTTTGTTCATTAAATATTTCATAAATGAGAAAAAAAATCATTCGATCAATTATTCCACCTAACCAGAAACTTAAACCAATTCAAAAACAACAATCATAAATGCTCACTCAGAGCAAGCCATCCAGTAGTGGATAATTCCTATAAGAAACTTTGTCAAGTTTCTTCTGAAATATCCTAGTCTTTACCTTCAAATCCTTAACTGCTTTCTCGACCCTAGCAGATTCCAGAGCCAGTATATTCTCCTCCTCCAATAAAGCAGTGTTCACGGAAATTACATCAGCAGCCTCTGATGCCTTATGAATCTTGGTTATCTCAAGTCGACGAAGGAGCCAGCTCATGTTAAATCGCAATGTCTCACAATTTGAGATCATCTCATCCCATTCATGAAACTCATGGTTTTGAACGTCTCGCAAGTGCATCTGGTTCATTTCCTCAATAATTGGCAACAACCCATCTACCGTGGTTAAGAGAGTTGGATGAAAGCCTTTCCATACCTCTGTAGTGGCAATATGGCCATACTTATTCCATATCTTAGTATACAGAGGCGCATGACATTTGGGAACGACGAATCCGCCAACCACCTTATTATCAGGGAAAGTATTGATCAAAAGGGCTTCGAATGGAAGTCCATCTGCAGGATATTCACGGGCATGAACACTGTCTCTTGTCCCCACGGACTCTATAGAATCTTCACCAACTCGGTCGGTGCTATCTTCAACCTCGACTACAGTCACGGACTTTCCGCTCCTTCTTCTGGCATCGACAATTACGCGAACATCTTCCTGCAATGAAACGAAGGAGTATTTAATTTCAATAGAGAAAAATATAATCTCAAGAGTGATAAGATTACTTACAGATGATCCAGACTCAGCACGAGATGACCTATACCGGACAGGAGCTCTAACATTTCGCTTGGGCCGAGAAGAAGTGTTTTTCTGATTATCCTGCAATAAATCATTTTCTTAATGTTCAAATCATCATATTGATCAGGAAAAGATGAAAATAGATGCAACTTACTGATATTGACGCTGCTATTTCACGCTTCGACTGAGTATCATCTTGAGAAGAGATACCATTGCTTGATATGGCGGCAACAAGGTATGTGATCGAGGATTCTTTGCACGATGAAACTAACTTAGAAATGGAAGAAATATTTACGTAGATGATAGACTCGAAGTCTTGAAGATATATGTTAGACACGATGGAGGTTTATCTTCTGTGGATAGTCAATTCAGTTGCGGGTTTTACGGAAACCCGAAGATTTCAACAAGAACGATACTGAAGATGCGGAAAAAAACAACTGGGGACTGACGCACACGGTCAAGATTACACGGATTCAAGTGTAACACGTATTCTCCTAGCACACGCAACATGTATCTCAGTACTTTCTGCAAACGGTAATCACTAAAACGAGTCGAAGGTCATGATGAATTTCAGGGCACGAACATTGGTTCGTCTATTCAATCCAAGAAGAATCAACATTAATAAAAGAGTTTTCTCATTCAAAGAAAATTATAAATCGGAAGAAAATTTGTTCAAACCGTCGAATAACTACTATGAAGCCTAAGGAACATTCAAATGTTTCATAAAGAAAATAAGACGGAAATAAAACTATTCGTCAGATTCGTCATCACTATCCTTTTCATCATCTGAGTCATCGGAGTTGTCGTCACTATCCTCCTCTTCAGAATCAGAATCAGAATCAGTAGTGATGGGGTTCAGACGAGCTTCAGGATCATCATCTGAATCCGAATCTTATTCCGATTCAGTTCCAATTTGCTTCATAGTCCTCTAGTACTCTCTTTCACATTGATCATACCAAGTCCTGGGTACCTCCCATATATCCTCTTCAGAATCATCAACATCAGAATCAGCAAGCTTCCCATCCAAGAATTGACGTTTCTCCTCAGTCCTTTGTATTTTGCGCCTGATTCGATCCTTTTCACGCCGAGCCTGTTTTACATCATCCTCGGCTATTATTTTCCTGAGTTCATTAAAAGTAACCCTCCGCTCATTCAAGGGTACGCCATACTTTGGCCCCTCACCTTGAGAAGCTTTGGACTTCGATACAGGAACTTTGGAATCCTCATCAGAAGAGCTAGATGAAGAAGAGTAATTGTTGTTGCCGGACATTTTTCTGGAATCGGAAGCAAAAAAGATTACCAACATGCAAACAAATCCATCAGCAAAAATGGTAATTCTTAACTCTTACCTTTTACGCTTCCACTAACAGTAGTGAGAGTAATACTAGAGTTAACAATTCAATATCGTTCGTTTCCTCAAAACCTACAAAAGACGAACAAAACTCAGATTTTTCATAAAATCATGAATATTTTTACTGTGTGAACATTCACCATGGAATCATGAAAACTAAAACATTATTTTATCATAATTAATTATTTATTTCTAAATAGTATTACACAAAACTCAAGTTTTGATTTTAAAGAAAATATTTTATTTACTCACGCAAATAAATAAAAAATTTCAACGTGAGCAAGGCTCACAAAAATAAACCTTGTGGACACTCCACGGTTTTAAAAATAAAAATCCATGAATACACCATGGTTTTATAAAAAAAAAAAAAATCTATTTTCCTTCGTATCGTCATACGTCTTTGAAGCGAAGGTTTATTTAAATTTTGTGAAAACATACACAATATAAGATAAAGTTTTGATTTACATAAAAGCTCTTACACAAAATTTTATCACTGGATACAAGTTCATATATATATAAAGAAGAAAAACTTTTCTTCGTATCATCGTCATTCCTTAAAACGAAGATTTTACTTCGTTTTTGTGGAAATTCACTTTTTTCATGATAAAACTTTGGCTCACATGAAAGCTCATAAACATAGTTTTATCACTGGACTTAAATATTCATATATGAAGAAAAATCTCTCCTAAATCAGGGATTATTATTAGTTTTCAAAAACTAACGATCAAACGAACATACGTTTTCAAAAACAAGGGTTTTCGACGAAACCCACACTCATATATGCACATGTATATAACTTCAACATGATCACATCATGAAACTCACATGAACTCAGCAAATATCAAACAAAAAAAAAAGTGTTCGGACGCATACCTGTCGGCGACGGCGGCGACGCTGGTGGTCCGGCGACTTTTCTCCTCTCCTCTTGATGTTGGCGTGAAGGTGATGGAGAGGTGATTAAATTCTGGTTGTGTGGGAAAATAAAAAATAAAAAAGAGGAACAATTCCTTTTATATCAAATTTTATTTCCAAAACCTAATTTTCTAAGGATTTCCTCATTGAGCTCGGCCCGCGAATCCTAAATGACCAAGGACCCGTCGTCCAAATCAGCGGTTCAACACCAATTTATGCTCATCAAATTACGCTCTAGCATGTCACCGGAATCTTCATTCAAGTTATGGTATGCTCGTACGATCGAAATCAGGTAACATCTTAACTCTCGACTAAGTTCAATTACTTATATTGTTTATGACCGGAAAATCACCATTCAATGCTGAGTGAGGAACACGGCTTTCCTCACTAAGCAGGGTACTTATTGTAGATGGTGGATTTTCGACGAAGGATAAAATCATAAATCCATAGTTATATGAACTTCTGATCTAGCAATCAGATGCGAGTATTGAGACACGGGTCTCTCATCGAATCCTCTGACTGAGAATACTTTCTCTCAGAGTACATGCATATATGTAGTCTCTCGGCTGGACAGCGAAATATCTGTATTGAGACACGGGTCTCTCATTGAATCCTCTGATTGAGAATACTTTCTCTTAGAGTACATGTAGGTATGTAGTCTCACAACTAGATAAAAACATATCTCATGAATACTGAAAACTTCAGTAATTATTTCTATATAGCATCACGGGATGGATGGCTCCTAGACAGCTTGCTCTGCTAGTATAGAGCGATAACGTCTTCAGGATACAAACAACGAGTTTACCCTGATTATATAAAGGATATGAAACTCCAGCAAGCTCATATCGGAATAATTAATGCTCCTAGACAGCATGCTCTGCTAGTATAGATCCATAAGTTAATTATTCCCAAATTCTTGGATTCACCCACATAATTCCCGAAAATATTCAAATATTTTCGCAGATATTTCATTACTGCAAACCATGGTTTTCCCAGTAGAAATCCATGGGTTAGTAATAAATATTCAAAGTACGGGCATCAGAGCTACCTCTGAGTAAGCCCTGTCTCAAACCCAAATTCTTGGATTCATTCACAGAATTTCCGAAAATATTCAAATATTTTCGCAGATATTTCATTACTGCAAACCATGGTTCTTCCCAGCAGAAATCCATGGGTTAGTAATAAATATTCAATGCACAGGCGTCTGAGCTACCTCTGAGTAAGCCCCGATTTAAATGGTGAAAGTGTACTCAACGATGATGCACTAACAATCACCGCACGAACGAGTATTTCAAAATACGACGAGACGATGAACCTATGCAAAATAGGAAAGAAAATAATAAATAATTAAAAATTGACCAAGGCGCTGGGAGCATGGACCCACTGACCGGCCGACCGTGTCGTGGTCAATCCCACGCCAGTTTCATATTTTTTGTTATTTTCCTTGAGTTCATGAAAATTCTTTCATTTGAGCAAATATCTTTCGTTTCGAGGAAACTCCTCAATTTCATGGTGTTTCTTTCACACCAAAGAAATAATATAAAATTAGGGAAGAATATTGTGGGGAGTGACCATTGGCCAACCGGCCATGCCTTGGTCCCAGCCGGCCCCACACCTCATTATTCCTTATTATTTCCCTAATTTCATGAAAACTCCTTAATCTCATGATATTTCCTTGGTCCCATGAAAAATAATATAAAATTAGGAAAACCCGTGTGCATGGGCCATAGCTAGTCGGTCAAACCCTAGATGGCTTCACACGTCCCTTTTTGTTATTATTATATTTTTCATGTTTTCATAATCCCATGAAATTCCTTAATCTCATCATATTTCCTTGGTCCCATGAAAAATAATATAAAATTAGGAAAACCCGTGTGCACGGGCCATAGCTGGTCGGTCAAATCCTAGATGGCTTCACACATCCCTTTTTGTTATTATTATATTTTTCATGTTTTCATAATCCCATGAAATTCCTTGATTTCATGATATTTCCTTCAAATTATGAAATTTCCTTTAAATTGTGAAATAATACATAAAATTAGGGAAAACGCACGGGACCGGGGCCCTAGCTGGCCAACCATGCTCCAAGCCGGTGCCACACGTCCACACGTCCCTTATTTTATTTTTTATTTTTTTATTATTTCCTTCATCTCATGGAAACTCCTTGATTTGAACAAAACTCTTTAATTTTAGCAAAATTCCTTGATTTTATCATATTTTCCTAAAATCATGAAAATATTACAAAATTTTGGAAAGCGTGTGGGATTGGCTCCCTTGGCCGGGCGGCCACGCCTTGGCCATGGATGGTCCCACACTTCATGATTCCTTCACTTTTCCATTATTTTCCTTC
This sequence comes from Papaver bracteatum, assembly GCA_023529315.1. NCBI lineage: Eukaryota > Viridiplantae > Streptophyta > Magnoliopsida > Ranunculales > Papaveraceae > Papaver > Papaver bracteatum. The sequence continues at coordinate 265,451 of JAJJWX010002616.1, forward strand.
ATCTCATGAAGTTTTGACGGTTTTATCAAAAAAAACCTGGTTTCTTCATATTTTCTAAAATGATTGCTCAAATGCACATCTGAAAATATCAAAATTCTCAGAACTGAGATACGGACACTCTGGAGACATGAGTATGTTATCTTGACCGACCAAGGTTGGCTCTTTGGCTCTCAATGAGCCGGTCTTACATGTTTTCACAATTTGACCTAATTTGCGCAATTGCACGTATTAGGTCCAAAACTCTTCCAAACGACTTGGAACTTCATGGAGCGATCAACACTTGATCCCGTGACCACCCAGGGCTGGTTTCATGACCCCTTGGTCGGTCCTCCATTTTTTCATAATTAATTAGGTTTTATCACCTAATGCTGAACCCAACAGTAATTCGAATAAATGATTAAACCAGCATTTAATCATTCTTTCATCAACAAGTCACCAACTCTTCAAGAGGTCTTGGTGTTTGATCACTCTAGCATATGGGTGCTACATGATTGACCCACGGTCTCATGAAACCAATCCTTCCTTCGTCCCATGGTTCAATTCCTAACAAACCATGAAGTGATCATCAATTGATCAAATTAGGGTTTCTGAGTCCAAAGATTATAATTCCATATTCAAACACTAATAAATTTATGACGATCTCATGATCAATATTCTTATTAATTATACTCGGTTTAATTACAAGTATTTTAATTAATATTTTATTTTGGTCACGCTGCCAATAATTCATCAGATGAGCAACACTTGCTCAGATAAGCAATACTTGCTCAAATCAGAGAATAATGGTTCAACTATCAATATTCAACAAATCATAGAATGAGCAATACTTGCTCGCCTCAACTATCAACGTGAGGATCATGCCCACGTTCAATCCATGAGTTTCAGAACATTTTTACAAAATCATGTTCATCTCAGTAAATACATGGACTCATCGTCCCATGATATCACGAAGTCAACAACTGACTAAACTAACCACGAAATGTAAATCGTGTCACTTTGGGGGATATCAACTAGGGTTTTGGTCTGACGGTCTACGGCACGTGTGTTCACCCACGATGAGAATGTGAGAAAGTCTTGCAATCAGTTAGAAGAGTCGGAAAAATAGTGGGTGGAAAATTAACCAAGTCTCCGCACGATGAGTAATTGGTTTAACACGATTTCCCACTTCCCCACTCTCTGATTCCAGCAACTGTCACACTTCATGGGATCATGGTGTTTTCAACTCCGGCATTATAAAATATCTCTGAATCCTGATTGAAACAACAAGAGTTTTCGAACATTCGAACAATAGTCACCTAAACGAGCAATTTCTCATCAAATTTCATACATACAATCTTTCGTCTACACGAACTCACAAAAATCACTCTCAATCAGGCAAAAACTCAATCATTCAGAGCATTTTCACGCTTAATTCACAACACACCTACAATCTCAGATCATCATTGATTTCATGCATTTCTCATCTTCCCTCCAACAGATCAACACATCCCATCTTGTGACCGAATTTACTCTGAAACGGCCATTGTCTTGGTTTAGGCCGGAGTACTAAAGATTGATCTCTCGAATTCAAAGAACTCCCTTCTTGCAATACATATGTGTGAGGTTGAACATTTCGATCGGTTCAAGGAGTCTCTTCCATACGGTCGTCTCCTCAATTCCATAAAAACTAGCAAATCGTTTTTCCCCATCTACAGAGATATATACTATAAGGCCAACATAAATAATAGAAACATCATTCAAAGAATGAAAAAATGGGGGTACAAGAACCACACCCAATATTTCGCTTAGCAATCTGTATGTACTAACTCCAAGATAATTCTGAGATCCCCAACTAATAAAGTGAGCTCAATCTAGAAATATATCAAAGAGTTCGTATCTCTGTTTCACAATGTAACCAGCAAATCAAACAGACAGAAATTCGTGAGCCTGATTATTATGTGAAACAACTTGAGCGATACCAAAGACCAATGTTCAAGTGTCAATCAATATAATCAACAACCAAATGTTGGATTATCTAATTTATTGATCTTACGCACAATCTGTAATATTTTAATTATATAAACAAATATAATGCTAAAAAGAAGTAACACAGACACCAGAAATTTTGTTAACGAATAAATCGCAAATGCAGAAAAACCCCGGGACCTAGTCCAGATTTGAACACCACACTGTATTAAGCCGCTACATATACTAGCCTACTACCAAGCTAACTTCGGACTGGAATGTAGTTGAGCCCTAATCAATCTCACATTTAGCAAGGTACAGTTGCGTTCCTTACGTCTCTTGAACCACGCCAGATTCTGCGCGCTTGATTCCCTTAGCTGATCTCACCCACAACTAAGAGTTGCTACGACCCAAAGTCGAAAACTTAATAAAATTTTTTGTCTCACATAGAAAAGTCTATTGAATAGATAAATCTGTCTCCCACAGATATACCTTTGAGTTTTATTCAGTCTTTTGATTAATCCAGGTGAACAGGAACCAATTGATAAACCGGACTTAGATTCCCGAATAACATCCTAGTATTATCAATATCCTCACAATAATCTTAATCGATTAACGAAACAAGATATTGTGGAATCACAAACGATGAGACGAAGATGTTTGTGACTACTTTTCAATCTTGCCGATCTGAGAATAAATCTCAAGCAAATCTTAAAGAAGATAATACTCAATCACGATATAAAATAGCAAGATCAAAACACGCAACTACAGATAAAATAGTTAGGTCTGGTTTCACAATCCCAATGAAGTCTTCAAGTCGTTAACCTATAGGGTTTCGTGAAAAACCTAAGGTTAAAGGAGAATCGACTCTAGTCGCAACTAGTATCACACATGAGGTGTGGGGATTAGGTTTCCCAGTTGCTAGAGTTATCCTTTATATAGTCTTCAAATCAGGGTTTGCAATCAATGTTACATTGGTAACAAAGAATTCAATATTCACCGTTAAATGAAAACCTGATTATATTCAAGCTAATATCTTTCAACTGTTCAATCGAACTTAGCTTGTTATACACAAATGAAATGTACCAACATTTAGATAAAGGTAACCATACCTGAACGAGTACACTTGGTTGGTTCAACAATAGTAAACCAATGGTTATCCATATGAGCACTTTCATATCAACTTTATTCATCTTTATCATAACTAGTTCAAATGACTCAAATGAAACTAGTTAGAGAGTTTTTCGATTTTTTATATTATCATAGAAGTATACAAGACAAAATTGAAGCAAAATCGATTTTGATTCACTTGAATCATTTCATGAGAATTATAGCCACGGTTTGAAAAAGATTGCATTCCTTATTATATCAATGTATTAGTTCATGAACAAACCGATTTTAGAACATAACCTACTTAAGTATGAAAACGGGTATGCATACCTAAGTAGCCGGACTGAGTTTGATTACGCCAGTACGCATACCCCTTCACATTTCCAAACTCCGACAAAAATTCATGGGAATTGAACTTCCGCCAGTACGCGTACGGGTACGCATACTTAGTTCCCGGACTTCCAACAACCAACCAGTATGAGTACGTGTACGCATACCATGGTTCCCGGTTTTGGACTTTACACAAATGTGAATACACACTATGTTTGTATCCAAACATGGTTACATGTTCTAAGCCCTCATTTCAATTATTGAAACATTCTTGGAAGACGATAATAGCTGTCTCACACAAACTATTAGCTTCAAAGCAATTTTCAAGTGATCGAATGATCAATACGAAACATCCGAGTCTTTATCAAATGACTGTCTCACACAAATCATATAAGATGTTACAAGGCAATTTTCACATGATCATCTTTTGACTTTCATCAAGAATAAAATATGAACTTGGTTAAAGTGAAAGCTTACCAGCACATATTTCGATAAATAGATAAGCGAGATAAACTCAGCTCTGAATGCCAAATGTGTATAATTGAAGTCTACATAGCAATACGACTTTTTGTCTCAAATAGGAGATAAAGTAGATAGAATTTTGAGTGATAGATGAGTTCAAGTCTACACATACCTTTAGTTGATAAGTTCCACAAGTTCCCTTGAGTAGTTCTTCGTCTTCATTCGATGAACGCCGTGAAGTCTAAAGCTCAACTACACTTACTATCCTAATTCGAGACTTAGCTATAAGTAAACTAGAAACCAAGACTTATAGTTTTGGCAACTAAACTTGACAAACAAGCTTGAGATAGCAATGCTTACGAGTTTGACCGAGCAGTGCTCTAACACGGAAGATTACTAAAACACGATAGGAGACAACACCGTAACAAGAAAAATCAAGGACTGAGATTTACAAATATTGTATTATCATTTTAAGAAAACCAAATCAATATCAGTAAACATTTGAGTGACAAATCAAATAGAAATTATCAAAGATTAAAGACTGATTTTCCTGAAATTTATTAAATCAAAATCAAAACCGTAAAAAATGTAACCTAGTTTAAACTCTTAATCGATTGCTTACCTTTTCATTTAATATTCATGTCGATTGGTATTTATCTTTACATATAATATCTTCAAAAATCGATTTCAAACTGTATCATAAATTTTGTAGATCAGAAAATTGAAAACGTGATTGTTAGTTTGAATCTTCAACCCGATATTATGAAATCGAAAATCAAGAAAAAAAATATCATCTCATAATCTGATTTCGAGATCAATTTTAACCTAAGAAGATGGATAACAATTGATAACAAGTTAAAATCAAATGTATACAATGTAACAGATATGCTGATGGTAGTGACAGAGGTGGTGGTGTTGTTTATGGTGGCGCCGATTGAGATTATGATGGTGGTGGGTGCGATGCGGACGAAGCATTTTTCTGAACCATTTTCTGAGATTTGTGAGCTAAAGAAGAATGGACGATGGTGGAAGGTTAAAACAGGAATTATATGATTTTTGGTTTTATTAAAAATTTCAATTATGCCATTAGGGGTATTAGTAAATACCCGTAAGGTTATTTGTCCAAAGTTAGTCAAAATGAAGGGTAATTATAACATTCCAACTTCTTGAATTAGGCAAATAGATTAGGGTTTAACTTAGATTCGTTTATAATCTGTTGAAACTAGTCTTTTTTAGATTGTGGTTTACCTTTATCCAAATGTTTTGATTTTTTGGATTAATGATTTTGGTGGGTTTGATAGGTACTTACAATTACGCTTCTGAGTTATGGAGGAAGAAACAATCGGATGTGATGAGGTTTTCACAGAGGGTGAGGTGATGGGAGTATCGCCAACATCCTTCGATTTGTCGTGTTACCGGTCCTAATAAGGCTAGACATTTGGGTTACAAGGCCAAGAAGGTGATCTAAAGTCTTAAATCTTGGCTTTATTTTGCTGATTTTAGCTGTAGGACCAGAATATCGCCATGATATTACTCTTGCGAGATTAGCAACACTTCTGCGAACATCACCGCGAGTTCTTCAACAACACTTCACGAGTGTCACAGAATGATTTAAAGAATGATGTAATAGCTGACGAATGAAGAAACACAGGAAGAGTGTGATTATCCTGCGATGGTTACAACGGTTGTGAGAATGGACATTATAACTACTGCGATAATATCGCGAGTCAGATCCGAAATTAAAGGTTAGATTAGCTGTCACCTACTATGTAACTATCATATATAAAGAGACCCAGTAGATTCAGAAGGGGGATGATGTATTTTTTGAGTGTTGAGGAAGTCTTGAGGAGAGAGAAAATTCAAGAGAGTGGTTGTATTCTTGATTTCTTCCATTTCTTATAAACATTTCTGAGAATCAAATAATAATGTGTTATTTTTAGTCTTCAAATATGTCTTAATTATTGTAAATTCTTATCAAGGGTGTAGTGTACGATTTCATGCAACTACATTTTGGCGCCCGAAACCGGGATTGAAAGTTGAAAATTATAGGAAAAAGCAAGATTAAAGATCAATATTCGAGTTAAGAAGATGATTGAACAAATTGGTGAAGCAGTTGAAGAATAAATAATTGAAGCAAAGGAGGATTACAGGAAGTTGGAGTGCAATACGATAACAAAAACAATAATCAACCAATTCCATGAAAATATTAGAGGAAAGATTCATAAACGAGATTTTGAAGGAAAAAGAATTATGACGGTGGAGAAAATATCACCTCTGAAGGATTGGGAAAAGTAAGAAATCACATTCACGACAGCAGAAATACCAAAAGAAAATTTGGATCATACATCTCCATTGATAATCACGGTATCTACTGTGCGAATGAAGAAGGAAAAATTAACAAGATCTGCAGAAGAATGGGCCGTGAATAAAACTTTGGTGGTCACAGGAAGTTCTGTAGATATTATATTCTATCACACATTTAAGAAAATGGGATATAAGGATAAAGAGATGTCTTGTTCAAATTATCACATTCATGGTTTTGGAAAATCTATAATAAAACCTAAACGCGAAATAACGGTACGAATTCTGCTAGGAGAGATTGAAACACAAGTAACATTATGTGTGGTGGATGTGGAGGCACCATATAACATGATATTGGGGAGACCATGGATACATGCAATCAAGGTTGTAGCATCAACATTACATCAATGCATCAAATTTCCTATGCCTAGTGGAATTGGCGAAATTATAGGAGATACTGATCTTGCGAAGCTGTGTTATCGAATTGAAGTGAGAAATTATGAAGAGCGTCCAAAACTGCAAAGGCTCGCATAAAATTGGCAAAAGAGGAAAAAAGGGAAGAAGAATTTAAAGTTTACATGATAAGAGCAAGATAAGGAAAAGGAATACCCAGCGAGATCTCGCAAGAAGATGATGAGCCCACGAGAGTCATGGAAACACCAACACCAATAGGAGAACCTGAGGCCAGCTACACCGCAGCAGAACCAACAAAATAAGTAAATGTTGGAAGTGGAGAAGAGACTAAAATGCTAAAAATTGAAACTAAAATGGGTGCATATGAAGAAGAACAAACCATAAATCTCTTGTGAGAGTATAAGGATATTTTCGCGTGGAATATGGATGAGATGCCTGGAATAGATCCATCAGTTGCATGTCATAAGTTAGAAATTAGCAAAGATGTGAGACCATTCAAGCAAAGGATAAAGAAAATCGCAACAACTTATCACTCAAAAATAGAAGAGGAGTTACAAAAAATGCTTGATGCTGGAATAATAAGACAAAAAAAATACCCAGAATGGATTGCAAATATGGTGGTGGTTCCAAAGAAAAATAAGGGTATCAGAATTTGTATAGACTTTACTGACTTAAACAAAGCTTGCCCTAAAGATAGTTTTCCATTACCAGATATTCCTCAAATGGTTGAATCAGTAGCAGGAAATGATAGAATATCTTCATTAGACGGGTATAAAGGTTATAACCAGATTCCTATCGCTGAAGAAGATCAAGAGCATACCGCATTTTTTTCTTCAAGAGGATTATATTGTTACACAAAAATGCCTTTTGGGTTGCGAAATGCTGGTGCAACGTATCAAACAATGGTGGATAAGGTGTTCGCAAAGTGGATACACAAAACGTTAGAGGTGTATATAGATTACATGTTAATAAAGAGCAAAGAAGCTAAGAACCATGTGCAATATTTGAAGGAGATTTTTGATCAAATGCGACTCTTTAACATCAAGGTGAAACTTGAGAAATGCATTTTTGGAGTAGCGTCAGGGAAATTTTTAGGTTATATTGTATCAAAAGAAGGAATTCAAGTTGATCCAGAGAAAGTACAAGAAATTCGCGATATGCCAACGCCAGCAACAGTGAAAGATGTACAGAAGTTGAATGGGCTCTTAGCCTCGCTAGGAAGATTTATCCCGCGATCTTCAGATAAATGCAAGCATTTCTTCAATATACTCAGGAAGTGTACAAAATTCAAGTGGACAGATGAATGTGAGAAGGCTTTTCAAGGAGTTAAAGAATATCTAATGAACATATCTATTTTACAGAAAGCGGAGCCAGGAGAAGAATTATTGATTTATCTTGCGACAACATCGCACGCATTAAGCGCAGTATTACTGCGAATAGATGCATGGGTAGAAAAACCAATTTATTACATCAGTAAAACGTTTAATTCTGCAGAGAGAAATTATTCAAAAATTTAGAAGCTAATTCTGGCATTGGTTTATGCAACCTTCAAACTTCGCATATATTTTCAGGCACATAAAGTAAAGGTATTAACAAAGGTGCCCATTGAATCAGTAATGAATAAATCAAAAAGATCAGGCAGAGTTGATAGATGGAATGCACAAGAAGGCACTTTGAAATCAAATATGAATTCCTATCCTCGCCAAAATCACAAGTTGTAGCAGATATTTTAGCAAAATTTCCTCTAGAAGATGATGAAGCTGTGGAAGAAATGATGGACATAGAAGAAGAACATGGAGATCCAAAAGATCTATTAAAGGAACCCAACATGTGGGAAATATTTGTGGATGGATCATCAAATGGGGAAGGAAATGGAATTGGAGTGATCTTTATCTTGCCAGAAGGAGAAAAAATGGCTTTTTCATTTCGTTTGGAATTTACATCCACTAATAATGAGACAGAATATGAAGCTGTGGTGTATGCTCTAAAGTTCTCCGTAGAGATGAAGTTGGAGAACGCAAGGATTACCAGTGACTCGCAATTGGTTATTCGCCAGATAAAAGGAGAATACACAACAAATGAACCATCTCTGAAGAAATACAAGAAACTTGTTGAAGAATTGTCTGCGAGAATTCCAAAAATAAAATGGAGACATATATCAAGAAAAGATAACCGAATCACAGATGCTTTTGTGTTTATATCAAGTATGATGACAAACCCAGCTGTGAGATGCATACGAATTCATACGCTTGTATCACCTTCAATTAATAAAGAAGAAGAAGAAAAGGTGGATGTAATGATAATAGAAAATGACGCAGAAGAACTAGACAGTGAAATTATTGCAGATTGGAGAGCAGAACTTCACGCATACTTGGCGACAGGTGAAACACCAAGAAATAGATTGGAGGCGCACAAATTAAAGAGCCGTGCAACAAATTATGAATTAAGGGATGGGGTATTGTATCGAAAATCTTTCAATGGGCCATTACTTAGATGTTTGACACGGGAAGAAGGAGAAAGAGTGTTAAAAATGTTACATAGCAGAGATGATGGAAATCATAGCAGAGGAAGATCTTTGGCTTATAGAACAAAAATGCAAGGCTATTATTGGCCGTATATGCATGAAGATGCAAAACAATTATCAAAGCGTTGCAAAGATTGCCAGCGATTGATAGGTGTAGAATACACCATATTTACTATCTAGTAGTTTATGCTTTATTTGCTATTTTTCTTGTAAATTATGTATTTTACGCGTGTTTTTGAGCTATTAGGTACTCTTGAGTCACACTGACGAAAAGAAGGAGAAATTACCCAAATTTGAGCAACAAAGGGCAGAATTATCATTTCATAGGGCGAGCACTATCTGGAGCCAAATTAAGGCTAAGGGATACCCTTTTGAGGAGTACTAAAAGGCAGCCAGTTATGGTTAAGGGGTTTCCATCTAGGTATCCCTTATCATATACTAAAAAGTGTAATTATCACTGGGTGGTTATATTTGGGTGCAAATATAGTCCGTGTTATAACCCTAACCAAAAATGAGAGAAATCATCTCTCTTTGATTTTGAATCTGACGAAGAACAGCAGCTGATGTATCAAATCTGTGATTTGCAGAGAAATTGATTTGCTGCGTTACGGATATGAGGAAGAAGTAAGAACTGGGTATAGATCGATTTAGGAATTGAGCTGTTGAATCCAAAGAAGAGAAGGACTGTGGATTGCTGCTGAGGAGAAGAGATCTAGAGATTGAGATGGAGGTAGAGATGGTGGGTGTTGGGTTTGATTCATTGTCGAGAAGAATAAGAATCAGTGATGGTGGTACAATTGTTGTAATGGGTTCCTCTCAAATTCGGATTTGGGTTTTGAGCAGAAAAGATGAGATGAAGACTGTTGATGAAGCTCAGTAAAATGGGTTTGGTTCTGAGATAGAGAAATTGAGCTCTTGCCATTGATTAAGTAGCTGGGTTTGAGGCAAATCGAGATTTGGGGTTTGATTCTCAGTTTGAATCTGGAAGGAAAGGGGTTCTGTTGATGTTTCAGATGGTGATTGATACATCAAAGAGAATGGAGCTACAGGGAGATATTGGAAGAAATTGGTTAAATGCTGAATTCTTGCTACTGCAATATGATTAATGGTTGAAGTGTGTCAATGCATAGAATACTTGGTGGTCTGAACGCAGTGACTGGAGTTTGTGTTGCTGTGAAGTGGTGGACTTGAAATGTGTTGCAGTTGTGTTGAATGTGTGGGTGCACTGATGCTGTTGTAGAGATGTAATGGTATAGAGCAGGTGCGGTGCAGTGGAATCAATCTTGATTTTGCAGGTGTATATGGTTGAGCTATGGTGGGTTGTGCTGCTGTGAGCTCATAGAGGAGAATTGGTGCAACTGATGTTGAAGTGCAGGTTGAGCTAGTTATGGAAGGCATCTCAGATGGAAGGTTATTGAGTCACTGAACTGAATGAATTACAGGGAAGGTTGCAGTGAACATCCATAATGGATGGGTGGCAGAGAAGGCACGGCCATCTTGGCCGTGCATAGCACTTGGAAGGAGTAAGATAGCCAACCAAAACCAGTCAGCCGAGTTAGCTAGCCGAATGGGTATAACTTTGTGACTGACTCGGAGCTTGACCCAGTTGACTAACTAAGACCGTTAGTTTGACCTAACTGTAACAGAATCTTAGACGGAATATTCCTTACCGATAGACAGAATTTTCAGGTTGTCGTCGGCGAAAAATTCTGGCATATTTCCGTCCAAAACACAGTTTTCCGGTGAGCAAAAATGCAGAATTTTGTGTGGACTTCTCTCATATGTGTGAAGACTTAGAATTTGGAATTGGATGAAAACTTGGAAGTTTTGGAGAATTGGACTAGAAATTGGAATGTGGCTCAAATTGGGAAAGTGGTGTTCTTTTGGAATGAGGATTCTTTTCCTACAAAGATATGGAGAGTATTGAAGCCTATAAATAAAGGAGTTCTCTACAACTTTTTACACACATCTACTTTGGAGAAGGAGTAAAAGTGCACAAGGATTGGAGGAAGGATCAACCATCATCTTTTCAATAAGTTTTTCTTTCTTTCTTAATTATAATTATTATTGTGTGAACTCCAAATTATGAGTAACTAATTTTCTTATTGATTGAGGATGAATTCCTAGTTCTTAACATATGGTTTGAGTTTTGTTTCAATTCTACTTTGAAGTTTTTCATATGATTATCGTTTGTTTTTACTAATATTATTGTTTATGATTGATTGATAGGTTGTTTGGAGTGCACGCTAAATTAATTTGTTAATTTAATCTAAAGCTAGTGAAAGTTAGGGAATACGTAATAGTTTCTTGACTCTTTACACAAGTAGAAAACACAAGACCTTGCGGAGGGATTCCGTGGAGCAATTGTGTGTGAAAACAACGCTAGAAAGTGGACCAAGCGAACCGAGTCTAACTACTAGTACTAAACCTAAGTTCATAAATCTTAATGCGTTCGGGGAATTACATCTTGTAAGCGTACCTCAAGGTGGTTCTTTTGAATAGAATCTGATAACTAAGCGGACTTGTTACTCGGTGAAATAAGGAATTTTGGGGTTAGCTAAGCGAACCTGCTATCCTACGGTTGGTGATACTCTATGACTAATAAGAAGTGGAAAAGGACATAACTTTAATCATTGTTTTGCAGCGAAGAAGGATTCCTTGATCTATTCTCTGTCATTGATTTCAACTTATACTTTTAATTACTTTGTTTACTTTTTGTGACAATTCAACCCCCCTTTTGTGTGACAATTTTACAACTAGAATCTCGTGCTCCTCGTGGGATCGATCTTGACTACCCTATATTACTTGTTAATTAGGTAGTAAAATATTAATTAATTTGTTGTGGTTACGACACGCAAACAGCGATATGGAAAGAGGATACATGCACCGGGGGCACCATTATTATCTTCAAAAAGTGTGTGGCCTTTTGGAAAATGGGGCTTAAATATTGTGAGACCCTTTGTGCCAGGTTCAGGGCAGAAGAGATACTTAATTGTCGCGACAAATTACTTCACAAAGTGGGCAGAAGTAAAAGCAGTACAACACATTCGCGATAAAGATATATTTACATTCATCTTTGAAAATATCATCTGCAGATTTGGCATTCCAGCACAGCTGGTTTCTGCTAATAGAAAACAATTTGAAGGACAAAACATAGAGTTGCTACTCAATGCATTTAAGATAAGATATGGAAAATCTACTCCATTATACCCACAAGCTAATGGTCAGGCTGAAGCAACTAATAAGACAATCGCAGACATCTTAAAAAAGAGATTAGAAGGGTACCATAGAGCATGGTGTGAACAGGTACATAATGAAATATGGGCTTACAACACAACCAGGAGAGAGGCAACTGGGATGTCACCTTTTTGTTTAACATATGGTGTTGAAGCAGTACTACCAACAGAAGTTGTTATTCCTACAAAAAAAAGAGAGGTTTTGGAGAAGAATCTTAATGCTAGCATGATTCTAAGAGAACTTGATGAATTAGTAAAAAAAAGAGAAAAAGCATTACAACATATGGAAAATTATCAACGAAGGTTGGCTCGCGAATATAACAAGCGAGTCAAAAAACGTGAGTTTCAACCAGGCGATTTAGTTCTGCAAAAAACACCAGAGTACCAGCGAGAACGTGGTGGAAAATTGGCGAGAAAATGGGATGGACCGTATATCATTAACGAGATAGTTGGAACATGGGCATACAGGTTGGTGGACCCAGAAGGCAGAGATGTTGGTCAAAGACTTGGTAGACCATGGAACAGATTATTTTAAAAAAGATATTATCAGTAACAAATTTTTAATGAAACAAAGAAGAAATGGGCAAAACAAATTTTTACAGCTGCGAGTTTATTCGCAAGGTTATTCAAGATTACATAAAGAATGAAAGATTGCGATATACACAAAAGAAACAAAGAACGAGACAAACCTTTATGGCGTACACCCTAGTTCGCGAATAAAATTTCACAAGAGGCAAATGTAAGAACTAAAGTACGTCATATTAGGGGGTATATCTTTGCGTGGCTCAGGGATAAGGTTATACCGCTGCTGGAACCTGATACACGGAGACTGGGGTCCATCTATTTGAGATACCTATCTAGGAGAGATACTTTGGATTTCCAACTATATAAGGTTATACCCTGGTTGGACGACCGAGGGTCTCTTCTAAGGGGTGCAGAGTATGACCAAGGCACCGAGGTACACGGTTTAGCCAAGGATGCCCGGGATGGACGAACCTACCCTGGACATTCTTGGTAAGTCTTTCCTATGATGCACTCGGCCTCAAGAAAACCCCACTTAGGGTGCAGTCTCGTAACTATAAGCCATATAGGCATAAAGGATAAGAGGTTGCGAAAACAACTGGTTGTTGTTAAGACTGGATGGGAGGAGCTAGTATTGTATGGCCGATGTGCCCTCCTTGAAGGGGCAAACAGGGGGGAGTAAGGGCGGCACCCTCCATTAGGGGGCTGATAAGTGTCTTAAGACGGCAATTTCATGGGGCTTTGTGTTCTCAAGAACATTTAGGCCTGTTATATTGTCGTGTGACAAATACGGAGGCAATAAGCCATAAAAAAAAGTTAAGATGAGATCAATGGGTTTTTACATGAAAGTGTAAAGACGTCCTGCGATTTCATCGCAAGACGGCTATGTCACGGGGCTTTGTTCTCGCAAGGGAACTTAGACCTGTCATATATTCGCAGAGAATCGATAAAATACAAGAGCTAAGGCAAGATCAATGGGTCTCTACATGCGTATGGAAGGACGTCCTGCGATTTTGTCGCAGAAAGAAACATGGCGAAATAAGACCTTTAATTATGAAGGCAAAATAAGACCACAAGAATAATCCTACCAATTAACTATTTCATTTTTCTAAGATGTAGGAGATATTTGTTCATTCCAAGAAAGATAATGGGGGGGGGGGGGAAAGTATGGGAATTGATAAATAAAATATCATTATCTTTCTCGCAGAATGTTAAGAAGAATAGAAATTTAATAGAGCTCCAAAATGAGTTTTAAAATTGGAAGAGGTTACATCATTCGCAAGAAATAGAACTAAAAGAAAACAGAAACAAAATTCACGCATTATCTTTGCTAGAGTTGTTAGCCTCACCAACATTCTTCTCATGATCAGCTTGAATTTCTTCCTCATTTAATGCTTCATTAACGGTTGTTTCATCGCCAGTAGATACTTTAGTAAGAGGAGATTTTTATTTATCCACTGAATTTTCTTGAGAAACATCTTCTTCATCACTTACATACTCTAGATCACTAGCCATGGGAAGAGGAATTTCATCATCTACTTCCAGAGGATTAACTGATACAGGGGAGAGAGCATTGGATATTAAGATGTCATTCACGATAACTTCAGCACTGAGATGATCTTTGCGAAGGAATCCTCTGTCGCAATTCCTAATTTCCATGTTCTTATAGTATTCAAGATAGTCATATCTTCTTTATGCAAGATCGCGAGATTTGACATAGTTAGCTAGAAGTTCACCATTTTCTTTGCGGACTGAAGCTAGTTTATCAGCCAAGTCAGAAATGGCGGTTTGAATACTTTTCTCAGATTCTGCGAGAAAAATAGATAAAATAGAAAAATATTCAGACGAAGATCTTGCAAAAATATAGCAGAGAAAATTGAACAGAAAAGTTAACAATTAAGGCAGTCAAAATAACTACCTTCTCTTTGCGAAGATAAGTTTTGAATTAATGATAAGACACAACTCTCCCACTGGTTCATGGCATCATCAAATTTATCTCCAATTATACCCTTCAGGCGAGATTTTATACTTTCTTCTTTAGAAAGGAGATAAGCATTTTCTTTCTCCAATAAGGAATGAGATTATTTTAATCGGGAGAAACGTTCTTTGAGTTTACTAGCCTTTACACTTAGAGATATCCTACCCTGGATGAGTTTATCCTTCTCATCTATTGATGATTCAGTTACTTCTTTGAGTTCTTCTTTCAATGAAGACAGAGATTGTTCTTGATTGTTACACACTTTCTGAAGAATACTTAAATGCTGCGGGGAGATCGCTATCTTATTTGAGAAGCTGCGCTTTTATTGAGATAAGGTCTCATTTTCATATGATAAAGTTTCTATCGCCAAATTAGCTTGGGTTAACAAATAAGAAAGATGAGTAACTTCGCTATTTAACAGACTTTGCTTTTGTATTAGTTGGTTATTCTCATTGGTAAGATTATCTATTTGGTCGATAGAATATGAATGAAGGTTATCTAATCTATTATATTGGTCCATCCAAGAATCTTTCTCAGCACGAGCTTCTTCAGCAATAGACTCAAATCGGAATCTCTCCAAGAATCGTGTCCGATTTAGAACTAAATATATGAACCAAGGGTTTAAAAGAGAATGAAACACAAAAAAAATGAGAATTTACTAAAATAGAAAAACCAAGAGATAAAAGAAGGAAAAGTATACCTTTTAGTTCCTCATTCTTATTGCGAAGATTCTCGCAATTCAGTAAAGAGTTGCGAAGCTTGTGCTGAAGAGTATTGCATTCTGAAGTCTTAACCCGAAGACTCTCTTTTCAAATTTCAATTTCGTTTTCTAGAAATGTCTTCGCAGCCGTTTGTTCAGAACCAAAATACTCGCTTAAAACTTTGCAGACGCCACGCTTGACAGGATTAATGGAGGATTTTCTAGTTTCATCCAGAATGTCAGATAAGACTCTAAAGGCAACGTCTACATCAATTGAAGCTTCTCTAACAGGAGGGATAGATATAGGTGATGAAGTAGTAACAATGGCAAGTTGAAGGTTTGATTTATTTGTGTCATCAGGAGGGGGAGTGTCTGGAAAGGTCACATTTGGAAGTGAAAATGAATCAACTTGAAAAGTGACTATAGTAGAAGAAGAAGGAACTTCATTCAAAATAATATGGGGAGTTTCACTTATGAGAGGGTTAATTGAGGCAAGAGTATTGGGAGTGACACCATCGCAAGAAAATGGTTGGGGCACAACTTGCGAGGCTATAGGAGTGGATTTTGAAGAAGATAATGAGGGAATAGTAATTCCTTATTCAATGGGTTTAATCTTGCGAGATCTCTTGCGAGGTTCAACAACATTCTCATCATCCTGCGAATAATAAACTAGATAAGAAACAGAGGCAACAATATTGTTATTAAGAAAACAAGTGTTTCTTACTACCTAATGATTCGCAAGATTCCTCTTCTTTTCAGCCAGTTTCTGTTGCGAATTTTTGAGAAGATTAGGGTTTTGAGATACAGGTTGCATGTTAGAAGTAGTTTCACTGAAAAAAAGACACAGTATGGGAATTATGAAAAATCAAATAAAATAGATAAACATAGTTTAAATAAGCAGAATCGAATTTAAACATAAGAGAATTTTTATACCTTTGAGACTCCATTAGAACAGTAGCAGATGAACCTATGAAAGAAGAAAAATTGCAGACGGGAAAGTTTACAGAGAAGAGAAGGGACGGAGAAGACGAAGAAGTAAAAGAAAAAGAATATTTCTTAACAAGTTATCTCTTTTATAAACAGAAGAAGGGTAACTGGGTAATAAAGGATTAACCGGTTAAAAGATGAGCATTCAACACGTATAAGCGGTCATATCTAATTTACAGGGTTTTGTCAGGGAAAAGAGATGAAAAACTAGGTAGCTGTGGCATTTTAATTCTCATAGTCTTTCCCTCTTCACAGAAAATACATGAGAAGAGGCAAGATGTAGGACCAGAATATCGCCATGATATTACTCTTGCGAGATTAGCAACACTTCTGCGAACATCACCACGAGTTCTTCAACAACACTTCACGAGTGTCACAGAATGATTTAAAGAATGACGTAATAGCTGACGAATGAAGAAAATACGAGAAGAGTGTGACTATCCTGCGATGGTTACAACTCTTGCGAGAATGGACATTATAACTACTGCGATAATATCGCGAGTCAGATCCGAAATTAAAGGACAGATTAGCTGTCACCCACTATGTAACTATCCAATATAAAAAGACCCAGTAGATTCAGAAGGGGGATGATGTATTTTTTGAGTGGTGAGGAAGTCTTGAGGAGAGAGAAAATTCAAGAGAGCGGTTGTATTCTTGATTTCTTCCATTTCTTGTAAACATTTCTGAGAATCAAATAATAAAGTGTTGTTTTTAATCTTCAAATATGTCTTAATTACAGTAAATTCTTATCAAGGGTGTAGTGTAGGATTTCCTGCAACTACATTAACATTTGATATGTGAAAGCTAATTGATTTTCATCTTGGTCTCAAGTTAAATTTCGGTTTTCTCTGGAATCAGTATATTCATTGAATACATTGTTTGTATTTTATGATTTTCATGAAGTCTTAAATAGATAAATCGCCTCTCATGCTCTGTTTTTTTTTACAATGTTTGAATGGTGTTAGGTATCTGTTCGTAATGATTTCCCAAGACTTCAAAAATGTTAAACTGATGAGTTATTCCTTTTTTGTTATATATCAAACTAAGGTGCCTAGAAAAGTTTGATGGACAGTTGCTTCGTCGGGTTATGTTTGATTTTGCAATGCAGATTGTGTGGCTTACTTTGCGCAATACATGGAAGTACAGCTTATGTGATTATATACTATTTTTCCTGACTAATTATAATGTTAGAACCATCTGATTTCTGTAACCAAACACAGGTTTTGGATGATGTCTTCTTTAAATATGAGACCAAGCCTAAGCTTACTAGTCTGGCGAGCTATATCACAAAGGGTAAGTGTTTGAGGTATAAATTCTGTCACTTTTGTGGTTTATTTACTTGAACTAATAGAAACCAATCTATTAGGCGTACTATTTTTAATTGTTTTGTTGTGGATACAAACGACAAAGTGAAAATACGATGTTGGCCTATACAAGCACTTTAGATGATCTTTCAACAAAATTTTGTTTGACCAATTCTTAAGGATAATTTACTGTACTTCTAGTCTGTTTGGCCAATTCTCAAGGATAATTCACTATTATCTTAAATGGATGTCTGGTTCTTACAGGCGATTGGATGTAGCAATCATGGAGGAAGAAATAATGAATGAACCTGATTATATACAAGAGAAAACACGCTTGCGGTGGGTTAGTGTAGTGTTGTAAATGGTGTTGATGGAATATGGAATTGCATGAATGAACCAACAACATTCAAGGTAAAGCTCATAAATCATCATCAGTACGTAACTTGTCATTTATCCTATTAGTTTTGAATTCAAATTATTTTTCTTGCAATCTGCAGACCATTAAAAAGATAACATCCAAAAGTAAAATCCACAGAGAATATTATCACAATGTTTTCTATAGTTATGAAGCTTTTATTATATGCTTATTTTTATTTTCTTTCCATGAAGTAAAGTCTATTTAGTGTGAAGAAGTATGTCGTTTGGCTCTGATGAGGGGCTATAATTTTATCCATCACATTTATAAACTTTTGTATTTGTTTTAGTTTGGGAAAAGAACTTATAGTTATTAGATTGTGCAGATCAGAAAGTTTTTGATTTTGAAGTTGGAAGGGCGCAAGCTATATATGAAGTGATGACTGCGGAGAATAGAACATAGCTTTGTATAGCTCCTGAGGTAAGCATTGTTAGTGAACTGGTATCTTCAAGTTTCCTGCATAAGTCATAAGAATCATAACCTTTCGTGTCTGTTCAGATAGTAACTTATAAAAAAAAGTTCACTGTTGTCTATAATGATGATTTTTCCAGATCCACGTGCAGCTGGCAAATGTCTATTATTTGGTCACAATATGAGGAAGGAAACTTCTATAGATCAGTACAATACCATAACTCGTCTCTTTATATAGTAAATTTGCGTGAAAAAGTGATGGGTTGATTTACTTATATACTTACTCAATTATAAAATTTTGTAGTATATTCGAGTCTGGTTTAGCTTCTATTCCTGTGTGGAAAACTTATGTAGGATGTACAAGGATAATTAGTCATATATATATGTGCCAGTGAGCACTGTGGTAGTTCAAAAATCTAACCTTTTTCTTAAATTCTTCATAGTTGTATGAATGGATAAGGAGAGCAAGACGTTGTTAGTGAATTGCGTCTATGTATTTGTGGGTAAAAACCGTTTCTGTCGATTTTGGTAATTTTGGGTGTGTGGGTGAAAAACGAATCTAAACCCTAAACAATGTACTGCATGTGAGTACTTTTGATTCGAGAGATCAATCTGTACAATCCTGGCCTAAACCAAGAAATGGCCGTTCCAGGCTTGCCTCAGTCACAAAGTGAAGGATAAGGGTTAGTCTTAGGAAGGGAAGCGAAGAAAGTGTTGAGACCAGAATAGTTGATTCTGGAAGTATGGGCGTTTTGCGATTTGTATCAGAGATTTGAACTAG
Source organism: Papaver bracteatum (assembly GCA_023529315.1). Taxonomy (NCBI): domain Eukaryota; kingdom Viridiplantae; phylum Streptophyta; class Magnoliopsida; order Ranunculales; family Papaveraceae; genus Papaver; species Papaver bracteatum. Next base: position 284,870 of record JAJJWX010002616.1, read on the forward strand.
ATAGCTGAGTGAGAAAGCTATCAGATGATATCTGGATGTGGTATTGTTTTCCTGACCAAAACTTGTTGTTTGGTGGAAATGGGTGAGACCTATTTATACAAGTCGTAACAAAAACGTACCCTGGTCTCGTAGGAAGTGGAAACGATTGAGTAATGGAAAAAGGGAGTAACGGGTAACGCCTGGAATTTATGTTTCTATAATGAATGATACGTTTACACCATTACTTCTCACCATTACTAACCGCCCCGCTTTATGACACTTTCCTGTAACGGGCGTATTTAACGCCGCACGCTGTAAACCTCCAGAACAATACCCTGATGAGTATCTCCCAGTTTGTGACATGTTTTGATGTCTCGAGTGTTTTCATGGAAAACATGTAGCACTTTGCTACGTGTGTCAAGTTGAAATTGAGAGGTTTTCCGCATGTAAATATCCTATGTGATGCTAGTCTCTTTTTTGGGCTAGTTACCTAAAACTTGTCACGATCTTACCGGATTGGTGGAGAACTTCGATGGCCTAGATTGCATCTTATGAATAAGGGTAGCCGTTGATTGTGGCTACCTTGAGTTGGTGCCTGTCAATGGCACGGCGGCATGGATTGTGCATGCCATTAGTACAGTTGCGTAAATGGTGCCTGGCGTGGCCAAGACGCCGTGGAAGAATTCGTCGTGGAAGAATTAGGGCTTGGCGTGGCCAAGGCGCCGTGGAAGAATTCGCTGTGGAAGAATTAGGGCTTGGTGTGGCCAAGGCTCCATGGAAGAATTAGGGCTTGGTGTGGACAAGGCGTCGTGGAAGAATTAGGGTTTGGCGTGGTCAAGGCATCGTGGATTCGGACCCACATGTGGCGTGGCAACATTGGCCTTGTTGTCACGCCAATCCCATTGCTCTGGAAAATATTATTTGGATTTGGTAACAATTTTCCCAAATTAGGGTTTGGCATGTCGAAACCCAAGTGCACGTGGCATGCAGCTGCGGCATGGTACTACTTTTATGCAAATGGCGCCATGGCTATGCCAAAGGAACTATGACAAGGCCATAGTGTGGAAACGTCCACGGGAGTAAGAAATATCGTGGGTGGCTATTTATGGTAGGTTACTGCGGTAGAGTGGCATGGTAGAGCGCGTTTGTCTTGTTAGTTTAGCATGGTAGCGCGGCAGGGTGCATTTGGACTTTAATGTATGGTGGAAAGTTTAGAGCAACTTGATTGGCCACAAAAGGGGGCCGGCCAAACAACAGGAGTGACCACACTTCTGGTGAGAGTGTGGCAGCTTTAGAGCGACCTGATTGGTCGATTAAAAATGGGGCCGACAAGCATCATGGGGATGTCCTTATTCAGAATGCACCTGGCGCATTTGGGGTGACCTGATTGGTCAATGTGAAATAGGGGCGTGGCCAGTGGCGCCATCTGGCTTAAGGCATGGCCACACTTTTCTTTGTTGCTGCGGTTCCCTGTTTTTCTTATTCTGGGTGAGGTTGCACCTGCCAATCCATGGAGGATTAATTGCTTAGTTTCTTTAGGCTTAATTTTGACAAGCAAGGTCTGGTATATTGTGCGAGGCGCGAAACCCTAACTTATTCAAGTTAGTCAGGACGATTGATTGAATTCTATGTGTTGAAACAGAGCTCTTTTAAGTTTATTGCCAGAGAGCAGCATGCTTTTCTGATTGAGTACCTTATGCAAAGAACTTAACTTTGATATTTGGAGATTCGTGCTACTCTGCTGCTAGTGAACACAAATCGTCATGCTATATCCACATTAAGAGTTCAGTCGGTGGACATAGCATAGAAGACATTCAGAAGAACTTATATTAAGTAAATATATGCGAGGCGTCGAAATTTACATTACATCTGGGATGGTTGCTACATTCGCCATCCTGGATAAATTTCATGTAAGTATATTTAGCGGCTTAATAAATTTTCCATTGGAGAGGTTAGCACACGTGGCTCTGTTTCCTTGCAGAGTGACGTCACATCAGATACAAGGTTTTACGATTTTAACCCTAAGCTAAAAACCACCATCAACATTAAGTCCCCTTCTTAGCTTGGAACAATGGCATTGTTGCGGGGTAAGTATGAGATGGTGATAGGTGAGGATAAAATCAAAACAACAAGTCACGAAGAGATTTTCAGGAAGATTTGGCTAACCTTTAGTGGAAGGCATGAGGAATCCATGATCCTTGCATTGGCCTTTGCGTAAATTCGTCTTGGCCGTGGCATGTTGTCTTCAATGCTGCATCTTTGGCTACTGATTGGTAGATGTGGCATTGCAACTTGGTCCACGAAATGGTGAATAGTGTTAGATGGCTAGGTCACAGAACGTATGGATATGGCGCTGCTTTGAACGGCTAAAATGAACCTTCCTTGTCTGGTGGAGATGACGCCGCTTCGAACGGATAAGATGGCGCCACTTTGGATGTCTACGGAAAGGTGGATGGTGCGACTAGCTTATAAGGGCCAATGGCGAAGCTAGCTTGGAAAGGCCAATAGCGAGGCTAGCTTGGAAGGGCCAATGGCGTGACTATCTTGGAAGGGCCAATGGCGTGGCTAGCTTGGAAGGGCCAATGACATGGATAGCTTGGAAGGTCCAATGGTGTGGCTAGCTTGGAAGGGCCCATGGTGTGACTAGCTTGGAAGGGCCAATGGTGTGGTGATAGGTGTCATAAACACTTTTATTTATATTTATAGTTTATGCTTTCTTTGCTATATTTTCTTGTAAATTATGTATTTTATGTTTGTTTTGAGTTTTATAGGTGTTTTGGAGTCATTCGGAGCAAAATAAGAAGAAAGCATCCATTTGGAGCATAGAGGGAAAAAGCCTCATTTCACGTGCAATTGCTATGAGAGGCGGAGCTGAACCAAGGCGATGATAGGAGACAACCACTGCGGCTTAGTCTAGAGAAGCAAAGGGTAGACCTTGGTGGCCTTTATTTAATGAGTGGGTGTTGTATATCATGGTACCCCTTATCTACTTCACCTAAGTGGCTATATGCACTTTCATTTCCCACAACAACTAGAAGACCTAAAATTCAGAGATGTGAGAGTTAGAGAAACCAGAGATGGTTGCAGACATGAGATTCAGAGAGAAGTTTGAGAAGATCAAGAACAACTAGAGAAGGAACTTCACAACTATTTTAGTGGGAGGTTGGATTGATTATTAAGTTTCTTGATGCTGAGAATAAAATGGATATTGAGAAGATTTGAGTTGATGGATGGAATTTGTGAAGTGATGAAGAAGCATAGGTGGGATTGAATCCGAGAAGAAAATGGTGGTTGAATTAGGTCTTGTGGCTGTAAAATTGGGGATTTTAGTTGAAGAGTGACAGAAGAAAGAAATTAGGGTTTGCTTTGCAGAACCAGTGAAGGAGATGGAGATTCAGAGCTAAAATTAGTCTAGGGTTGTGTTGATGTTGTTGAGAGAGACAGAGAGGAAGGTATTGAAGCTGACCTGATGTACATAAGTTGTTGGCGTTGCTTGAAGTTTGAATACAAGACTAATCCAGGGAATTGGTAGTGAAGCTATTGAGCCCTTAGGTTCATGAACTGCATGAGATCAAGCTCAAATGGATGTTGCGGACGCAGATTGTTGATGCTAGTTATGGCATGAAGTATGGAGCTAGTGATGTGTCAAAGTAGGAAATAGAAATAATGGGTTTGTTGTTACTGAGAAAATAGAGACATGTAAGATGATTAGAGCTGGAAGTTGTGTTGACTGCTACCAATTAAAGTTGCATGTGATGATGTAATGGCTTAAGGAAGTGGTGAACCTGGTGGTAATGAAACTACATGTGGTTTTGAGTAGGGAATAATTGAAATGGCAGATTCCAGTTGATTTGAGATGGATTGTGAATAAGAATGGAGTACTTGAACTGAAGCTGGGACTTAAGAGGTTTGAAAGGGAAGCTGCAATGGTTCCGGTGATGATGTTCGGGGAATGAATTTAACCGAGAGTATGTTGCTGCTATGGGTCTTGGTGGTGTCTGTGCTGGGAGCTTGGCAGAGTTTTGTAAGTGAAGTTATTGGCAGCGGGAAAGAAAGGAAGTACCAGTTCGCTGTCCAGTGGTTAACCAAAGTTTAAGTGATGAGTACAAGGTGTGTTTGGCAAGGACTACAACCTAATTTAGAATTCGTGCAAAATATGAAAGTTGGTTACCAGTTTTGGACAGTGTTTGGGTCCGTGAAAATAGCCAGAAAAGTGCTATTTGGGCCATCAGTTTTGTGCGGTTATACAAAGCTGAGATATTGTGATGGTCAGCAGAAGCTTTAAAGATGATGCTGAGAGCTAGGTACTGAAGGAGTTAAAGGCTTGCTAGGTTGAGCTGAACTGACAAGGGTGTCGTGTTTGATTGTGTGAAATTGGAATGATGATGTTGCAGGTGGAGGTTAACTCTGCAATGGTTGTGAGCAGTGCAGTCGGCTGCAGGTTTACATGTATGTTTAGGTTGTGTGCATGTATGCGGAGCTGGTGAGGCTGTTGGAATTGAATTCTATGGAGGAAAGACAGCTAGTGATAATGTACACAGGCTTGCAGGATTAGAGAGCATGTTTCTGGCGATTTGTTGCAGTTGAGATTGAGGTGGATATGGAACAAAGAAGAAGTCAAAATGAGTAGATGCGGTATGGACTTGAACTGTGCAGTGGAAGCAGCTGAGACTAGTGAAGAAGATGTTATGAGAATTAGATGAATGCTAGGAGTGCGGGGATTTGCATGGCCTGGAATCGTCCGGAAATCACTCAGAACCAGCCAGAACTCGGCCAAAATCAGAGTCAGGCGAGTTGACTCGCCGATCCAGTAGTTAACTCTGGTGAATTTAGGCTGGGCTCTAGTGTTCACATGCTAGCCCATGAAGTTGTTGGACGTGCAGATTATACTTGCACGAGTTTGGCAAGTTAGAGGCTATTAAAGGGTGAAACTCACAGTTATTAGGGGATTATTATCTATCTTTATCTTCTACTTTTGTTCTAGGGTTTAGAAACATGATAGGTTTTCTCTTCCTTCTTGTGATGAACTCCATAAATATGAGTACCTAGTTTTTATTATTGGTTATGGATTAGTTGGATTTTACAAAGCATGTTTCTTGGTCAATAAATTAGTTTTGTCTCACAATTTTCGATTTTAATTCACTAAAAATATCTCATGTATGATTGATTGTTAGTTTCGTCAAGTTGCAAATTGGTAGAACTTGTAATCATATCTATTGCTAGTTTAGGATTTATTATACGTAAACGTGATACACCTTGAATACAAGTAGCATAATTATGAATATTGCTTGTAGTGATACATCCTAGTAGTCACAAGTGAGTCATAACCTTTGTTAAATCGGGTTAGTGCGTTTTCCACGTTCTGTTGCTTTGATTGGCCTGATTTCATAGAACTTAATGCATCTAGGGAATTAAACTTGATTAGTGCTTTTACACGTTAGGTTGTTCTCTTAGATAGAACTCATACTCGCATCTTTTAATGTGTTTGTTGATGACAAGAGGAAATTAGCGGGATATTCTTGCGATCAAGGTATCCTATGGCTTTTGATAAAATTTGAGATTAAATATCAATTCTAGTTATTAAGACAAGAACATGTTAGTGAATGAAAACGAAATCCTTAACCAATATTTTCTTATCCTTCATTTGATTTGTTTACTTTTGTTTATTTGCTTTTAGTTTATTTTACTTTATTAAAAATTAAAAATCAAAAATCCCCCAATTGTTTGCATAAGAAACCGAAACACATTGACAACCTAGTCCTCTCTGTGGGAACGATCCTTTCTTGCCCTTGCTATATTTTATATTTTGAGTAGTGAGAAAGTAAATTTATTTTTGATGCATACGATAGCGATCATGTGGATAGCTTGGAAGGGACCATGGAGCGGTGAAGGTGGAGCCACTGAGCATTGGCTTGGGACGCATAGAGGATGGCGCTGGTTAGGGCCCGGTTGCAACGTAGAGATGGCACTGCTTTGAACGGCTAAGATTGATATGGAGCGGGCGGAGATCATGCGGCTTGTCTAGTGGAGCGCGCGGAGATTGCGCTTCTTTGAGCGGTGAAGAAGGCGTTCCTTTGGCTACCTGATCGTTTTCTCCTGTTCCATATTAGGGTTTCGACGAGGGACTTCATCTAGTCGAGGTTGATTTTTGGCCACCGTGTAAACCCATTGTGTTTGCTCAGCATACGTTTCTCTTTAGGGTTTATGCAGTATATATGTTGGTGCAATTAGGTTATCCTTTTTAGTTCAAGATAAAGACTTTCTCTGTTGAATCCATATTTCCTTCATCATGTCGAGCAGAAGTGAATCATCTTCGAGCCAGCTAGATTCTTCAGTCAAACACAGGCGGGCTGATACTGGCAACAACCCCCTTGTACGGATCATCCGAGTTAATAAGATCATACCGGTAAGTTTTTATCGACCAACAGATATTTATTTGTTACCATCAGCGAGTGAGACAAGAGTTCCTTTTGTGCAGATATATCCATCTGGAATGATGATGATCTGACCACCCACCTTCCTTCGAATCCGAGCACACCAACCACTGCAGATCTGGAAAATGCTGATTTAGGTATTTCTTTCCATGAATATCCCAATGCAGTTTTGTCATTCGAAGTCTGCATGAAGTGTTTATCTTCCAACTATCGAAGCATTGGCAAACTCCTAGTTCGAAAGGAATTCGTGACTCTGTACAATAAAATATGGAGAAGATATGGCCATATTGCTACCAGGAACGTGGTGAAACATTGCTCGTCTGCTTTGGTTACCACAGTGAACTGTCTCTTACCCATGATTGTTGAAATGGAAGGCACATCCATCCGCGATGTTACATAATCAACTATTGAAAAGTGGGAAAGCATGGTGTCTACTTGCGAATCCCTTGAGTTTAACATAAGTTGGTTGCGATATCGTGAAGGTTGATAGAGATGGTATCCTTGACAATGTTGTTCCTGCCTCAAAAGCTATTTTGGAAGAGGAGAAGGCTCTGATCGTGGAATCCCAAAAGGTGTAAAAGGCGATCCAGGACTTGAAAAGTAGGACTGAAAGATATCAAAACAGGTTGAAGATGATGCTTTCAAGGAACTACAAACTATTGGATGGGCTTTTCTGAGTTATGCAATTATGAAACACCTGGTTTTCCTTCTGAGTTTCGAACCCCCTTTTTTTTTTGTATTGGTTTTAGGAAAATAAGAGAATTTTCATTAATATGCTTTAATTAAATGAAATTTGATAACTGTGATGTGAAGGAAATGGGAAAAATTCCTATCTAGCCGTGCTATGAGACGGTGAAGGGTGAGGTAATAGTTAGGCGAAGTATGCCTTGAGCCATTTTCCATTGATGATTGTTTCCAATTTGCCTCCATATTCTTTGATGACCTTGTAGTATCCACTATTATACGCTTAGGTGACCACATAAGGCCCTTCCCATTTTGGGGAGAATTTTGGTGCTGACATGTCTTGTTAAATGTGTTTGGCAGTATTCAACACCAAATATCCTACTTGAAAAGCTCGAGGTTTCACCGATTTGCCATATGCTCGGGAAATTATATTTTTGTATGCTTGCGCGTGATTTTCTGCTTTAGCCCTTCTGGAATCCAAAGTGTCTAGCTCTGTTACCCTGGCACTCGATGTTTCGACTTCATTCCATTGGGCTCCACTTGCCTCGGCAATCCTGGCTGACGGGATTTTAATTTCTGCTGGGAGAATGGCGTCCGCGCCGTAGACGATAGAGTAAGGGGAGGCGCCAATAGAGCTCCTTGGTGATGTCTGATATGCCCAAAGATCCATGGGTATATGTGCATGCCATGTTCGAGGGTTATCGTGCACTGTCCGGCTGAGGATTCGAATCATAGTCTTGTTGGTGCTTTCGGCCTGCCCATTCCCTTGGGGGTAGTAAATGGTGGATAAAACTTATTTAATTCCATATTCTTCAAGTAAATTCCACACCTGCTTGTTGGCGAAAGGAGTGCCGTTGTCGGTGATGATGTTTTTGGGCACACCGAAATGGCAAATGATATATTCCTTGATGAGCACTGCAATTGTGGCTCCATTAGTCCCTCGTAAAGGAATGGCTTCGACCCATTTGGTGAAATACTCCGTTACAGTTATTATATACTCATGTTGTTTTGATGATGACGGGTTGATATTCCCGATGATGTCGAGTCCCCAACTATAAAATGACCACGGACTACTTATCGAATGCAGCGGAGTAGAGGGTGCGTGAATAAGATTTCCATGAATTTGACATTTGTGGCATCTTTGAACAAAAGCAGCCGCGTCGTCTTCCATGGTCCGCTAGTAGTATCGCTTGTGTATTTGGAGAAACAACTTCCTTTTCCGTTGGTGCTCACCTTCGTGCATTTCTTTTATCATAATTGGGATTTCTGTCTCGCCCAAGCATCGTAATAAGTCTCCCTCAAATCTTTTACGATACAGGATTCCCTCGTGGAGTATGAATCTCTAGGATATTTGATTTACCCTGGTTGTATCTCTCTTGCTGGTAGGAAGTACATCGTCTCAAAGATAACTGATGTACGGCTTCTGCCAAGCCCCAGCGTGGTTAATATTAAAAACTTCCAGTTGATGTGGCGGTGCCTGGCAATTGGAACAAGATCCTTGGAGTAAACGAGATTGAGTCTCCATTTCTGGCCAGTAGTATCCAAGGCGTTGCAAACGGCGCTAAAGTGTTACCACCAATGTTTGCCCACAAACATCGTTATGAATATGGTTAAGTTGCTGCTGCGCCTCTTCGTCTCCGAGGCATCTTGACATGGAATCATCTGGGTTCCGGTGGTACAACATCCTGTGAAGCATGAAGAAATTTTGTAAGGTTTTGAGACTAATCTTCCCTTGAGTAAGCAAGCTGTTAAATTCTTAAACAATAGGTGTTCTCTAGTCGTTGGCCTCAGTCTCCTTAGATCTCAAAATCCATGTTGATGCCATGGTTCGTGTTAGAGCATTGCTCGGTCGAACTCGCATGTGTTGTTATCTCAATCATGTTTGTCAATGTTAGTGATCAAAACTATAAATGTGCATTTCATGTGTATATAACAAGCTATGTTTTCGATCTAACGGTTGATAAATATTATCTTGAATCTAATCAGGTTTTTATCTAACGGTGAATATTGAATGCTTTTTTAATAAGTTAACATTGATTGCAAACCCTGATTTGAAATACTATATAAGGGAGAACTCTAGCAACTGGGAAACCTAATCCCCACATATTCTGTGTGATACTAGTTGTGCTAAGCTAGAGTCGATTCTCCTTTAACCTTTGGTTTCTTCTTCTAAACCAGGTTAACGACTTAAAGAATTCATTGGGATTGTGAAGCCATGCCGATACTACTTTTCTTGTAGTTGTGTGATCTGATCTTGTTGTTTCTATCGTATGAGTACAATTTTAATAATTGGCTTGAGATTTCTATCCCCGATAGGCAAGATAAAAAGTAATCACAAACATCTTCGTCTCATCGTTTATGATTCCACAATATATTTTTTCGCTGCGTCGATTACGACTATTGTGAGGTGATTGATAATACTGAGATGTTCTTCGGGAATATAAGTCTGGTTTATCAATTGGTTCATGTTCAAATTGATTTATCAAAAGACAGAACAAAACTTGTAGGTATATTCGTGGGAGATACATATTTGTTTATTAAAGTCTTCGACTTTGGGTCGTAGCAACTCTTAGTTGTGGGTGAGATCAGCTAAGGGAATCAAGTACGTAGTATACTGCTGGGATCAAAGACGTAAGAGCATAAATGTACCTTGTATCAGTGTGAGATTGATTGGGGTTCAACTACAGTCCAGAACGAAGTTAGTTTGGAGTAGGATAGTGTTTGTAGCGGCTTAATATAGTGTATGTTTAATATGGACTAGGTCCCGGGGTTTTTCTGCATTTGCGGTTTCCTCGTTAACAAAATTCTGGTGTCTGTGTTATTTCTTTTCCGCATTATATTTGTTATATAATTGAAATAATATAGGTTGTGCGTTGTTCAATCAATTAGAATATCCGACCTTTTTTTTGTTAATTTAAATTGATTGACACTTGGATATTTGTATTTGGTACCATCCAAGTTATCTCCTTGTATTTGATAAAGACTCGCATATTTTTATTTGCTTGATTAAAGATCAAATCAAGTGAGAGAGATATAAACTCTTTGATATACTTTTCTATTAATTGAGTCTAACTGTCTAGTTGATTCTCATAAAAGTATATTGGAGTTTGTCCATACAGATTGCTAATCGAAATATTGGTGTGGTTGTTAGACCACCGCTTTTTTAATTGGTATCAAAGTAGGCAAACACGTTTAAATACCTTATCAGTCTGTGTTTGTAGCGATCTGACTCTATGGACAGAGGTGATATCTCAATTAACGAACCACCAGTCTTCGATGGGTCTAATTACTTGTGGTGGAAAATTGTTATGCGAGATTTTCTTCAAGCGCATGATTTTCAATCATGGGTATATGTTGTTAATGGCTATGATCCTCCCGTTATGGCAGTTGGAGATGTAAACGTTCCCAAGGATATTAGTGAGTACATCCCTGCCGAGATACTTGTTGCAAAGCAAAATTCCGACGGTTTGAATGCCATCATACATGTCATTACCCCAAGTTTTCAGCACCATGTGTCAAATTGCACTAAGTCTAAAGAAGCTTGGGATATCTTAGAAACCGTATTTCAAGGTAATACAAGTGAGAAGAAAGCTAAGCTTCAAAACCTTAATTCCGATTCGGAAAACCTTCTTATGGCAGATGAAGATTCATTTGATGAGTTTAATCACAAAAAGTCTGAAATTGTTAATGCATCTTTTGCATTGGGTAAGACTATTCCTGAAAAGGACACTATGATGAAAATACTCAGATCGCTGCCATCTAGATACAATTCTAAGAAGCATTCCATCGTTGAGGAAAATAACCTTGATAATCTCTCCAGAAATACGCTGATTGGAAAGATTAAGATCTTTGATCATGAACATGCATCCAAATCTAAGGATGTTGCGTTCAAAGCACTAAAGGACACTAAATTACTTGATAAAAGTAAAAAAGTGTATATCTCTGAAGATGATCACTCTGAGACAGATTCATCGGATGAAGATCTTGACAAATCAGTCTCGATGATCACAAGACAGTTTAGGGATCTTCTACTGAAGAGAAGTAAACAGTTCTCCAGAGATAAGCCTAAGGCATCAGTCAAACCTCATAATCTTGTTCCTCCTAAAAATAGGGATATTGATGAAACTGATGATGAGTATATGCCTCAGTGATTTAAGTGTAAGGGATTTGGTCATTTTGCAAACGAGTGTCCAAATCGTAGAAAATATACTGGGAACAAAGGTCTTGCAGCAACTCTTGATAAAATATCTGACAAGTATGATTCTAATGAAGACGAGAAATCAAGTGTTGCACTTCTTGGTGAAATTATTGATTTTGATAATTATAGCAATAAATACATCAATCTTGATATTCTTTCAGAAGATAATCCAACTATTCTGGAACATAAAGTTGGTCCATCCTTTGGAAACTCTGTTTGTAATATTTCAGGTTCCACCATGTGCCTAACTGCTTGCATATCTTAAAAGCTTGATTTTTATCCTAGTTTGACGTGTTCATATTGTTCTTTAAAGGGTCATGAACTTTCAAGGTGTTGCAAGTTCAAACACAAACAAATTCACGTCAACAAACTTCAACGAAGAGCAAATCATTTAGCAAGGAGGCTTAAACTTGCTCAAAATACCGCTGAGGTATGTAGGATTTTATCTTCGTCTAAGAGGTTAGTTTCCAAGGATATGGCTAGACCATTTGAGAACAAAGTATGGTTAACTCATTTTGATAGACAAAAGTCTGTGGATCCCTCTCAAGAGGAAAATTGTGGAAAAATTATTGTTTACCGAAACGTAACTTGATTGTGTTGTTTTTGAAATCTTGTCTCATGTGCCTGATCAAAAGAGACAATGATTTTGTATCCTTCAGGCTTTAGGAAAAGTTTTTTTTTTCTTTTTTTAGATTTTTCTTCTTTTTGTCTATCAAAAAAAGAAAGGGTACTATCGACAATTCTACTCTTTATAGGGTTGAGAGTTGGTCGTGTACGAACCTGTTTAAAGGTTTCGAAACCCTACATTCCTTTTTTCCTTCTCTGTAACCTCCTTATATCTCAAGACTACTTGTTGAGCAAATTGTGATTTCCTCTCACAAACCCATACGTTTATGGATACTCCAAGCATGATGTTTTCTGATGGAAAGGATGTTTATTTGATTGTTAAGCCATCAATCATGAAGGAAAAAGAAAAATCTCCGCTAGCACCGACATTGAAAAGAAAAAGAAGGAATGTGAGGAAGCCAAGAGCCGTTCCTTTAAATTCTCAGAAGTTTTTCGATGTTCTTGAAGTGTTGAAAGAGATGCAAAAGGAGATTCAACAAATAAAGGCTTTTGTGTATAAGACTCATGAGATTCGGAAGGCCCTGGTTCGACATCATCAACCAAGAAGGTTTATTGATATAAACTCCTACCTTGATGAAACTTATGTTCCAATTGATGTTGACGACAAGGAGTTCGGGGACGATAAAGAATTCTTCGAAGGTCTTATTTCCTAGTAAATCTTTTACTTTTCTTGTCTTTGTTTAGAAGAATAACTAGAGTTTGGAATAGCCATTATTATGATTACACATAGATATGTACAACGTTTTCATCTTCATGTTTTTAGATTTATTGGTTTAAATTCTAAACTTGTTTGGAAGATGATTTTTGCAGTATTAATCTTTATGATTTTATATATTGGAATATTGTTATGGGATATGTGTGTTTGCGTCCGTGAACTTGATTGTCCCATACCTTGTCAAAAGTAAAGTCGTTCATGAGTTGATATGCTTATATTGATAAAGGAATTAATTGACTTTTGACAAATACAAAAGTTAAGCATATTATGTCAATTTTTTTGATGGAAGATAGGCTAAAATCTTTTGTTTTCAAGGATTATGTCTATTATATGTCATTGTGCAAGTAGTGATGGAAAAATAGAATGAATCCTTGTGTATTCCGTAGTTATTGATCTTCCCCGATCCATATTTTGTGTATTACTATGAGGCTCCGTAATGCGTCTTATGTAGAGCACTAAACAACCAAAGTTGATTATTTTTATGATTAGCTTAGTTGTTGTTCCGTAAGGTACTTTATGTCGAGCATATTAAACTAATTTAATCATCTTGTTTGGTTATTTAGTTATGGATCCATAGATTTTCTTATGTCGAGTATGAACAATTAAATTGATTACTTTTGTGATTAGTTTAGTTGTGTATTTCGATTAGATTAATTATGGGTTCTCTTGTGATTAATTTAATTGAGCTTTTTAAGTCTCCATAAGTTTACTTGTGTTGAGCATATTAGGTTAAATTAATCATGGCTTCCCTTACGGTTAATTTAATTGAATATTTTTTGGATTCAAATTCATACTTGTATGTGATTTGTTATCTCCAAATAAATCTTTCTTTTCTTTTTGAAATTAAGGTCGCTCTTGTTGTTCTTTTGGGAATGACATATTATGGGGGAGAGTTCTTAATTGAACTTGTGCTTAATTGCCAAATCTTTATGGGGAGTGCGGCTGTGGAGTATTATAGGGGTTATATTGTATCTTTATAGATTCCTTGATGAATGCATTTAGCTTCGGCTTTATGATTGCAGCTAAATAATATGATATATACTTACTTTTGGTCATGAAACGTCTCTTACGAAAATTTCATTAGGATCTCATTCTTGTACCTTTGCCAATTTTATTAACAAAAAGGGGGAGAATTTATATGTAGTTCACACTACAAATACATATGGTTTTCGGATCATTATGTAAGGTGGAGTGGTTTCCATGTGAGATGGATTATTGACTAAGAGGGAATGACATAACACCATAGTATTGTTGTTAAAGTTGTCATGTAATTAGACTTTGACGTTGTGTAATGATTCTATGACATTGTATAAAAATGATTGAGAGCTCTTGTTTTCTCGTTGTTATAGCTATGGATTTTCAACAACGATGATGCTAAACTTACAACCTTTGGGATCATTGGAGTACTTGGAAGTGACGAAGATTTAGAGTAATGTTGAAGATTAGACATGTGGAATAGGATCTACAAAGTTTATTTATATATTTTTTGTATTCCATATGTATTGATAGTTTTGTCACTAAAATTGACAAATGGGGAGATTGTTAGAGCATTGCTCGGTCGAACTCGCATGCGTTGCTATCTCAAGCATGTTTGCCAATATTAGTGATCAAAACTATAAGTCTTGATTTCTAGTCTACTACAGCTAAGGTCTCGGACTAGGATAGAAAGTATAGTTGAGCTCAAGAACTCCATGGAAATTGTAGGACCAGAATATCGCTACAACGGTATTCCAGCGAATAATAACACTTCTGCGAGAACATCGCGATTTCTTTAACAACGCTTGGCGAGTGTCACAGAATAGGATAAAGAATGACGAAATGGCTGACGATTGAAGAAACATGAAAAGAGCATGTTTATCCTGCGATGGTCACAAAGCTTGCGAGAATGAACACTATAGCTATCGCGATACGATCGCAGAGTAAACTCGAAAGAAAAGGAAGACTTAGCTGTCATCCACTATGTAAATTCCTATATAAAGGGTTCCACTAGATTCTGAAAAGGATGATGTATTTTTGGAGAGTTGAGAAAGTATTGAGGAGAGAGAAACAACAAGAGAAAAGTTATATTCTTGAGTTCTCATATTTCTTGTAAACATTTATGAAAATTAAATAGTAAAGTGTCGTTTTTTATCTTCAAATTTGAGTTGATTATCATAAATTCTTAACAAGGGTGTAGTGTAGGATTTCCTGCAACTACATTTTGGCGCCCGAAACAGGGACTAAACTAATGAAAATCACAGAAAAAGTGAAGAAGAAGATAAGAATTGTTCAAGATTAAGAAAATCATTAAGCAAATCGGTGAAATAATTGAAGGAAGAATGATCAGAATCAAAGAGGATTGTAGAAAATTGGAGTATGGAATGGTAACAAGAACAATTATTGATAGATTTCATGAAAATACTAAGGGAAAAATACATAAACGGGATTTTCAAGGAAGGAATATTATGACGGTGGAGAAAATATCATCATTAAAATATTGGGAAAAGCAGGAGATCACATTTACAGCAGCAGAAGTACCAGAATAAAATCTAAGTCATACATCTCCTTTGGTAATCACGGTATCCACTATACCAATGAAAAAGGAAGAAACAATAAAATCTGTAGAAGAGTGGGCTATGAATAGAACTTTGGTGGATGCAGAAAGTTCTGTGGATATAATATTTTATCATAATTTTAAGAAAATGGGATATAAGGATGAAGAAATGTCTTGTTCAACATATCATATTCATGGCTTTGGAAAATCTTTAACAAAACCTAAAGGCGAAATAGTGGTACGAATTCCGCTAGGAGAGATTGAAACACAAGTAACATTATGTGTGGTAGACGTGGAATCACCGTATAACATGATATTGGGAAGGCCGTGGATACATGCAATCAAGGCTGTAGCATCAACATTGCATCAATGCATCAAATTTCTTATGCCCATTGGAATTGGAGAAATTAGAGGAGATACAGATTTTACAAAGATTTATTACCAAATTGAAGTGAGAAATTGTGAAGAGCATCCAAAGCTGCGAAAAACTCGCAGACAATTGGCGAGAGAAACAAAGAAGGAAGAAGAATTTAAATTTTACACGATAAGAGCAAAAGAAGGAAAAGGAATACCCAGTGAAATCTCGCAAGAAGGAGATGAACTCGCGAGAGTTATGAAAACACCAACACCAATGGGAGAACCTGAAGCCAGTTACACTACAGCAGAACCAACAAAGGAAGTAAATATTGGGAGTGAAGAAGAGCCTAAAATATTGAGAATTGGGACTAAAATGGAGGCAAAGGAGGAAGAACGAACTATAAATCTTTTGCGAGAATATAAAGACATCTTCGTGTGGAGCATGGATGAAATGCCAGGGATATATCCCTCAATAGCATGTCATAAATTAGAAATCAACAAAGATGTAAGACCATTTAAACAAAGAATAAGGAAAATTGCAACAACATACCATTCCCAAATAGAAGAATAGCTATAGAAAATGCTTGATGCAGGAATTATAGGGCAAGCAAAATATCCAGAGTGTATTGCAAATATGGTGGTGGTCCCAAAGAAGAACAAGGGGATAAAAATTTGCATTGACTTTACTGATTTAAACAAAGCTTGTCCTAAAGATAGTTTTCCATTACCAGATATCCCACAAATGGTTGAACCAGCAGTGGAAAATGCAAGAATATCTTCATTGGATGGATATAAAGGATATAATCAAATCCCTCTCGCTGAAGAAGATCAAGAGCATACCGCATTTTTTGCTCCAAGAGGATTATATTGTTATACAAAGATACCCTTTGGCTTACGAAATGCTGGTGCAACATACCAGAGAATGGTGGAGAAGGTGTTTGCAAAGTGGATCCATAAAACATTAGAAGTGTATGTAGATGATATGTTGATCAAAAGTAAAGAAGCTGAGAATCATGTGCAAGATTTGAAAGAGATTTTTGAACAAATGCGACAATTTAATATCAAAGTGAATCCCAACAAGTGTACTTTTGGAGTAACTTCAGGAAATTTTTTGGGGTATATTGTATCAAAAGAAGGAATACAAGTTGATCCAGAAAAAGTGCAAGCAATTCGCGATATGCCAACGTATGCGATGGTAAAAGATGTGGAAAAGTTGAATGGACTCTTAGCCTCGCTAGGAAGATTCATCTCGCGATCTTTTGACAAGTGAAAACATTTTTTCGATATACTCAAGAAGGGAACAAAATTCAAGTGGACGGATGAATGTGAAAAGGCTTTTCAAGGAATAAAAGAACATTTAGTGAACATATCTATTTTACAAAAAGCTGAACCAGTAGAAGAACTATTTATTTATCTCGCGACAACCACATACGCGCTAAGTGCAGTATTGCTGCGAGTAGATGTAGGGGTGGAGAAGCCAATTTATCAGCAAAATATTTAATTCTGCAGAAAGAAATTACTCAAAGATTGAGAAGTTAATCCTAGCATTGGTACATGCAACTTTCAAGCTTCGTATCTACTTTCAAGCACATAAGGTCAAAGTGTTAACAAAAGTGCCAGTTGAATCAGTAATGAAAAATTAAAAAAGATCAGGCAGAGTTGAGAGATGGAATTCACAAGTAGGACACTTTGATATTCAATATGAAATCCTATCTTCGCCAAAGTCACAAGTTATAGCAGATTTCTTAGCTGAATTTCCTTTAGAAGATGATGAAGTTGTGGAAGAGATGATGGATGTAGAAGAAGAACATGGAGATCTAAAAGAACTATTAACAGAACCCAACAGATGGGAGATATTAGTGGATGGATCGTCAAATGGAGAAGGAAATGGGATTGGAGTTGTTTTTATTTCGCCAGAAGGAGAAAAAACAGTTTTTTTCATTTATATTGGAATTTGCATCCACTAATAATGAGACAGAATATGAGGCCATAATTCATGCTTTAAAATTTGCGATCGAAATGAAGTTAGAAAATGCTAGAATCACCAGTGATTCGCAATTGGTTATTCGCCAGATAAAAGGAGAATACACAACAAATGAACCATCCTTGAGAAAATACAAAAGACTTGCTGAAGAATTGTATGCGAGAATTCCAAAAATAAAATGGAGACACATATCAAGGAAAGATAATAGGCTCGCAGATGCTTTTGCTTTCATATCCAGAATGATGACAAATCCAGCTGCGAGATGCATAAAAATTCAAACACTTTTATTCCCATCGATAAACAAGGAAGAAGAAGAGACATATGTGATGATGGTAGAAGCTGGCGAGGAAGAGTCAAAGATCAACGTTACAGATTGGCAAGAAGATCTTCATGCATACTTGGTGAGAGGAGAAATCCCAAGAAATCGATTAGAGTAACATAAATTAAAAAGTAGGGCAACCAACTACGAGCTAAGAGATGGAGTATTATATCGCAGATCTTTTAGTGGACCATCGCTAAGATGTTTGATGAGGGAAGAAGGACAAAAGGTGTTAAAGATGTTGCATAGTGGGGATGCTGGTAATCACAGTGGAGGAAGATCTTTGGCATATAGAACAAAAATGAAAAAGGCTATTCAAGGCGTTGCGAAGGCCGATATGGAAATAAAAAATGAAAGGCTATTTGGGATTCTAATTGCACAGATTATTTTGGTGTACAACATATCGATAAAGATATTCTTACATAATGGAAAACAATTTGAAGGGCAGAATATAGAATTGCTACTCAATGCATTTAAGATTAAATGTGGAAAATCTACTCCTTTATACCCACAAACAAATGGTCAGGCTGAGGCAACCAATAAGACAATCGCAGACATATTAAAAAATAAACTAGAAGGATACCACAGGGCATGGTGCGAGCAAGTGCATAATGCAATATGGGCTTACAATACAACTAGACGAGAATCTACTGGAATGTCACCTTTTTGTCTGACATATGGGGTTGAAGCTGTGTTGCCAACATAAGTTGTTATTCCTACAACAAAAAGAGAAGCATGGGAAAGAAATCTAAGTGATGGCATGATTTTAAATAAATTGGACGAATTAGAAGAAAAGAGGGAAAAAACTTTACAACATATGGAAAATTATCAGTGAAGATTAGCTCGCGAGTACAACAAACGTGTTAAAGAACGTAAATTCCAACCAGGCGATTTAGTGCTGCGATAAACACCAAGTTATCAGCGAGAAAATAGGATGGGCCGTATATCATTAAAGAGATAGTTGGAACTGGGGCATACAAACTAATGGATCCTGAAGGGACAAATGTTGGTCAAAGACTTGATAGACCATGGAATAGATTATTTCTGAAAAGGTATTATCAATGACAACTTCTGCGAGATTAGAGAAGCTGGTATGTTGTACGGTGAAACAGATAATAAATTCTTCTTTACAATTGAGAGTTGCGAGCATATCGTAAGAAAGGCGAATAAAAATTTCACAGAGATTAATAGAATGGGACGAACCTTTATGGCGTGCACCCTAGTTCGCGAATAAAATTTCACAACAGGCAAAAGAAAGACCTAATAGTGCGTCATATAAAGGGGTATCTCTTTACATGACTCAGGGATAAGGTTATACCGCTGCTGGAACCTGAGTCATGCAAATGTTGGGGGTTAAATAAAACCTATCCAGGAGAGAGACCTTGGATTTCCAACTATATAAGGTTATACCCTGGTTGGACAACTGAGGATCTCTTCTAAGGAGTGCAGAGTATGACCAAGGCGCCGAGGTACACCGTTGAGTCAAGGGTGCCCGGGGCGTACGAAACTACCCTGGACATCCTTGGCAAGTCTTGGATATGATGCACTCGGCCCGAAGAAAACCCCACTTAGGGTGCAGTCTTGTAACTATAATCCATATAGGCATAAAGGACAAGAGGCTGCGAAAACAACTGGTTGTTGGTAAATTCGGATGGGAGGAGCTAGTCTTGTATGGCCGATGTTCCCTCATTGAAGGGGAAACCAGGGGGAAGATAAGGGCGGCACCCTCTATTAGGGAGATGATAAGTGTCTAAATACGGCAATGTCATGGGGCTTTATGATCGCAAGAACATTTAGGCCTACCATATTATCGCGTGACAAAAATTATACAGAGGCAATAAGACATAAGAGAAAAGTTAAGATGAGATCAATGGGTTTTTACATGAAAGTGTAAAGACGTCATGCGATTTCATCGCAAGACGGCAATGTCATAAGGTTTAGTTCTCGCAAAAGAACTTAAACTTATCATGTTGTCGCAAAGAAATTGAAAAAATATGGATAAGACAAGATGAAAGGGTCTTTGCATGCAAATGCTAAGAAATCCTGCGATTTTATCGCAGACAGAAAAAATTTGGCAAAATAAGACCTTTAACTAGGAAGGCAAAATAAGACCAACAGAATAATCTTAAACATTAACTATTCTATTTAAGAATGCAAGAAAGATTTGTTCATGACAGGAGAATATATGAGAAGACAGATTTCTTCAGAATTTTTCAGAATATTGTAGTAGTATTCACTACATCGCAGATATATTCCTACTTTCACAAGAAGTATAGCCACACAGCTTGCAAAAAGAATATACAGGAAATAATTCACCATTTCAAGAAAGATAATGAAGGGCAAGAAGGGGAGTGGATAAATAAAATCTCATTATCTTCCTTGAGAATATTCAAAGTAACAAAAGTTGAATTCTAAAAGTTGCAAAAAGTTACATTTCTCGCAAGAAAGAAGAAGAAAAAGAAAACAAAAATGAAATTCAAGCTTCAGCGTTGGGCTCGCCAGATTCATTATTTTTGTCAGAATTGTTAGCTTCACCAACATTCTTCTCAGTACGAGTTTCTCCTTCATTATCTATAATTGCTTCACCACCTGTAGTTACTTCTTTAGGAGGACTTTTTCTTCTTATGTCGGGTCTTCTTGAGTAGTATCTTCTTCACCATTGGAAAATTCTAACTCCTTATCCATGGGAAGAGGAACTTCATCATCATCAACTTCTAGAGGAAGAATAGATACAGTGGGGAGAGATTGAGAAATTAGAATCTCATTCACAAGAACTTCAGCGCTAAGGTGAACCTTGCGAAGGAAACCTCTGTCACGGTTTCTAATCTCTATATTATTGAAGTATTCAAGGTAACCAAGTCTTCTCTCTGCATGGTCGCGAGATTTTACAAGATCAGAAGAGAGAATCCAGTTTGTCAGTCAGATCAGAAATGGTAGAGTGAAGGCTTCTTTCAGATTCTTCGAGTAACAAAAATGATAAGAAAATATTCAAATGAAGATCTCGCAAGGAATATAACATAGAAATTTAACAGAAAGACCAGCAAGTGAGGCAGTCAAATGACTACCTTCTTTTTGTGAAGTTAAATTTTGAATTAATGTTAAACAACAATTCTCCCATTGATTCATGGCATCGTCAAACTTATTCCCAACTATACCCTTCAGGCGAGATTTTATATTTTCTTTTTTGGAATGGAGATATGAGTTTTCTTTTGACAATAAAGAATAATATTCTTCTAATTCGGAATATTGTTCTTGAAGTTTGTTGGCCTTTAAACTAAGAGTTAATCTTCCCTTGATAAGTTTATCCATCTCAGCGGCAGATGATTCAGTTACTTCCTTGAGTTTATCCTTAAGAGAACGAAGAGATTGCTCTTGATTGTCACATATTCTTTGGAGATTACTCAATTGTTGCGAGGAAATCGCCATCAAGCTTGAAAATCTATGTTTTTCTTGAGATAAAGTTCTATTTTCATCTGATAAAGATTCCATCGCCAAATTAGCCTTGAAAAACAAATATGAGAGGCGAGTAACCTCGCTATTTAATAGATTTTAGCTTTGCAATAATTGATTATTCTCATTAATGAGATTATTTATGTGATCAATCGAGTAAGTATAAAGATTGTCTAATCTATTATGTTGATCCATCCAAGAATCTTTTTAAGCACGAGCTTCTTCGGCGACAGACTCTAATTCAAATATCTTCATTAATCATTTCTGATTTGAAACTAAATAAGCAAACCAAGTATTTAAAAGGAAATTGAGTACAAGGAAGATGGAAATTTACAAGAACAAAAAAACAAAAAGACAAAGGCCGGAAAATTATACCTTTCAGCTCATTATTTTTGTCGCGAAGATTATCGCAGTCAAGAGAAGAGTTGCGAAGTTGTTGGCGAAGAACACCATAATCTGAAGTTTTAGCTTGAAGGTATCTCTTTAAAACTTCAATTTCATTTTCTAAAAACGCTCGCGAGACAGTGCAGTCAGAACCAAAATATTTGATTAAAGAATTGCAAACAACATGTTTGAGATGATCAGTAGAAGATTTTCTAGCATCATCTAAAATGTTGGATAAAACTTTAAAAGCAACATCGATCCCAATTGATGTTTCTTCAGATGAAGGGAGAGATGCAGAGGGTGGAGTATTAAAAATAGCGAGTTGGAGATTTGAGTTATTTGTAATGGTAGCATCATCAGAAGGAGGGGTGTCTGGAAAAGTAACGGTTGAAGGTTGTAAAAAACTAGAGGGAATTTTGTTGACAGCAATTGTAGGAGTTTAATTTGTCAAAAACTCAGTAAATATGGGGGTATTGACAGCGAGGTTCTCGCAGATAAAAGAAGGAGGATTCGATTGCGAATGTGTGGGAATAGCTCTTGCAGATTTCAATTTGGGAATGATGATATCAGCCTCAAGAGTTTTAAATTGGCGGGATCTTTTGTGAGATCTAGCGATATTCTCGTCATTCTGCGAATAATAACTTAGATAAGAAACAGAGCCAACAATATTATTATTAAGGAATAGAATGTGTTTCTTACTACCTTATTACTCGCAGAACTCTTGTTCATCTTTTCAGTTGGCCTCTTGCGAGGATTAGGGTTTTGAATTACAGACTGGGCATTAGGAGTATTTCCACTGAAGAAAAAACATAATATGAGAATTATGAAGAATCAAATAGAGAAGATTGGAAGATATGAGTAAAAATTGGTTCAAACAAATATCATAATTGAAAAACATACCTTGATGACTTCATTAGAACAGTAGCAGGAGAATATGAAGAATGAGAAAAGTTGCAGACGGAAAACAAAAAAAACAGATGAAGAAGATAGAAAAGTAAAAGAAGAAATTTAGTTTTGTAACCTAATCCTACCTTTTATAGGCAAAAGGGGATGACCTGTTGAGTAGAGACATGTCGGTAAAAATAAAAATTTACAACACGTGTAGGCGGTTAAGCTAAAATAACGGAGCCATGTCAAGAGGAAAATATGGAAAGAAAAGAAGCTGCGAACACTATGAAGAGTTGAAGATTCTCATATCCTCTCCACTTTGCGAAGAATACATGAGAAGAGGAAAGATGTAGGACCATAATATCGCTACAACAGTATTCCAGTGAATAACAACACTTCTTCCAGAACATCGCGAGTTATTTAACAACGCTTGACGAGTGTCACAGAATAGGATAAGGAATGACGAAATGGCCGACGATTGAAGAAACATGAAAAGAGAATGTTTATCCTGCGATGGTCACAAATCTTGCGAGAATTAACACTATATCTATCACGATACGATCGCAGAGTAAACCCGAAAGAAAAGGAAGACTTAGCTGTCATCCACTATGTAAATTCCTATGTAAAGGGTTCCACTAGATTCAGAAAAGGATGATGTATTTTTGGAGAGTTGAGAAAGTCTTGAGGAGAGAGAAACAAAAATAGAAAAGTTGTATTATTGAGTTCTCATATTTCTTGTAAACATTTATGAAAATTAAATAGTAAAGTGTCGTTTTTTATCTTCAAATTTGAGTTGATTATCATAAATTCTTAACAAGGGTGTAGTGTAGGATTTCCTGCAACTACAACAATCGTCATACAAGACGAAGGACTACTCAAGGAACTGGTGGATCTTTATCGGCTAAAATGTATGTGGAGACTTGAACTTATCTATCACTCAAAAGTATATTTATCTCATATCTTGAGATAAAAGTCGTTTTGCTGTATAGACTAAGATTATACACATTTGGTATTTCGAGCCGAGTTTACCTCACCTATCTATTTATCGAAATATGTGTTGGTAAATCTTTCCCTTTAGCCAAGATCATATTTACCTAGTAACGAAAGTCATGTTAAGTTTCAGTCACTTTGAAAATTGCTCTGACGAAAAATGGTTTTTGAATAACAACTATATAACGTCCTCTGAGAATGTTTCAATGATTGAAATGAGAGTTTAGACTATATAACCAATGGAGGATATAAGCATTGTTGTGGAAACACATATATGTATAAGTCCATTTTCCATGAACCAAAGTTTGCGAACTTTGTTGATCAAGAAAACCGGAGAAGTGCGTGAGCTAAGTACGCGAACTTAGTCTATGAACTGGCGGAAGTTCTCGACCCGAGAATTTCTGCTGGAGTTTGTGAACTCCATCCAGGAACTTAAGTCCGCGAACTAGAGTAGGTTTTGTCTAAAAACAATGTTTGTAAACTTAATTATCTTTATAAACTAAGGAATGCTATTGCAAACCGTGGATATATAGTTCATGAACCGATTCAAGTGAATCGAATCATTTTTGATTCAATTGTGTCTTGTATAATACATAAGATTTCCTTGCAATTGAACAACTCTTTAACTAGTTCATTTGAGTCATTTGAACTAGTTATGGTGAAGAAGAATATGGTTGATACGAAAGTTATCATATGGCTAACCATTTGGTTAACTATTGTTGAACCAACTAATGTACAAGTTTGGGTACGGTTACACAAACCTAGAAACGTGCATTTCATGTGTGTATAACAAGCTATGTTTTCGATCTAACGGTTGATAAATATTAGCTTGAATCTAATCAGGTTTTCATCTAACGGTGAATATTGAATGTTTGTTACTAAGTTAACATTGATTGCAAACCCTGATTTGAAATACTATATAAGGGATAACTCTAGCAATTGGGAAACCTAATCCTCACACATTCTGTGTGATACTAGTTGTGCTAAGCTAGAGTCAATTCTCCTTTAACCTTTGGGTTCTTCTTCTAAACCAGGTTAATGACTTAAAGACTTCATTGGGATTGTGAAGCCAGACCGATACTACTTTTCTTGTAGTTGTGTGATCTGATCTTGCTATTTTTATCGTATGAGTATAATTGTAATAATAGGATTGGGATTTCTATCTCCGATAGGCAAGATAAAAAGTAATCACAAACATCTTTGTCTCATCGTTTGTGATTCCACAATATCTTTTTTCGCTGCGTCGATTAAGACTATTGTGAGGTGATTGATAATACTGAGCTGTTCTTCAGGAATATAAGTCTGGTTTATCAATTGGTTCCTGTTCACCTTAAATAAGAGCCCTGCAGTTAAAGATATTTGGAAGATTTCTTCTTTTATCATAATGAGAGAACTATGGCACATGAGAAAAAAATATATATTTGAAGATGCCCTATGCTGTGCTGAAAGTATCAAGAAAAAAGTGTTAAAACTTACTGAAGAAAGCCAAGTAAGGATGAAATCACCTATGTAGAATTCTTCATTTGACTTGCAGGTACTGAAAATTTTTGGCCTTAAAAGTAGACCAGTAAAACATGTCAGAGTCAAAGAAGTTTACTTCACCTTTCCCAAGCAAAATCAAGTTCTGTTGTGCTGTGATGGAGCTTTCAGGGGTAATCATGGGATTTCTGGATATGGATTCATTGGGAGAAGCAGTTCTGGTGAATTTTTGGTTGCAATTTCTGGTGGATTGGATGTCTCAACAAACTATTATGCAAAAGTCTTTGCATTTATAAATGCAGGTGAATGGGAAGTTAATCAAGGCTTTATGCATCTATGCTTTAGAACAGATTCTAACTCAGTAATACAAGCTCTCCAAGCCAATAAAATCCCATAGTTTGCACAACCTAGATGGCAGAAAATTTGTTCCAGTATTCTGACATTTGAATTCACTCACAGCTTCAGAGAAGTTAATCACTCAGCTGATAGCCTTGCAAAAAAGGGAGCTAGGCTTAATAAAGGAGAAAAGATCATTTTTGACACCAAACCAACATTTTTGGGTACTCTGGAAAATCCAGAACAACAATATTTTAGGTTCTTATAGAACTTCACCAAATAAAATTGTAACTCCTTGTTTTCTTTTTGTTTTCCTTTTTAGTTCATTGTGATAGTTATTTAGAACTGTAAACTTTTTGTAAATTGTTTGGCGATTAATATTAAATATTATTTAGCAAAAAATGGTTCATGTTCACCTTGATTTATCAAAAGACGGAACAAAACTTGTAGGTATATTCGTGAGAGACGGATTTATCTATTACCGTATACTTTTCTGTGTGATACAGATTTGTTTATTAAAGTCTTCGACTTTAGGTCGTAGCAACACTTATTTGTGGATGAGATTAGATAAGGGAATCAAGTACGTAGTATCCTGCTGGGAACAGAGACTTAGGAGCATAACTGTACCTTGGATCAATGTGAGATTGATTGGGGATCAACTACAGTCCAGACCGAAGTTAGTTTGGAGTAGGCTAGTATATGTGGCAGCTTAATACAGTATATGTTTAATATGGACTAGGTCTCGGGGTTTTTCTGCATTTGTGGTTTCCTCGTTAACAAAATTATGGTGTATGTGTTATTCTTTTTCCGCATTATATTTGTTATATAATTGAAATAATACAGGTTGTGCGTTATTCAATCAATTAGAATATCCGACCTTTTGGTTGTTGATTTAAATTGATTGACACTTGGATATTGGTCTTTAGTACCATCCAATTTATTTCCTTGTATTTGATATAGACTCGCAGATTTCTATTTGCTTGAGTAAAGATCAAATCAAGAGAGGAAGATATAAACTCTTTGACATACTTTTATATTGATTGAGTCTAACTGTCTAGTTGATTCTCATAAAAGTATATTGGAGTTTGTCCATACAGATTGCTAATTAAAATATTGGGTGTGGTTGTTAGACCCCCACTTTTTCAGTTCATTTTTTCACCGTCAAGGTTTCTTCCATACCCTTGAACTGCAGCTTTGATGCTAATATGGCTAGGAAATCATCATGTATGTTTTTTCTACGGCCAACATGCGTTATGGTTGCATCGACGAAGTAATTTAGCATCTTTTCCGCTTCGGATCTATACGGGGCCAATGTTACCTATTTCAGTACATATACTCCATTCATCTGGTTAACCATCAATTTAGAATCACCCCTTATTTCCAGACGCGTAGCTCCAGCTTGCTTGGATAATGATAACGATATGAGAAAAACTTCATATTCTTCTGAATTGTTGGTGCAGTGAAAGTCTATCTTGAAGGAATGTGAGAAAACTTCACTGATTGGGGATACTATAACCATGCCTGCTCCACCGGTATTATTGCTAGGGGTGGCAGATCCATCGAAAAATAGTATCCACGCCTCTTCTTTGACAAAAGAGATTCCCGAAAACTCTCTAGGAAGGTCTTCGTGCAGTGTCGTGGTACCATCTCCTGGGAAAGCTGCTAGTAAATCTGCGACCGGTTGTCCTTTGATAACTTTTGGGGAAGCACACGTTATATCAAACTCTGACATTTGGAGGAGCCATTTGTCTGGCCTTCCTATCATGGCCGGCTTTGAAAGCAAGAACTTCACATGATCGGACCTGGATATCAGCACCACTTTGTTTGAAAGCAAATAATGCCTAAATTTATGAATGTAATGAATCAGAGCTAGGCACGCTTTTTCTTCTTTAGGGTATCTGAGTTAAGCATCCCTCAAAGTCCGACTGAAGTAGTATATATAGTGCTCAATTCATTTATCGTCTTCTTGGGCGAGAAGAGATCCGACAATAGTATCACTAAAAGTAGTGTAGAGACACAACGGTCTTCCTTGTACATGAGATTTTATGACGGATGGAGATGACAATATCTATTGAATCTTTCGAAAAGCCTAAACTTTCCCCTTTCTTCAGCAAGGGGGTGAATGAGGCAACAAGTTGAGCTAAACCCGGTATAAAATGCCGGATGTAGTTTAGCCTACCCATGAAGCTCTAGAGTTCTTTCACAGTCCATGGAGGTGGCATCATGAGAATGGCTTGGGTTTTGGCTGGGTCGACTTTGATTCCCTCAGCGGTCACTTGGAAACCTAGAAATTTTCCCGAAGAGACGCCAAAGGAACATTTCAAAGGATTCATCTTTAGTTTGTATTCACGGCACCTTTCAAACACCTATCGTAGAACTTCTTTATGGGCTGCCCGGGTTTTGGATTTAACCACTATGTAATCCACGTAGTCTTCAACTTGTTTATGCATCATATCATGGAAAATTGCTGTCATGGCGCATTGGTAGGTGGCGCCAGCATTTTTAAAACCAAAAGGTATCACGGTATAGTAAAAGTTTCCGAGAGGAGTACGAAAAGCTGTCTTACTTGCATCGTGCTCGTACATATTTATTTGATTGTACCCATTGTATCTGTCCATGAAAGAGAACATGCAGTGTCCACTGGTGGCATCTACCAGCATATCGATGTAAGGGAGAGAAAAATCGTCCTTGGGGCAGCATTTGTTCAGATCCCTAAAATCAACACAACACCTGATTTGGCCGCTCTTCTTCTTTACTGGAACCACATTGGCTAACCAAGCGGGATGGTGAATGGCTTTGGTGAAACCAGCGGCTAGTAATTTTTGAACTTCAGTCTTGATCTGTTCTTCCACATCGTGTCTGAACTGCCTTTGGGATTGTTTGACCGGTTTGGATCCGGGTATTACATGTAGATGGTGAGTGACCAGTTTCTCATCCAGGCTAAACATTTCATCGTACGTCCACGCAAATACATCTTGATATTCCTTAAGAAGGTCCACAAGTTTTTCACGTTCGTCAGCACATAAAGTGGATCTGATGGAGACATGTGATGTAGTTTTACAAGTGATAAGTGCATGGTTTGATTCTCGGACTCTTATGAAGATTTGGTTTAAGATTAACTAAAGAAAAATACTAAGACAAATTAAAATTTGATTTTTTTTTACCAATGAGAGAAAATTCTAGGGTTTTGGATTCCACTACTTCCAATATTTGTAAACTCAATAATAGTTCCTTTGACAAATTACTCCAATTTTACTCAAAACAGTTTCGAACCCAATCTCATGCTTTGGAAGATATAACGTTACAAGATATTTTTTTATGACTCCCATCTTTATTCTAAGGACTAATCCTCCTTCTCTTATAAAATAACGGTAGAAACTACCCAAAACAATTATTACGAAGCATGTAAAGAAGAGATAATTTTTAGACAAATTAAAACACAATTTCGGAGTATTTTTGCCAAGGAAAAAAATTACTAAAATTCACTCATCGAAAATAGCTTCTTCCAAAACCCTAGAGAATAGATTTAGCTACTCATAAAATCAAAAATGAAGAGAATTTCATTAATCATTGTATTTAAAAAGATGTAAAATAAGCTTACAATGATTCTGTAGTAAACGATATAAGCTCTCTACTGTTGATAAACGATATTGCAGATTCTGTCGTTGATTAACGATACAAGCCTTCTGCTGTTGAATTGCGACAGTTTTCTGCGACTTTTCTGGGCGTAACTTTGTTCTTGGTGTTCTTGAGTAATGGCAGCAGCATCAACTTTCTGAAACTTGTGATTCTATGATTCTAAGCCTCCCTATTCTTCTCCAAAGTATACGTACTCCCTTTTTGAACTCGGACCACCCTATTTATACATTACAGGGAAAACAAATCTCGACAATATTTTGGTTTCTTTTCCTCCACGGCAAGTTACGAAAATATTGTTGTAATGCACACGTGTCAGTAGTCGATCCAAAACCTACAAATCCTCTTCGTGATGGAATAAAATCTTACATAGGATATTCTTCTCATTTTTTCCGGTTATCTTTCCATGTTTTCAAACTAACTCCCGTGACATGTTAAGCTTCAAAAAATCTCGAGATAATTCCTATACGTGAATCTCCACGCAATGCAACTGCCAAATATAACTTCACGTTCAAATCCAGTACAATCATGGATAATTGAAACAAGCTCATGCTATCCATATCCAGCAAGAATATCCGACAGAACTCCACCAAGTTTCGCCTGAAAATTATTGTTTTATGTAAGTGAATACTTATTCTCCCCAGTTTTTTTCAAAACCCGATCATGCAGCCCAAACTAGTCCATTCGATCACTTATACCAGGACTGTTTTCTCAATTTAAGTCCAACCCTACTGGATCTAGTGGTTGAATCTCCTCATAACTTGTCCAAAATCGGAGCCCTAATTCTGTTCTTCTTCTGCCAAAGTTTCCCGCCAAAATCCGTGAGCTTTGATTCATCTGCTGTCGATTATCTAGCCACTTTTGGTGAAAATAATGACCATTACCATCCCTGTAAAGTCTTTAGGAATAAACCCATTCAATTCCAACATTTTAGTCTCACCACAACATGCCTAAAACACAAACCCTAAATTCTGCCATTAACAACCCATTTTCCCGCCAAAAATATGAATTCAAATTGTTGAAGATGATGTGCCCCTTATCCAACAGTGGTGCCCCCTTAGCAATTTGGGCTACATTTAGCAATTCTTGTGGGTGCGAATAGCAATTTGTGGGGTACAAAGATGAATTTTGGGCTGCACATAGTGAAAAACTTCTGGGTGACTTTATCAACTCCTCCGGGATATTTCTGGGGATGCCTTTAACACTTTTCTGGGTGCTTTTAGTAGTTTCTCGATCAAACATCTCTTACCTCTCATATCCACTTCTTTTCTTCAATATTTATGCATCACTAAGGCTGTCATTCTTTTCAGACATAAATTGCATCACTAAAGCCGACATGCCTTTCAGATAGAGATGAAGAAATAAAAGTAAATGATGAGAGATAATTCGCCTCCAACAGTAGTTGCACATGAAATGACACTTTAGCCCTTTTTAAGCGACGTTTCCTCTTCTTTTGCTCCAAAGTACCTAAAACTCAAAATTAAACATAAAATACATAATTTACAAGAAAACATAGCCAAGAAAGCATAAACAATAGATAAATATAAAGGTGTTTTAGACACCTATCAAATTCCCCCACACTTAGACTTTGCTAGTCCTCGAGCAAATCAAACTAAAATAATTTTAAATACATACAACTCTATCTCGTCGAGGATACGGTCACACTTAGCACGTATAACAAGACTTTAAACCCCTAGGTGGCCCTAGTGGCCGATTTATAGTCTCGGGAAGGTTTATACTCTAGCTATCTGTGAATAACTCCGGAATGACACTAAAGAGTCTCCTTGGTTGGCCTACTTGCATTGGTTACAAAAGGAAGTACCCGGATGCAAGTCATATTTATATATATAAGTGATAGAGTTCTATTCAGAAAGTCGCACTATGGACATCAGTAATCGGAATCACACAAATGAATAGATTAAGAAGATGGATTATAGAGATAGATATTTCAAAACAGTGTTGTCTAAGGTCAATTGTGTTTCCCATATCTGTTTGAAGGCCTCCGCCAAGATGAACCTATGAATCCTAATAGATTGAGATACTGGTCTGGACTAATATCAACACGGCTTGGCATACACAAGGGAACCAACGGTCGATTTTATTGCACAATAATAAACTTTTCACTTTTTTTTTAACTGCATGATTTGATCTTTTGGATCTATGCGCATGCTTCTTGTCAGCAGATTACATGATAGTTCCCATGGATCCTGCGTTCCACGCTTGTTTAGGTGACGGAGACAGGGAAAACACACACATATTGCTATTCCCAAGTGTTAATCTTTTTTTTTTAACTTATTCCGTTTGGCCTGATTGGTCTGGTCTATT
Organism: Papaver bracteatum; assembly: GCA_023529315.1. Classification (NCBI taxonomy): domain Eukaryota; kingdom Viridiplantae; phylum Streptophyta; class Magnoliopsida; order Ranunculales; family Papaveraceae; genus Papaver; species Papaver bracteatum. The sequence goes on from JAJJWX010002616.1 coordinate 316,188, forward strand.
TATTATTTAGCAACTCAAGCACTCTATTCTATCCGGCATTGGTAACAATTCGATGTGTTGGGCCCCACCAAATCACTTAAGAAACATATAATTTTTCAAATAAAATAAAAACAAAAACAGAGCGTAGTGTGATGATTCCATTGTAACACCTGAACTCTGTCTTTTCATGAATAGACTCTGTTATTGGGTTCCTTAACTCCTATAACCAAGATGTTTCCATTCACTTAGACTGGTTAGTGTCATCCTAAATTGGCACAAATTTCTAGGCTCTTAATTTTTTTAATTAAAAACTAACCAAAAGTTTTTCCCTCACCCCCAAACTTAAATCTAACATTGTCCTCAATGTTTCAAAATAAAGTGCAGTACCAAAAATATAAGTAACAAGAGGAATAAAGAGGTAAGTCAGAAAGATAGTACCTGGATAAAGCGTAGCAATCCTTTCATGGGAGCAAGAAAGAAAGAAAAAAAAAAAAAAAAAAAACAATATACAACAACAGTAGGGTCCTCCAGAGGGACTTTAATATCACCATGTGTGGGTTTCCTCCCAATAAGCGCTAAGTTTATTGTCTTCAGCCAGACGTTGGTAGAATTAGTCACCACATAAAATCATATAGCAATAGTCGGAACCTATGTGGGTCATCAAAACATAATAAAGCTACCACAAATAAAAGGAATGCCAAGAAAATGATCAAATAACGCACACCCTTATCTAGTTTCCTTTTTAAGACAACTACATCTAGTTGTGGTTCAGGCTCAGGTTCTATGAAAGGGTCTGGATAAAATATTTTCATGGGCCAAGTTTCCTCATTGGTAAGATCCGGAGGATCAAGTTGTAGAGTCTGGAAAAACTCAAATAAAAACTTAGAAGCACATAATAATAACCTGAATAATTGTGGATCCTCAAAGTCAATCAGATTTGACTCACAAAGTTGACCACAATGAAAGTGGTGGTCATTCTTAAGGAAATGTGTCGACAATTCTAATTCCCTAAAATAATTAAGTTTAGTTCTAAAAACTACATAATGACACATTTTAAATTGAGATACTCCCACATTTGGTAAATAAAATTTTGGTGGGACAAAAAAATCAATTATGGTATCATGGACCAGATTAACCACATTAACCATATGATGGGTTTCTATCAACTGAGTTTCTTTTTGAACATAACTAGGTTAAGGAAAACGTGCATGAAGATAGTCTCTTAAGATGGTAGAGGCACATATGTTAAGTCCCAAATTAGGAACCTTTATAAGAGTCAAAGGTAAACCACGGGGAAAATGATATTCACCCCCCGAACTTAGAGTTCTCAATATCCTTGGACGAACTAGTCACAATTTCCTTAATTTCTAAATTATCAGATTTAAGAAAATGGTCTTTTATTTCTTCTAGGTTGAAATTAGGTGGTTCTACATTTCTATAATCCTCAGAAGAGACTATTATTTCTGAATCACTAGACTCTAAAACACTAGTCTCAAGATAAACTCTTTCCTCTAAGCCATCATCAGATTCATAATCATAATTATAAACTACACCATCTAAAACAATGGTATCCCTAGTCAAATCCTCATCCGTTTGAATAAGCGAATAATTATCAACATTATTAGGATTTGAACTAGAAATAACATTACAATCATATGGCTCAATTCGTGTAACAATTTCATCGTCACTATGACTATATATTTCAAATTCTTCATCGACAATATCCTCATCATCATAACAATACGAGGATGATTGAACCCTTTCTAAATATTCAGTGTTTTCTGATCTAACCTCATCCTCTAAATTAGGTGAATAATTATATGTATTATCAAGGGTAAGATTGGAAACACTATTTTGGAATTCAAGTTCATTATGAGTAATAGACTTAGGTGCATTTTGGTCCTCCTGCTTATTAAGAGTCTCACACAGTTTATTCATTCTTATTTCAGATTCACATACACTTTTGTTCAACTTCTTAAGTGATTCCTGTAAAGAAATACTTGATAATTCATACTATCATGAGTGCATCTTCTATGGAAAAAGATCTATATTCATCAGGAACTGGTCCCAATTGTTTGATAAAATCCTCTAAAGATGGATAACTCTTATTTTTTTCATTATAATATAGCTCATTCGCCCGTTCGTATGATTGGTGGACGTGCGGATAGTAATTGGGATCACCATAGTAAGAACCATAACCTTCAGAAGGTCGGTAGTGGTCCCAAGTACTATCCACACTTCGGTCATAGTACGGATATTGTCCATTTTGATACTCAGTCGAATAATCATAGTATTGGTCTTTATAATACCAGCTCGACATTTTTTGTGCACATGCAAATGCAGGGTTGACTAAAATTGGTAGGCTCAGGTTACCTCAAGCAGAATATACCTACAGTCAAAGACTGGTCAACGGTACTGGGCTGAGGCTTGTGGTGTTTCGGATGATAACGCCCAGAGGGTTCACCGTACTAAACCACGAGTTTTCCTAAAATTCGGTGTCTGACGATGCAATTGGTGTGTGCACTTGTGTTTTTTTTTTAAATAAATATTTACAAAAAAATAAATAAAAAGAATCCTAAATTAACCATGTACAAATAAAATAAAAATCTACCAAATAATACAGAAAAGGAAAAAAATAAAAATAAAAAATTGGAATATCTTTACTTACCTTTTTGGTGTCCAGTTTTATTCTATTCTCCAATAAATGTCAAATTAAACCTGCACACAAAAGCTAAAAAGATACCCAACGTAAAATCAAAGAAAATAAAATAATTCTAAACTACCAAAATATTTACAAAAAAATAAAATAAAAGAAATCTAAAACCTAACCTAAAGGCAAGTCCGCGTCGGCGGCGCCAAAAACTGATGTAGTTTTACAAGTGATAAGTACAGGGTTTGATTCTCGGACTCTTATGAAGATTTGGTTTAAGATTAACTAAAGAAAAATACTAAGACAAATTAAAATTTGATTTTTGTTTACCAAGGAGAGAAAATTCTAGGGTTTTGGATTCCACTACTTCCAATATTTGTAAACTCAATAATAGTTCCTTTGACAAATTACTCCTATTTTACTCAAAACAGTTTCGAACCCAATCTCATGCTTTGGAAGATATAACGTTACAAGATCTTTTTTTATGACTCCCGCCTTTATTCTAAGGCCTAATCCTCCTTCGCTTATAAAATAACGGTAGAAACTACCCAAAACAATTATTACGAAGCATGTAAAGAAGGGAGAATTTTTAGACAAATTAAAACACAATTTTGGAGTATTTTTGCCAAGGAAAACAATTACTAAAATTCACTCATCGAAAATAGCTTCTTCCAAAACCCTAGAGAATAGATTTAGCTACTCATAGAATCAAAATTGAAGAGAATTTCATTAATCATTGTATTCAAAAAGATGTAAAATAAGCTTACAATGATTCTGCAGTAAACGATTTAAGCTCTCTGTTGTTGACGATACAAGCTTTCTGCTGTTGAATTGTGACAGTTTTCTTCGACTGTTCTGGGCGTACCTTTGTTCTTGGTGTTCTTGAGTAATGGCAGCAGCAGTAACTTTCTGAAACTTGTGATTCTATGATTCTAAGCCTCCCTATTCTTCTCCAAAGTATACATGATCCCTTTTTGAACTCGGACCACCCTATTTATACATTACAGGGCAAACAAATCTCGATAATATTTTGGTTTCTTTTCCTCCACGGAAAGTTACGAAAATAGTGTTGTAATGCACACGTCTCAGTAGTCGATCCAAACCCTACAAATCCTCTTCGTGATGAAATAAAATCTTACAGAGGATATTCTTCTCATTTTTGCCGGTTATCTTGCCATGTTTTCAAACTAACTCCCGTGACATGTTAAGCTTCAAAAAATCTCGAGATAATTCCTATACGTGAATCTCCACGCAATGCAACTGCCAAATATAACTTCACGTTCAAATCCAGTACAATCATGGATAATTGAAACAAGCTCACGCTATCCATATCCAGCAAGAATATCCGACAGAGCTCCACCAAGTTTCGCCTGAAAATTATTGTTTTACGTACGTGAATAATTCTTCTCCCCTGTTTTTTTCAAAACCCGATCATGCAGCCCAAACTAGACCATTCGATCACTTATACCAGGCCTGTTTACTCAATTTAAGTCCAACCCTACTGGATCTAGTGGTTGAATCTCCTCATAACTTGTCCAAAATCGGATCCCTAATTCTGTTCTTCTTCTGCCAAAGTTTCCCGCCAAAATCCATAAGCTTTGATTCATCTTCTGTTGATTATCTATCCACTTTTAGTGAAAATAATGACCATTACCATCCCTGTAAAGTCTTTAGGAATAAACCCATTTAATTCCAGCATTTTAGTCTTACCACAACATGCCTAAAACACAAACCCTAAATTCTGCCATTAACAACCCATTTTCCCGCCAAAAATATGAATTCAAATTGTTGAAGATGATGTGCCCATTATCCAACAGCGGTTCCCCCTTAGCAATTTGGGATACATTTAGCAATTCTTGGGGGTGCGAATAGCAATTTGTGGGGTACAAAGATGAATTTTGGGCTGCACACAGTGAAAAACTTCTGGGTGACTTTATCAACTCCTCCGGGATATTTCTGTGGATGCCTTTAACACTTTTCTGGGTGCTTTTAGTCGTTTCTCGATCAAACATCTCTTACCTCTCATATCCACTTCTTTTCTTCAATATTTATACATCACTAAGGCTGTCATTCTTTTCAGACATAAATTGCATCACTAAAGCCGACATGCCTTTCAGATAGAGATGAAGAAATAAAAGTAAATGATGAGAGATAATTCGCCTCCAACAGTAGTTGCAAATGAAATGACACTTTAGCCCTTTTTAAGCGACGTTTCCTCTTCTTTTGCTCCAAAGTACCTAAAACTCAAAATTAAACATAAAATACATAATTTACAAGAAAACATAGCCAAGAAAGCATAAACAATAGATAAATATAAAGGTGTTTTAGACACCTATCAACAGGTCGTGGAGATTCCTCACTTCCAATGTTGACAACTTCGAGTTCATCTATGGTGGAGTTGGTTACGTCCTACAGTTGTCGTGGTGCATCTGGCACTTCCTCTTGTGGATCGTTGTTGTGATTGTATTCCATTGGGCGGAGAGACTGGGTGGTAGTCTCCCCTATTAATTGCTAACATCAGCGCAGATATACGGTTTTCCCTTTTTCGTAACGACTTGCAATAAAAGCCCTCTCCCGCTTGGTATGTGTGTGAGCTGTATTTAAGTTTGATGAGGGGAAATTGGAGCGCTTTTCTTTTGGAGGGAAAGCATGGGATTGGGTTTCTTGGTGCAGCGATGTGAGCCTGTCCTCTTCTTCGATTGATGTCCACGTCGGAAGCGGAGTGCAGTGGAATCTGGCTGACGAGTCTTGCAAATTTTTTCTTGGTTCGAGCATCTCCGTATCACAGATTGGTGCATAAGGAGATAACGACGCGGGAATACGAATAACTTCTTCATTCAACGTGATCTTTAGGAACTAGTAATATGTTGAAGGAATGATCCTGTTATCATGGAGCCACGGTCTCCCCAATATCATGTGGTAGTCTGGCTCCTTTTCGATTACCTCAAACTTTACCTTAGACTGGATTGGTCCTACCGACATATTTAGGTTGATGTATCCATGAGTGATGGTTAGGTTTCCTTCAAAATCTGTCATCATGGTAGACTTTCGTACAATTTTGCTTGGCCGCACCTTGGCTATCCTGAGAGTTCTGAGAGTAATAACATTGGAGGACACCCCTGTGCCGACGAGGGCACTTTTGAACTCCGATTCTTTGATGCGAGCAGTGATATGTAGGGCCCGGTTATTCCTTCTTCTGCCATCATGTCGTCTTTAGTAAATGTAATATTGTTGATGAACATCTCTGATATTCTTGGAGTCTCCAAGCGTAAAGGAACCAAACACGCGTATAGGGATATTTGATTAATAGCAACAAATGTTTCTGCTCGCTGGTCTTTTGAAAGGTGTAGAAGTTCACATAAGCTTTCCACAAATGCGGCTACCTCCTGGTCTACCGGCTTCTGATTGGTGGTGAAGATGTTAATTTTAGAGCGATCATCCGAGACGTCAGTCCCCAGTCTTGGAGTTTCCGGGATGGGCGAATCACTCATATTCGATATTAGGCTGATAAGAAAGTTGAATATGCTATTAATCGCTTCCTCATCAGGTGCATGTTCCTTACGTGGATCGCCTGAACCCGTGCCAATTCGGCAAACCTTGGAATTTCTCCATCAGTTGCGCCATTAGGTGTCGTGTTGGGAGAGCGAACATTTCCATTCTCCATAGTTTGAGCGGAATTTGGGATCAGGATCTTCTGAAAATTGGGATCGAAAAGTGAAATTGGGAATTGAAAATTGATATCGCAACCGAGAGCTTAATCTCCCACTGTGCTCTCTAATTATTTGTGGGTGAAAACCGTTTCTGCTGATTTTGGTAATTTTGGGTGTGTGGGTGAGAAACGAATCTAAACCTTAGACAATATACTGCACGAGAGTACTTTTGATTCGAGAGATCAATCTATACAATCCTGGCCTAAACCAAAAAAATGGTCGTTCTAGGCTTGCTTCAGTCATAAAGTGAAGCAGAAGGGTTGGTCTTAGGGAGGGAAGCAAAGAAAGTGTTGAGACTAGAATAGTTGATTCTGGAAGTGTGGGCATTTTGCGACATGTATCAGAAAGTTGAACTGGCTAGATGAGTGAGAAATCTATCATATGATTTCTGGATGTGGTATTATTTTCCTGACCAAAACTTGTTGTTTGGTGGAAATAGGCGAGACCTATTTATACAAGTCGCAACAATAACGTACCTTGGTCTCATAGGAAGTGGAAACGATTGAGTAATGGAAGAAGGGAGTAATGGGTAACTCCTGGAATTTGTGTTTATGCCATTACTTCTCACCATTACTAATCTCCCCATTTTATGACACTTTCCTGTAACGGGCGTATTGCACACCGCACGCTGTAAACCACCAGACCAATACCCTGATGAGTATCCCCAGTTTGTGACATGTTTTGATGTCTCGAGTGTTTTCATGGAAAAAATGTAGCACTTTGCTACGTGTGGAAAGTTGAAATTGAGAGGTTTTCCGCATGTAAATAGCCTATGTGATGTTAGGCTCGTTTTGGTATAGTTTCCTAAAAATTGTCACGAGCTTACCGGATTGGTGGCGAACTTTGATGGCCGAGATCACATCTTATGAATAAGGATAGACGTTGATTGTGGCTACCTTACGTTGGTGCCTGTCAATGTCGCGGCAACATGGCTTGTATATGCCATTGGCACATTTGCGTAAATGGTGCCTGGCTTGGCCAAGGCGTCGTGGAAGAATTCGCCGTGGAAAAATTAAGGCTTGGTGTGGCCAAGGCGCCGTGGAAGAATTAGGGATTGGCATGGCCAAGGCATCGTGGAGTCAGACCCATATTTTGCGTGGCAACATTGGCCTTGTTGCCACGCCAATCTCATTGCTCTGGGAAACGTTATTTGGCTTTGGTAGCAATTTTCCCAAATTAGGGTTTGGCATGTCGAAACCATAGTGCACGTGGCACGCGGCTGCGGAATGGCGCTACTTTTGTGCAAATGGCGCCATGGCTATGCCAAAGGAACTATGGCAAGGCCATAGTGTGGAAACGTCCACGGGAGTAGGAATTGCCGTGGATGGCTATTTATGGCAGGTTACCACGGTAGAGTAGCATGGTAGAGCGCGTTTGGCTTGTTAGTTTAGCATGGTAGCGCGGCAGGGTGCGTTTGGACTTTAATGTATGGTGGCAAGTTTAGAGAAACTTGATTGGCCACAAAAGGGGGCCGTCCAAACATAAGGTGCGAACACACTTCTGGTGAGTGTGTGGTGGCTTTAGAGCGACCTGATTGGTCGATTAGAAGTGGGGACAGAAAGGATCATTGGGCCGGCCTCATTCAGAATACACGTGGAGCATTTAGGGCAACTTGATTAGTCAATGGGAAATATGGGGGTGGCCAGTGGTGCCAGCTGGCCTAACGCTTAGCCACTCATCTCTTTGCTGCGGCGGCTCCCTGTTTTTCTTATTCTGGGCGAGGTTGCACCTGCCAATCCATGGGGTATTAATTGCTTAGTTTGTTTGGGCTTAATTTTGACAAGCAAGGTCTGCTATATTGCGCGAGGCCCGAAACCCTAACTTCTGCAAGTTAGTTAGGATGATTGATTGAATTCTATGTGTTGACACGGAGCTCTTTTAAGTTTATTTCCAGAGAGCAGCATGCTTTTCTGATTGAGTACCTTATGCAAAGATCTTATCTTTGATATTTGGAGATTTTTGCTACTTTGCTGCGAGTGAACACAAATCGTCATGCCATATCAACATTAAGAGTTCAGTCGGAGAACATAGCATATAAGGCATTTAAAAGAATTTATATTAAGTGAATATACGCGAGGCGCCGAAATTTACAGAATATCTAGGATGGTTGCTACATTTGCCAGTCTGGATAAATTTCATGTAAGTATATTGAGTGGCTCAATAAATTTGCCTGTGGAGAGGTTAGCACACGTGGCTCTGTTTCTTTGCCGAGTGACATCACATCAGATGCAAGGTTTTACGATCGTAACCCTAATCTAAAAACCACCATCAACACTATGTTATTGAATTTCAATGATCACACTTCCTTTTTGTAGGTGTAACTATATTTTCTTTGATTGTTATTTTCAAATTATTTTTCCTCATCCATGCTCCGAATTATGTTTGATTCGGTTTGGTTTTGTTGTGCAGCTGAATACAAGTGATTGAATGAGTAATATAGAAGTAGATCACCACCTGATGAACACCAATAATGATTCCGTAAAAAAATAGATCCTGGTGCAATCCGCGACAATCTCTTTCAGTTCTCCAACTCATTGAAAGTAAAGATGGAGGTTATGTACTTCGTGATGATGAAGATATGGGTAGGGAAGCTCTACTTGGTGCATTTGGATTCCTCAAAATCTACATGTATGCCATCTGTATCACTTTTTCATGATTTTAAGTCCATGTTAGAGCATTGCTCGGTCGAACTCGCATGTGTTTCTATCTCAATCATGATTGTCAATGTTAGTAATCAAAACTATAAAGTCTTGATTTCAAGTCTACTATAGCTAAGGTTTCGGACTAGGATAGAAAGTGTAGTTGAGCTCAAGAACTCCATGGCAATCATCATACAAGATGAAGGACTACTCAAGGAACCAGTGGATCTTCATCGACTAAAAGGTATGTGGAGACTTGAACTTATCTATCACTCAAAAATATATCTACTCTATCTCCTATCTTGAGATAAAAGTCATTTTACTATATAGACTAAGAATATACACATGTGACATTTCGAGCTGAATATATCTCGCTTATCTATTTGTCGAAATGTGTGTTGGTAAAGATTTCGCTTTAGCCAAGTTCATCTTTGCCTAGTGACGAAAGTCATATTATGTTTCAATCACTTTGGAAATTGCTCTGACGAAAACTAGTTTGTGAATAACAACTATATGACGTCCTCTGAGAATGTTTCAATGATTGAAATGAGAGTTTAGACAATATAACCACTGGGGGATATAAACATTGCTGTGGTAACACATATATGTATTAGTCCTTAGCACTTGAACCGAAGTTCTCGAACTTTTTTGATCAAGTGAAAACCGGAACTTGAGCAGTCAACCCAGTCCGCGAACTCAGTCCATGAACGTGCGTAATTCTCGAACACGAGAATTTCTGCTGGAGTTGTAGCTCGGTTTTGGTCCGCGAACTGACGAAAGTTCTCGAATCGAGAGTTTATGCTGGAGTTTATGAACTCCAACCTGTTACTTGAGTCCGCGAACTTGATTGGTTATGTCTAAAAGCGATGTTCGTGAACTTATCTAAATTATCTAAAGAATGGTATTGCAAACCGTGGCTTTATAGTTCATGAATTGATTCAAATGAATCACATTGTTTTTGCTTCAATTCTGTCTTGTGCAGTACATAAGATCTCATAGCAATTGAACAACTCTCTAACTAGTTCATTTGAGTCATTTGGACTAGTTATAGTGAAAAAGAATATAGTTGATATGAAAGTTATCATTTGGCTAACCATTTGGTTTACTAATATTGAACCAACTATTGTACACATTTGGGTACAGTTACACAAATCCAAAATCGTCAAGTACATGTGTGTATGGCAAGCTAAGTTTTCGATCTAACGGTTGAGAGATATTAACATGTATCTAATCAGGTTTTCATCTAAAAGTGAATATTGAATGCTTTGTTACTAAGCTAACATTGATTGCAAACCCTAATTTGAAAGACTATATAAGGGAGAACTTTAGCAACTGGGAAAACTAATCCTTACACATTCTGTGTGATACTTGTTTGCTAAGCTAGAGTCGATTCTCCTTTAACCTTTGGTTTTCTTCTTCTAAAACCAGGTTAACGACTTAAAGACTTCATTGGGATTGTGAAGCAAGACCGATACTACTTTTCTTATAGTTATGTGATTTGATCTTGTTGTTTCTATCGTACGAGTACAATTGTAATAATTGGCTTGAGATATATATCTCCGATAGGCAAGATATAAAAGTAATCACAAACATCTTCGTCTCATCGTTTGTGATTCCACAATATCTTTTTTCGCTGCGTCGATTAAGACTACTGTGAGGTGATTGATAAAACTAAGCTGTTATTCGGGAATATAAGTCTGGTTTTATTGATTGGTTCCTGTTCACCTTGATTTATCAAAAGACAGAACAAAACTCATAGGTTTATTCGTGGGAGACGGATTTATCTATCTTGTAGACTTTTCTGTGTGAGACAGATTTATTTACTAAAGTCTTCGACTTTGGGTCGTAGAAACTCTTGGTTGTGGGTGAGATCATCTAAGGGAATCAAGTGTGTAGTATCCTGCTAGGATCAGAGGTGTAGGAGCATAACTGTACCTTGGATCAGTATGAGATTGATTGGGGTTCAACTACAGTCCAGGCCGAAGTTAATTTGGAGTAGGCTAGAGTCTGTAGCGGCTTAATACAGTGTATATTTAATCTGGACTAGGTCCCGAGGTTTTTCTGCATTTGCGGTTTCCTCGTTAACAAAATTCTGGTGTCTGTGTTATTTCTTTTCCGCATTATATATTGTTATATAATTGAAATAATACAGGTTGTGCGTTGTTCAATCAATTAGAATATCCGACCTTATTGGTTGTTGATTTAAATTGATTGACACTTGGATATTGGTCTTTGGTACCATCCAAGTTATCTCTCTTTGATTAGACTCGCGAATCACATTTGCTTGAGTAAATCAAGTTGAGAGATTGAGATAATAAATCCCTGAGTATTTTCTATTGATTGAGTCTAGTTGATTCTCTAGAAAAATAACTCGGAGTTGTCCATACAGATTGCTAATCGAAATATTGGGTGAGTTTTTTAGGCCCCCGCTTTTTCAATTGTTATCAGAGCAAGCAAACACGCTTAAGACCTTACAAGTCTGTGTTTGTGGCAATCTGATTCTGTGGACGACATCTCTATTGCGCATACCAAAATGTCTCCTAAAGCTTTTGATCATGTCAAGTGTCTTGGAAATACCTCAAAGGATTATTCCTTAGTTGATTCTTCCGAATCCCGAGGTAGAAATAATATTCAATATGATAATGATATTTTTCCTCTCATGAGGCATGTGGCACTCTAGCAGAAGCTGAAAAGGAGCTCACCATAATTTCAAAACATATAGCTGAAGATATTGATTTTAATAATCATGATCAGCTCATCGATGAATTTTAAAAGTCTCTTAATCGAGAACGTGATCTCTATAACATCATAAAGTCCTTCTCTAAAAATATTGATAAACTTCTTCAAGAAACTACTCTTCAACGCGAAAATATTAGTACTCTTGAGGATATCATTGAAGAGGAATCAATTAGAGAAAAACGTTTGCTCGAGACTCATTCATCGGATCTTAACAGACTTCGTGATGAAAAAGAGAAACTAAGTGCATCTCTTACTCTAGCCCATGAACACAGTGTAAATCCTTGGAAAAGGAAAACTCTGTCTTAAGGAGAAAATCTTCTGTACACACGAAGAAATGCTCTCAAGATGAAGATTATGTCAAGTAAGGTTGGCATAACATGCAGTCTTCTCATATGGATATGAAGTTAGGAAAGGTGCCAATTATTGCTTCTTCTCCACGAACCTATACTTTTTGTGGGAAAGGGAATCACTATGTTATCCATTGTTTTGCAAGAAGGAAACAAATTTCTAAGCTTCGTAATTTGCTTCTCTTCACTGTCAATGGAATAAATATTTAGTTGACTAATGCAGTGAATCACATGCCCACATGAAACCAGAAACCTTATAAAAATGATCTCTATTCAAGAAATCATCACATGGCTCAAGTGCATTCTGGCATAAGTTCTTGTGTTGCTAAGGAAAGCTTTCCCTGTACTAATAAGAATGTTTCTGGTTAATCCAAGCCTAGAAAATGGATGCCTATCTATTCTGATCCTCTTGAACCAGTTGAAAGAGGTCCTAGACTTAGTCCTCAGAGAAATCCATCTGATGGATTTGTTAAAAACGCCATGTCTTATCCTTCATGGATGAATACCAACCGAATAAAGGCGAAGAAAACAAAGATCAAACGGTCAGATGATATATACAACTTTTTTTCCGATGATCATATTGGAATTAACTTCCACTCGACTACCTGATTCCAGGTATTTCTTTCCTTGTATCTAACTTGAGAGGTGCAAGGAAAATAATTGGGGAATACTCAAGTATGTTGTATATTAATTCTGTTTGAGTCCTTTTGTTAGGAGTCCACGAATTTCCGCGTCCTCCTCTTGTGAGTATCTAGGGTTTTTCAAAACCAGAGTTTTCTACTCTCGTTGACGAACGCATATATACTTGTTCTATATTGTGTTCTTCTTTCCCTAAAATCTAAGGAGAACTCTGCAAGATCTCAAGAGATTGTGCGTCTTTATATAGAGGAAGACAATCAGGAACGTAAGTCAATTCAGGAGCTGGTTCTAAAGAAGATGCTCGAAAAAAAGGATCACAATTCCTGGATTGATGATTATGTCAAGGATTTAACTCGTTTTCAGAATGATTCAAGGGTCGAGTTTGCAAATATTCAATTGCAAATAAACCAACTGTTAGATGGTCATGCCAAAATTCTTGCTAATCAGAACATTCTTATACGGAATCAAAAGAAGCTTATCATGGACTGTGCCAAAGCTAGACAGCTTGCTCGGGTGGTTGATCGCAAAGTTAGTGTTCTAACTCACGAACATGGTGCGTCTACAGTCAAGAGAATAAAGGAAATCAGCGATACATTCTTTGATGGCTTCATTGAAAGATATGAGGTTCTTAATGAACTATGATTTCTTATTGTCCAGTAAATCTTCTATTGTTTCTCTTTTGTTTAGAAGAATAACTAGTGTTTTGGAATAGCCATTATTGTGATTACACATAGCTATATCCAATGTTTTTTATCTTCTTGTTTTTAGATTTTTTGGTTTAAAAAAAAAAAATTCTAAGTTTGTTTGGAAGATGATGGCTGCAGTATTAATCTTTATGGTTTTATATATTGCAATGTTTTGATGGGATATGTGTGTTTACGTCCGTGAACTTGATTGTCCCATATTTTGTCAAAAGTAAAGTCGTTCGTGAATTGATATGCAAATATTTATAAAAGGATTAATAGAATTTTGACAAACACAAAAGTTAAGCCTATATTGTCAATTATTGATGTAAGATAGGTTAAAATATTTTGTGATTCAAGGATTATGTCTATTATATGTCATTGTGCAAATGATGATGGAAACATAGAATGAATCCTTGTGTAATTCATAGTATAGAGCTTTATTGATCCATATTATTATTACTGTGAAGGCTCCATTGTGTATCTTATGTTGAGAACGATATGACTAAGTCGATTCCTTATTGGCATGGTTGGTTGTTCCATGAGATATTATATGTTGAGTACATGTACGGTTAAGGTTGTCATGTCTTATGATAATCTTAGTCAGGGTTCCATAATCTCTTATGTTGAGCCCAAATAAACTAAATCAATCATCTAGTATGGTTATTTAGTTAGCACTCCATAAATTTCTTATGTTGAGCATCTTTTTTGACTGGGTTGGTTTTACATGATTAACTTAGTCATTGCTCCATAGATTTTCTCATGTCGAGTGTGGCCAATTAAATTGATTACTTTTTTAATTAGTTTGGTTGAGTATAACAATTAGATTATTTGCGAGTTTTCTTGTGATTAATCTAATTGATTTTTTAAGTCTCCATAAGTTTACTTATGTTGAGAATATTTAGTCAAATTAATCTTGGTTCGCTTTGGTTAGTTTGATTGAATATTTCTTATTGGATTCCAAATTCATACTTGTATGTAATTTGTTGAGTCTAAAGAAATCCTTATTTTCTTTTTGAAATTATTAAGGTCGCTCTTGTTATTCCTTAGGAAATGACATATTATGGGGGAGAGTTCTTTTGAACTTGTGCTTAATTGCCAAATCTTTGTGGGGGGTGCGGCTTTGGAATATTAGAGGGGTTATATCGCGTCTTTATAAACTCCTTGATGAATGCATTTAGCTTCGGCTTTATGATTGCATTCAAACAAGATGATACACATTTACCTTTGGTCATGAAATGTCTCTTACGGAAATTTCATTAGGATCCCGTTCTTGTACCTTTGCCAATTTTGTTGACAAAAAGGGGGAGAATTAATATGTAGTTCACACTACAAATACATATGGTTTTCGAATCATTATGTAAGGGGCAGTGGTTTCCATGTGAGATGGAGTATTGACTAATGGGGATTGAAGTATCACCATAGTATTGTTGTTGAAGTTGTGATGCAATTGGACTTTGACGCTGTGTAATACTACTATGACACTGTATAATAATGATTGAGAACCGATGCTTTTCTCATTGTTATAGGTACGGATTTTCAACAACGATGATGCTAAACTTACAACCTTTGGGATCATTGGACTACTTGGAAGTGACGGAGATTTCGAGTATTGTTGAAGATTAGACATGTGGAATAGAAGCTACAAAGTTTATTTATATATTTTTTGTATTCCATATGTATTAATAGTTTTGCCACTAAAATTGACAAAGGGGGAGATTGCTAGAGCATTGCTCGGTTGAACTCGCATGCGTTACTATCTCAAGCATGTTTGTCAATGTTAGTAATCAAAACTATAAAGTCTTGATTTCTAGTCTACTATAGCTAAGGTCTCGGACTAGGATAGAAAGTGTAGTTGAGATCAAGAACTCCATGGAAATCATCATACAAGACGAAGGACTACTCAAGGAACCAGTGGATCTTCATCGTATGTGGAGACTTGAACTTATCTATCACTCAAAATTCTATCTACTCTATCTCCTATCTTGAGACAAAATTCATTTTACTATATAGACTAAGAATATACACATGTGACATTTCGAGCTGAGTATATCCCGCTTATCTATTTCTCGAAATGTGTATTGGTAAAGCTTTCGCTTTATCCAAGTTCATCTTTGCATAGTGACGAAAGTCATGTTATGTTTCAATCACTTTGGAAATTGCTCTGACGAAAAATAGTTTGTGAATACCAACTATATGACGTCCTCTGAGAATGTTTCAATGATTGAAATGAGAGTTTAGAAAATATAACCACTGGGGGATATAAACATTGTTGTGGTAACACATATATGTATAAGTCCTTAGCACTTGAACCGAAGTTTGCGATCTTTGTTAATCAAGTAAAAACTGGAACTTGAGCAGTCAACCCAGTCCGCGAACTCAGTCCGCGAACGTGCGTAGTTCTCGAACCCGAGAATTTTTGCTGGAGTTGTAGCTCGGTTTCAATCCACAAACTCATTCCGCGAACTGACGAAAGTTCTCGAACCCGAGAAATTCTGCTGGAGTTTGTGAACTCCAACCGGTTACTTGAGTCCTCGAACTTGAGTGGTTATATCTAAAAACGATGTTCGTCAACTTATCTAAATTATCTAAGGAATGCTATTGCAAACCGTGCTTTCTAGTTCATGAATTTATTCGAGTGAATCACATCATCTTTGCTTTAATTGTGTCTTGTGTAGTACATAAGATCTCATAGAAATTGAACAACTCTCTAACTAGTTCATTTGAGTCATTTGGACTAGTTATGGTGAAGAAGAATATGGTTGATATGAAAGTTATCATTTGGCTAACCATTTGGTTGACTAATATTGAACCAACTATTGTACACGTTTGGGTACGGTTACACAAATCCAAAATCGTCAAGTACATGTGTGTATGGCAAGCTAAGTTTTTGATCTAACGGTTGAGAGATATTAGCATGTATCTAATCAGGTTATCATCTAACATTGAATATTGAATGCTTTGTTACTAAGCTAACATTGATTGCAAACCCTAATTTGAAAGACTATATAAGGGAGAACTTTAGCAACTGGGAACCTAATCCCCACACATTTTGTGTGATACTAGTTTGCTAAGCTAGAGTCGATTCTCCTTTAGCCTTTGGTTTTCTTCTTCTAAAACCAGGTTAATGAATTAAAGACTTCATTGGGATTGTGAAGCCAGACCGATACTACTTTTCTTATAGTTGTGTGATCTGATCTTGTTGTTTCTATCATACAAGTACAATTGTAATAATTGGCTTGAGATTTCTATCTCCGATAGGCAAGATATGAAAGTAATCACAAACATCTTCGTCTCATCGTTTGTGATTCCAATATCTTTTTTCGCTGCGTCGATTAAGACTATTGTGAGGTGATTGATAAAACTGAGCTGTTCCTCGGGAATATAAGTCTGGTTTTATTGATTGGTTCCCGTTCACCTTGATTTATCAAAAGATGTAACAAAACTCATAGGTTTATTTGTGAGAGACGGATTTATCTATCTTGTAGACTTTTCTATGAGACAGATTTGTTTACTAAAGTCTTCGACTTCGGGGTGTAGCAACTCTTGGTTGTGGGTGAGATCAGCTAAGGGAATCAAGTGCGCAGTATCCTGGTGGGATCATAGGCGTAGGAGCATAATTTTACCTTGGATCAGTGTGATATTGATTTGGGTTCAACTAAAGTCCAGACTGAAGTTAATTTGGAGTAGGCTAGAGTCTGTAGCGGGTTAATACAGTGTATGTTTAATCTGGACTAGGTCCCGGGGTTTTTTTGCATTTGCGGTTTCCTCGGTAACAAAATTCTGGTGTCTGTGTTATTTATTTTCCGCATTATATTTTGTTATATAATTGAAATAATATAGGTTGTGCGTTGTTCAATCAATTAGAATATCCAACCTTATTGGATGTTGATTTAAATTGATTGACACTTGGATATTGGTTTTTGGTACCATCCAAGTTATCTATCTTTGATTAGACTCGCGAATCACATTTTCTTGAGTAAATCAAATTAAGAGATTGAGATAATAACTCCTTGAGTAATTTCTATTGATTGAGTCTAGTTGATTCTCTAGAAAAACAACTCGGAGTTGTCCATACAGATTGCTAATCGAAATATTGGGTGAGGTTGTTAGACCCCCGCTTTTTCAGTCCAGATGGTGTTACTTTGTTATCAATGAATTTCTTAGATTTTTTTTTAATATTGTATTTGTGTTTCATTTATATCATTTGCATACTGAAATCACTTTTATTTCATCACTTCACTAGATTAAAAAGGTTGACATATCATTATTGAAACATAAGAATGAGTCCAAGTTATCAGGAATAGCTTTTACCGTGGAAAATTTAGTTCGAGCATATGTATTACAATGTCAAGATTCAAATGACATTACTTTCTAGTTTGTTCAGTTGTTGTGATCTTGATAATAGATAAGGAGATAGTGAGAGCTATCTATTGTCATTAATTTTCTTGTTGTGCTATTATTCACTTTTCAGTGATTCTTTCACATTTTTTTTATACTTCAGTGTTGTTGAAACCTTTTGTTTGTTGTAAGTGTGTTGTATGGAATTGTTGGCTAAGTGCATCATCTAGAAGGATCTGGTTTTGCTGGTTTATTGTTGTCTTTATGAACCATAAAGCTCAGGATTTGATTATTTTATTTTCTTTTGTGATTTTGAACCTAATTGTAATACAATGATTTTTGTTTAAATTGATATTTTAATTTATTAAATCCAGGTTCTATTTTATTTCATCTGCGTCAAAAATAATATAGTCAGCCAGTTCTTATTTGGAGTCCATCTGAATCAGCTTTGAAATTCAGCTGATTTCTGTTTTATATTATAAAATTAAATCTACGACGTGATCCACGTGTCGTACTTAGCGACAAACCGAAAGTATCGTAAATCTGATCAACTAGAAAGTGTCGTTCCATGAAAACACACTAAAGCTACGGCACTTCCAGCGGAAACTCCAAACTGTCATATAACTCCCTAAAACGACACTTTCCAACTACCTTAAATCGGCTTTTTTCCACTAGTGAATTATCGTACGACTTGTGATGGTTTTTTATTATGGAACCAAAATGTTATGGTAAAATTAACTTATATGCGTTTAATTATAATTATTACATGTAATGGATTTATGGTACAATGCACACAATCCGATTCTTCATGCCTTAGAAATGTCAATTTTTCGGTATCTTTTTCTAACAAGAATCAGATTACGTGTGCAAAAATATGAACTAGTTATGGTTGGTGGAAAATTCAATATTTTCTTTTATTTAGACTTACGACCGGTAAATGTTGACAATAAAAACCTATTCTCTTTGGCATAAAACATTAATCAGTTTATATGGGAATTCACGAGGACCGATTGTGCTCAATTATTTCACATTTTAAAAAAAAACTAGTTGGGGTCTTTCTCTATAATAAAGATGCCTCATTCTTAGGCCAAATTTTCCTCAAACTTGCATATTCAATTCACTCCTAATCCATATAATCTACAAACACACATTTCATACTTCTACGTACAAGCATGGCTTCATTTGATTCCGTCGAAGATTTGGCCAAAATCATAACATAGTACGCCGAAAGTCGAGTTGTATATCTTTCCCCCGCAAGGGTAGAAACCGAAACCTTTTGGGAAAAGATATGTAGCCAATATAGGTGAGATTATGGGAATCCAAAGAGAAAAAGTCTTCAACAAATTCATGATAGGTAACAAGTCATCCAATATGCAAATTGTAGCTATATCCAACAACGGATCTTCAACCGTATCCATCTAAGCTTGTCCCTTCAACAATTTATAAGTATTTTTATGGTTTATTTTACTTAAACTAAGTTGTTTGATCTTCTAATTGAACAACACTAACAAAGTAAGTTTGTGTTGTGTTTTTGTAGGAGGAAATCGTAAAAGCGCACTACTTGGAGGAAAAGGGATAAGCATTCACATTTGATGAAATCTATCATTTCAAGGTATCCAAAAATTCTGAGTATGCCCCATACTTTGTGGTGGGTTTTTTTGAACCAGACTCCAATTCCTCCTATGAAGACTGATAGTTTTAGAATTTTTGTGTATATTTTGTGGGTATATCTCTATGTATAACCTCACGAGACTATAACTCGTCTACTATGGTCATCTAGGGGTTCAAAGGCTTGATACACGTGCTAAGTGCATCTGTAATACCTACGAAAAGGAGTAGATATGAAATGAATATGCCCTAAAAATATGATTTTTTTTTCTTATGAAAATTAATTAGTCGTTTTACATAAGACTAATAAGAAACCAATTGTGAAAACCGGTATTTCTGTATACATACGTCAGTCGATTTTTTGTGTCTTCGTGTAAAGAACACCAACCCAGAATAAGTCTATAAGTGCATGAATGTAAACCGATTCTTATTGGTACTCTGGGGGAAATTCATATTTATTCACTTCGATGTTTTGGAGTTTCCTAGTTATTCGGTACCCTAATTCGGCAGGTGCTACTGGGCCCAGACGATCTAAATTAGGCTTGATTGCTTTCTTTTTTACAAGAAATGCAACGGATGGGATTCAATCCCACCACCCATGTCCCTATCTCTTAGAACAAGCTCCAAACCATTGAGCCATGCTCAACTTTGATGATAAACAAAATACATACATATATATATATATATACTAGGTATCACCCCGGCCTACGGCGGGGGCTCAACCTTTCCGATTTTTTTGTTGTTTTTGTTGTTTGGTCGGCTAGTCAGTATTCTCCCACAAAGTTTTAGTCATTAACAACTTATTAGATTAAAATTGTCAAATATTTAGCCTATAAGTTAGTCAAGGCCTACGACCCTAGTGTTTTGTTGGTCGGGTTAAGCCCCGGCCTTTGACTCTTAAGCACATGCCCTAGTGTTTTATTGGTCGTGTAAAATTAGCCGGGGCTTACAGCCCCGGCCGTGACCTCTTAAGCATGTCCCAGTGTTTTGTTGGTCGGGTTAAAAATTAATATGATTTCTTATTTTGCATATATAGGTAAAAAAATTATGGTTAAAAAAAATATTGTTTGGGAGAAAGGGATCACCATGAAAGGTTCATGAATTTTTGGTGGGAATGAACTTAGCATGTCTCAATGGCAATGTTGCGTTTATTTGGATGTCAAGCACCCAATTTGGGTGAAAGACTCTTTATGTGCCTATCTTTGTTGCCAGCTGATACTTGCGAAGTAAAACCATTAATGGGGCACATAATCGTGTTCAATGCTCGAAGTTCCTGGAGTCGTTTGCTCTGTTGTTGGGTTATTAGTCCTATTTTTCTTTCCCACGTGCTATTAGTCCTTTGGTGGTAAAAGGAAACCGACCACTGTTTGTTTCCCCAACTGACGCTCCCGGTTGTCTCCCGTCTAACGAAATCGATGGTCAGATTACCATTGGATCTTCGTACACGGACCACTTGAATTTACTAAATTCCATCAGAATCATCTCGATATTTCGAGAAGGCCCATCACCCGTTTTTGTTCACTGCTCCTATTCTCCCAGTTTTAAGATGAAGCAAAACCAATCGGATCATATCCATTCAAATATTTTGCTAATTAAGACTCCAAACAAAAACCTAGGTTTAGAAAATTCAAGATCAAATACCCAAAGAAAAACTAAGAACGAAATCATATAATGTGTAAGATCATGCCTTGTGATGGATCTCCGGTAATTTTTAAAAGTCTTCAATGTATATATTCCGAAATCAATGTCCGTCTTTTGATTGTTCGTAGTTAGGGAACCGAGTCAATATAAGGAAACGTTAGTATTCTCGGTCATATAAGGAAACGTTTGTAATTCTCACAAGCTCCAGTGTACAGACGGATTTCAAACGCCGACGGATTGCAAACGCCAACGTACTGACATACAATAAATCCCAATCAATATCTCCGTTAATATTTGAGCTACATGGAAAATATTCCATAGCAATGTATGGGATTTACCTTCAGAACTCCATCATCACCTATGATTACATCATCTGAACAACCAAGAAAACCATTGTTCCAGAACATACGAATTTGAATTTGATATTTCGGATGATTGACTTCATACGACATATTCCAGAACATAGAAGAGGAGTCCCTATTTTTATAGGATTAACAAATCAGGTGCAAGAAATTCAAACACCTCTATATAAAGATACATCGCATTTGAGATACAAAAGAATTAAATAAATAAAAAACTCGATGCCTTTTCCGTGAGAGAGGAATACTGGTTGGGAAAAAAGTATGTTTCGTAGGAGGCAAGGGTATGTTAAAAAACAAAGCTGCAAATGCTTCTTATATAAACATGCACAAAAGCAACAAAAACTTGGGATTAGGAAATCCAGCTAAGTTGGGTATCTGTTCTAAATCGGGAATCTACAGTTTAAAATTTCTCACGGGAAACTGATGACATCATGAAACCAAGGGATCCCACTGTTTATGGGTGAAAACTATTCCTGCCAATTTTGGTAATTTGGGGTGTGGATGAGGAATGAATCTAAACCTTAAACAAATGCACTGCGCGGTGAGTGCTTGTAAATTCGAGAGATCAATCTGTGCAAGTCCGGCCTAAACCAAGAAATTGCCGTTCCAGACTTGTTTCGGTCACAAAAGTGAAGGAGATGGGGTTGGTCTTAGGGAGGGAAGCGAAGAAGGTGTTGAGAATGTGAAGGTGTTGGCTATACAGGACTTGTATCAGAAAGCTGAACTGGCTTGCAGGATGTAATCTATCATTTCTGGTGTTTGAATACGATTGTATCAACACTTGCCTCTGTTGTCTGGACTTGTTTTGTTCTTGTTAGAAAATAGGGCGGAGAACCTATTTATACAAGTCTTTTATCCCAACCTTCGTATCTTGTGGGAAGTGGAGAAAGTGGAGTGATGGAGTGGTGGAGTAGTGTGTTGGTGTCACACGACTAGACTTGCCCACTTCTCCCATCATCACTAACCGTCCATGTCTTCCTGACATGTTCATGTGATGGCTCATTGTGCGCTGCACGCTATAAACCGCCAGACCAATACCCCAATATATATCCCCAGTTTGTGACATGATTGATGTCTTGAACGTGTGGATCGTAGAATCCACAGAAAGTAGCATGTAATGCTACGTTATTTAGGAAATTTATACTTATCAAGTATCGTGTGTATACTATGCAAGTAATGCATCGAGTATATTCATCATGCATGAAGCATCCTTGTTTGAGCGTAATAACTTCATGTCCATCCTACTTCATGTGATGGTTTGGAGGTTGCGCAAGCAAGTCCTCCCTTGGCCGACCACATGGTGTGGTAGAGTGATGGATGACGATCACCATGACTCTGTACTGACCAATTAACTCCTGACCAAGGCTATATAACCAAGCTGGTGAAGTTGGACGGATGAGATGATCTTTGAGACACTCATCTGCGGCACTTGGTGATATTAGGGTTTTGAAGGAGGTGCGCATGCACCACACTTCTCCCTGATCGAATCCAAGCTTAGGACATTATTTTGGTTTGGCCGATCATACATGTGTGTATATGGCACGACGGTGTAGGCGCCTATACCTGACCGCCCCACGGAAATGTGATCTGGGCCACTCAATTCGTCCGGCGAATTTGAGTGGTCGAGATCGAATTGCGATAGAAAATTAGTGCCGCAAAAGCTGCATATCGTACCAGCTTCGGGCGGGCGTTCCAAGATGACCAGGCTTGGTCGGTCTTGGCCGATAACTCCGGCATGTAGATGGCAGGATGATGTTCATGCCTATGCCTTACCGTCCCATGAAAACATGATCTAAGCCGCTTAATTCGTCCGGTGAAATCGAGCGGTTGAGATTAGTTTGTAGTTTGGAAGGAGCGATCATGCATGTTGGAGGCACGCAAACCGAGGCATATTGCCAAGTTTGGACTTGGCCGATCAGGTGAAGGGACAGACGGGTCCACGGTGGTCATGTTGGTATGACCAGACCTGCTTTGATCTGATCTTGGACCCTCCGTTCGTGCCGGAGAAAATGGACGCTCGTGATTCAAAACCCTAATTTTGGGATTTAAGGCCGTGCATCATGCTCCATTCAGGCGCACGATTTGGAATGACCAACCATGGTTGGTCCTGACCGATTGGTCAGGTTTGTAGGTGGGCCCACGGTGATTATGTTGACATACTCCATGCCCTTTGAATCTATATATGCACCCTCCATCTATGCCTGCGAAGATGGATGGTTGAGACTGTTTTGCGACACATGTAATGTGCCGCAAACCCTAATTTAGGGTATTCCATCCACACTGTTATGGTTTGGACGTTTTGGCAAGCTAGGACAAGGGGAGGCCGACCATGCGGGATCCGCGTTGGTTCAGCAGATATTCCATTCCTTCTTGGGGGTTATGGAATCGATCTAGGCCATCCAATCATGCTGGTGGAGTTGGATGGTCGTGATCATATCCAGACTTATACGGTCAGTTCGGATGCTCAATCGGGCTAGTATAACATGATAGGTGTCTAAAACACCTTATTTTGTATTTAGTATTTACGCTTTCTTTGTTATCTTTCGTGTGAATTATGTATCTTATGCTCGCTTTTGAGTTTCATAGGTGTTTTGGAGCCATTGGAGCAAAAGGAAGTGGAACTAGCTCAAATCCATGATTTATTCTCATCATCCTGAGGAGCACGAAAGAATGAAGTCATTCCGACTCCGTATAAGAGGGTTACGAGCAATATCAACAATTAAGTTTGTCAGTTCTTTAGGACTGACAGTACAAGGAGAGTCTTGGGTGGTCGTACCTAGGAGTTGGGTGCAAATAGCTTTCCCACTCATTTAGACTCGGTTAGGTCGAGAAGACACGTTTCTTCCCCAATTTGTTCTCCTTTTATCCTGTCTCTTTGCTGCTGTTATAGATCAATGAAGGAGGCAGATGGGGTTATTACAGGGTTGAGTTTAAGAACAACACAACAATCTTAGACATGGGGTTTGGATTAAAACACGGTTTTGAGTCAAGAACAAGGAAAGGAAGAAGACGGGTTCACTGCCATTGATAGATAGTGATGAACAGAGCAGATTAAAGAGGTTTTGAAATGGGTTTGTTGTGTATGAATTACTGTCGCAGGGAAGGAGATTTAGTGGTATTATAAATCACCAGCAAGTTCATGTCTGAATCACCAGCAGACACACACACAATGTGCTTGTAGAAATTCCTGAATTAGCAGCTCTTGACTGCGAGTTTAACCGCATGCTGCCATGATTGGTGTGGTTGTTGGTCATGGGTTTTGAGAGATTTTGGAGGTTGAGAGGGACAGTGTATGTGAAGGTGGTCGCTGTAATGGGTATGTGGTTGAAACATATACTCATGGTGGTGATGAATCTGGTGCAACTTTGGCGCCATATGAAGCTAAGAAGAGGTTGTTGTGAGTGGTTACAGAATGGGAAGAGAAATTGCTACTGGTTTGAGTAAGAACTGGTGGAATCACTGGTTGGCAATACAGCTGTTGGAAATGGGAGTTGGTATGAATGCTTTGCAGGGGAGTTTGTGGAACTAGTGATTATGGAAGGAATGAAACTGGTGAGATTGAGCAGCAATGTGAGCTGTAAGGGAGTTGAGGATATGGAGTTACTAATGGTAAAGATGTGAAGGGTCATGGAACTGGGAATTACAGGTGAAGGTAGTGAATTGCAGTTCATAATGGCTCAGGTGATGCGCTGTTGTTATGTGTTAAATGTATGAGCAGTTGGTGGCGGTATTAAGCTTGGTGATGAACTGGTGCTCTAGCTAAGTGGTGGACAAGATGGTAATCGTGTGAAGTTGCAGCTGAAAGTATGCAGAATATCGCAGTTGGCAATTGGCTGTGACAGATAGTGATGAAGGCACGAGTGCTGTTGGCAGTTGCAGTGAAGGCTCGATGAGACCGTTGCGTGTATGAGACTCTTAAGTTGCTGCAATGAGGAGTGTGAATTATTGCTGGTGCTGCAGAGAAGATGGCTGAGATGTGGGTTGCTGTTGTGATATTAGGCTAACCGATACAGGGGATGTTAAAGATGCAGTTGACATGGAGATAACAAGGAAGAAGAACTGAGATGCCGTGGTGAATATATGGGAATGGTGGAAAGAGCTTACTGGTGATGATTTGTTACCGTGGAGGTGTAGATGGTGGTAATGATTTGACGGGGTTGTAGGTAAATGCTTCTGTTGGTATCGAGAGTAAGGTTGTGTATGTGCAGCTGGTGCTTGTGGTATGTATCGCAGAGATGCTTCTCGTTGGTTAGAGTATGGATCGTTGCTAATGGTGGTGGCTAGAGAAGAATAGGTAGTATGGCTCAGATGGTAGTAATGTTGTCTGAATGATGGAGTATGTATTGGTGGATGGTTTTGAGCTGAGTTTGGGAGTGATGTTGAACTGGGATTGCAGTCAAGCTGTAGAAGTGGCTTTGGAAGACTGCATCAACAGTGCGAAAAGCGAGCAAATTTGGCGAGCCGGTGGTACTAGTTCCGGTAGTCAGATTTTGGAACCGAAAGTGGGGATCGTAAAGATTCAGTGAATCATGAAGGGGGTTCGAGTCGGATGCAAGAGTCGACGGTAGGATATATGAGTTTGGAGCTACGCTTTTGGGTACGTTTTCGCATGATTATGAATTGGCTTAAGTGGTTCTATGGTGAATGTGTGGACTGAAGAGAAGCAGAGTGAGCTGCTGGAAGTGCAGAATTACTTGGGGATAGTTTCTGATCATTCAATGGTCGGAGATAGTTTTCCGGTGACCGGATTCTGGCGAGGACGTCAGCAATCCGGCGACCCGGTTTTGGACCCAAATTTTCCAGAGACTTAATTTCACTCATGGGCTTGGTGGACGAATTTTAGACGGGTTTTGAGAAGACTTGACCTACTTTTGAGTATCCTTTTGGGAGAGGCATATAAATAGAACTTTTTCTCTAAACCTATATATATATATATATATCATCTTCTACTTTTGTTTTCTAGGGTTTAGAACATGATGCTCTCTTCTATGCTTTTTGTTATGAACTCCATTAACCCAAGTAGATAATTTATTTTTATTGGTTAAAGATGTAGTCGGATTTTGCAATCATGCTATTTGATTTATGAATTAGTTTTCTCTCAAAATCATCGTTCACTTTCTACGGTTTATAATAATTGCATGATTGATGTATTGCAATATGATTGAATGTTTGTTTGGTTGAGTCTAGAATTGATTGAACACACATCTTTATCTATAGCTATTTTAGGGTTTCCATCGAGCGATAACCTTGAATACGAGTAGCATGATATGATTATAGTTTGTAGTGATACAACTTTGTAATCATATGTAGAAGTTGAGCTTTGTTCGAATTGTCATGCGCAATGTATGATAGTTGCATTGATTAGCCTATTTCTGAAACTTAATGCTCCTAGGAATTGAACTTGATTAACGCAAGGCGTTGAGTTATTCTTTAGGTAGAATTCACATATGCAGCTCTAATGTGTGTGTTGATGACTTAGGAAATTTACGGAGTATTCTTGCAATAAGGTATTCTAGAGATTTTGATGATAGCGAGATTAAATACGAATTCTATTCATATATTCAACACTTGTTTACAATTGAAGATGAAACCTTTATCCAATATTCTCACAACCTTGATTTGCGTGTTTACTTTTCTTTGTCTTGCTTTTATTTTATTTTAGTATATAAAAATCAGAAAAACCTCCGGTGTTATTTATAGGAAACCGAAACAACTTGACAACCAAGACCTCTCTGTGGGATCGATCCTTTCTTGCCCTTGCTATATTTTATATTTTGAGTAGTAAGAAAGTGTAATTTATTTTTGACGCCTACGACAACGATCATAACACACCGAGAGTGGCTCAATCGGGCTAGTATAACACACCGAGATTTCAGCCTGTACGGGTATTTCGTACATGCTTTCATTATAATGCTTGGAGATTCGTGTTGCTCTGCTGAGAGCAACACTCAGTCGTCATGCCGCAATGATCATGAGTACAAGAAATACAAGGTTGGTTGCGCATTAATTAATAATGCTGGAAATTCACAGGGTATATGGGATTGTTGCTACATGCTCCAACCTGGATGAATTTCGTATTTTATTCACAGAATGGGATTGTTGCCACATGCTCCATTCTAGGTGAACTAGTAAAGTGAAGGAGTATCCATCACTCATTAATGGCCTTATCTTTTACAAGATGTTGGTGCATAACTTTTTAGGTTTTACAATTTTACCTTTAAATGAAAATCCACCATCAACATTAAGTCCCCTGCCTAGCACATAATGGTTACACTATTGTGGGATAGGCATGAGATGGTGACATACATATGTGAGAAAGAGAGGATAAAGGAAGTTTACCCAGAGGAGTATTGACCGACCGCTAGTTGTCCATGTCGTTGCGCTTGTATGGAACCCTTTGGTGGGACCGGTTTCCTTCTTTGGGTATTTGAATCAAAAGAGGAATCCAATCAAAAGAGGAATCCTTGTTCTATTAGGATTCTTCCAAATTTTGTCTATATAAGGGACCGACCCCTTCTTCTTTTCCTCACAACCTTTTTTTTCTCTTTGGTTTAGCAGCTCCCGCCCGTGTTCTTTACTGCCGCCGACGACCGCCGTTGCCTGAGCCGCCGCCGTCCGTCCGACCAAGGTAAGTTTTTTTTTTTTTTTTTTTAGGAAAAACCCTAATTTCTTAGGTAAAAATCCATTGATAGATATATCATGCTTAGCTTTCCCATCAAGAATGATGGTAAAACCGCTCATTTCTTCCAGAATTGTTCGGTATTGCAATTCCATGAATCTTTTTTGCTTCTTCTTCCATTGTTGCATGCAAAACCTAGCTTCTTAGCTCGTAGTTTGGAGAGATATTTATCTTGAATTTTGTAAACACAATTCTCATGAACATAAGAAAACCGTGCTACAATGCGTGCTCATGAATGCGGACCCACCATGTATGTTTGATCCAAATGTGGCCATCTACATACGCTTGACTGAAATCCGACTTTATGCTAGTTTTGTGCCCTGAACCAACACCGGTCTTGATACTTGAGCAATACCAGACTTGAAACCAATCCGGACTTGAGCAATACCAGCCTTAGAATAATATCAGACTTGAAAACAATACTGGACTTGAAGCTTGAACAATACAGGACTTAGAATAATACCAGACTTGAAAACAATACCGGACTTGGATCCAATTCCTTTGTGCATTCAAACGTGAACCATGTCTTGTTGTCTTCATACAAGTTCTAAATCCTGTATTTTATTTCATTGTGGAATGAAGAAAAAAACTCCTGTTGAGATGTCTTCCGGAAATAATACTGGTGCCAAGTCAGGAAGTGTTGACAACTTCAAAGATATGCCAAGCATCGATGATGAGTTGTTCACCTCGACTTTTCCAAATATTAGGAGACATCCCTCTCACAAGATAGTCCTGCTCTCCGATTCAGAAAACATGGAAGCTGATCCATCTTCTTCTTCAGCACTTGTGATGAGATTTTGTCTTCGAAGGAACGACTATCCTCCTTCTCCTATCGACTTCAAGATTTGCCATACTCCACTGGGTTCTTATGAAGGATGGATGGGACGCATGTTGAATAACAAGGATGTTAAAGCTAATTTGACCAAGGCGCAAATCCTTGATGCGGTCATGGCATCTGCTGCTCTTGAAATTAAGAAAGATGATGCGGGTTTGATTACCTTCATTTCTCGGTAACGACCTTCTACTCATACAACCATATCTAGATGGGGAGAGATGACTATTACTTTGGAGAGCGTAGCTACATTAATGAACCTTCCCGTCGCTGGGAATCTTTGTTACGAACTTCTTGACACTGAACAACGTAATTATGATGCCATACTCCAAAGGGTGGAAGAATTCAACGGTCTGGACAAGGAGGAGAAAAAAGATACAAGATGCTTTTACACCTGGTGGGTGTTGGAATGGTATTTTGTGGACTTAGAACCGTGTCAAGAGTTGGAAAGCGAGCTTAGCATGATTGCATTCTTGTCTTTATGGATGTCTAGAGACATATTCGATGACGATTCCAGAAAGAAGACCATAAGAGGCGACCTTGTCAGGATTGCTATAAGGCTAGCGAAAGGTAAAGTTCTTCCCCTAGGTTCCTTGTTACTTGGATCATTGTACTCTCATCTAGACGCCTTAGCAATGAATATGCATGTTTCTAATGGGTACAAGAAAGTGGAGACGCACGTTCACTTCGCTTTTCTTCAGGCATTCTTATGGGAACATTTCAAAAGTTATGCTCCTGCTCCTGCAACTTCGCTCAGCAGCTTGTTCGGTGGCTCGAGAATAATTCGTTGACACAGGAGGCGTCCCAGAACCGGTGCGAGACTCGTGGATATCTTTGGAAATGTGTCTTCCGTAGATTTCCGTCCATGGGGGCCGATCCATTCTTCCATTGTTCAACCGAAAACCTTTGATATTGCTTCTGACGGTCGTGATGTTACGTTGTGTACCGATGTTAAGACCATGAGATTTGGAGAACTTACTTATCTGCACAGCTGTATACCGGGGTATGTCCCGTCTCTATTCAACGAAGCACTTACTGTGACTCCGTACAATATAGATAGGGCCGCTCGTCAAATGGGATTTGACCAGGGTGTTCCATTTATCCGTTCACTAGAGGCTCCAAAATAACTTCTCCCAGATATTTTTAACGCTGACATGTTTTTAGAGCGGCTGAGTCTTCCTTTCTGGCCTATTGGGAGAAACCCAGTGGTAACCGATGAGTATAAAGAATTTTGGAGGAAATAGCTATTGGATTTTCAGAAGTTTTCAGAGGATGTTGTGACAAATTATCGTGGTGAGCCGTCCTCTGACATGTTGAGGAAGTATTTCCGGTTGAAACCACTCCCAAACAAACGGACCAGAGCTGATGATTGCAGTCCCCAAGCAGGAGGGAGGTCCAAAAGGCATACATGCGATTCGGTAGTCCTCAATTCCTCCAATATGCAGGTACATAAATTTCCTTTCGTCGACTCCTTTATTTCTCCGAAGTGATTTCTTCTAAGAGTGATTCTTGCTTGAATTCAGGGAATTCCGAAAGAGAATGTTTTCACAAGGTTGGCGCGCATTCAGAATGAAAAGTTTGGTGATGTTGGCCTTCGTGTTGAGAGGTCTGGCGATACTAATCCCCATGCTGAGAATTTGGGTGAAACCGAAACCGCTCCTTCACTAGACAATGACGGAGATGATGCGAGCTCTGCTGGATAAGGCGCCTCCGTAAGTGATCTTGTTGATGAGGTGGTGACGGAAATCAGTACCCAGAGCGAAGTAGACATCAGGAGAAATGTAGGAGAGGTAACATATGATATTGAGATGACTACCCTTGAAGCACGTCCTGAATAGGCTCCGATCGATCAGGCTATAGTGACTTCTTCCGAAAGGCCTCCTACAACTGACAAGGCTCCTGCAATTGGCGAAGTATTGGTAATGCAGCCTGGGGCTTTGTTCGATCCACATTTCACTACTCCTCATCTAGGTCATGTGTTGGTTGGAGGATTCAGTGTACCGGCTCAGTTCAAAGGGTTGTACAAGGCGATATGGGAGAAACACGGCCACATTGCTACCACTAAGAAGCTCAGAAGTCGCTTTGCCTTGGTCAATCGCGTCCAATAAGCTTTATTTTCTATCCATGGGATGAGCGTCACGACCGGTCGGACAGTTTCCGAGGAGATGATTGAAGACTGGAAGTGCCATCGTGATGTGTTTGTGCAGTATGACTTCAATGCTCCTTGGTTCTTCAAAGGGTTCTCCGAGATTCAGGAGCTCCATAAACTACAAGATGAAGTCCCTTCTGCAGACTATGTTACTCGCCAAGAAGATAAGATTGAAAGGATGTCTAACGAGTTGAAGCTGGAACAAGCTGTACTTCAGAAAATGAAAGCCGCTCTTGCACAGAAATATGATTTTTTGTTGAAGGACTTTCCTTGAAGGGTTTCGCAACTTATTTGTCTTTTCTTTTAGATGTTCTTATTTTTGAGTGATAGTGAGGATTTCCTTTCACAATTTGACTTCGGTTTTTGAATTAATGAGTAATTGAGTTGGTTTATTTTGAGATAGTTTTGTGAATCGACTTTTTCTGAAAGAGATTATTTTAAATGGAATTTTCATCTTGGTCGTGAATGATTGCACATACCATATGAAATTGTAAATGTCGCATAAAACGGAAGTATGAAAAGAAACAAACATGGCGTTTGGTTATTGAGCCTCTTTCTTTCACGTGCGGGATGATCATTCCCCAGTGAATTCTAAAACTATCTTTTTCGTAAGATTATTGGATATAACTTACTTGCTTTCGAGACCTCACTTGTGTAAAACCGAAGTAGCCCCTCCAAGGAAGTCATCCGCATTGATTCCTTAGAGAAGGAAAGTTATCCCTCTGAACCAAGTTTCTCCTGAACAATGCGCTTCAAAGCGTTGCATTCGCTGGTGGGGTGGTGAAGGAACCGGTGGAAATGACAGTACCTCGGTTCCATTACTTCTTTATCAGTGGGTGGACGCCATACTGGAGGTAGCTCCACTTCTCCGTTTTGTACCCATGCCTCCAGTAACTCCAGAATCTTCTTCATTGGGAAAGTAAAGTGCAGGTACTTTGAGTCTAGCATTTCATGCGTCAGTGGGCGTTGTGAAGTCTCTATGTGGCTTTGATATGGAGCACGTTTAGGAGATGAAGTCGGAAAGTTCGCGAGTGTCATCATGTCCGCGGATCGCTTTCCTGGGTAATGGGATGTGGAAGGTGTCGTAATATCACTGCTGAGTGATCGAATTGAACGCTCACATCCTCCGTATTCACGTATTTGATTGATCTCTCCTTCCTCAAGCATTTCTTCGCTTGGTTGAAAGGTCGATGTGGATTGGACAGTCTTCCGGGCTTCAGCAAGAGTCTTGAGATATAAATCTTCCAGCAGGACACAGTAGGCTGCAGGCTCCCTTTCTTTATCCGGCAGACGTTGTAGTGCTCCAGATGAGTCCTTTCTTCTATGGAGTTGCCTCGAGTCTTCATTGTCAGCTGGACCATGTTGTTCATCTTTCCTGAGTCTCCTGCGATTACGTTCCCCTTTCGCTTCTCCATTGGTAAAGGTGTGACCCCTGGCTAAGGTTCCAGCGCTTCTCACACTGTATGGATAGATGTCTGTCGAACCTTCTTGTAATTGTGTTGTTATATCATTCAAAAGGCGGAACGTTTCTCTCTGTCTTCTAGCGATACCATCTTGATTTGCCAAGACATCCTCCAGCATTCTAGCTATGCTTCCCATGGTATCTGAACCACCTGTGGTTTCCTGGTGAGGGTACATCGCGAGATGAAAACTGAAAAATTGAGAATTCAATTTTTTGTAACCGAGAGATCAACCTCCCACTGTGGTCGCCAATTGTTTATGGGTGAAAACTATTCCTGCCAATTTTGGTAATTTGAGGTGTAGATGAGGAATGAATCTAAACCTTAAACAAATGCACTGCGCGGTGAGTGCTTGTAGATTCGAGAGATCAACCTGTGCAAGTACGGCCTAAACCAAGAAATGGCCGTTCCAGACTTGTTTCGGTCACAAAAGTGAAGAAGATGGGGTTGATCTTAGGGAGGGAAGCGAAGAAGGTGTTGAGAATGTGAAGGTGTTGGCTATGCAGGACTTGTATCAGAAAGATGAACTGGCTTGCAGGATATAAGCTATCAGTTCCGGTGTTTGAATACTATTGTATCAACACTTGCCTCTGTTGTCTGGAATTGTTCTGTTCTTGTTAGAAAATAGGGCGGAGAACCTATTTATACAAGTCTTTTAGCCCAACCTTCGTATCTCGTGGGAAGTGGAGAAAGTGGAGTAGTGTGTTGGTGTCACATGACCAGACTTGCCCACTTATCCCATCATCACTAACCGTACATGTCTTCTTGACACGTTCTTGTGATGGCGCATTGTGCGCTGCACGCTGTAAACCGCCAGACCAATACCCCACTATGTATCCCCCAGTATGTATCCCCAGTTTGTGACATGATTGATGTCTTGAACGTGTGGATCGTGGAACCCACAGAAACTAGCATGTAATGCTTCGTTATTTAGGAAATTTATACTTGTGAAGTATCGTGTGTATACTATGCAGGTACTGCATCGAGTATATTCAGCATGCATGAAGCATCGCTGTTTGAGCGTAATAACTTCATGTCCAGCCTACTTCATGTGATGGTTTGGAGGTTGCGCAAGCAAGTCCTCCCTTGGAAGACCACATGGTGTGGTAGAGTGGTGGATGACGATCACCATGAGTCCGCACTGACCAATTAACTCCTGACCAGGGCTATATAACCAAGCTGGTGAAGTTGTACGGATGAGATGATCTTTGAGACACTCATCTGCGACACTTGGTGAGATTAGGGTTTTGAAGGAGGTGCGCAGGCACCACTCTTCTCCCTGATCGAATCCAAGCTTAGGACAT
This sequence comes from Papaver bracteatum, assembly GCA_023529315.1. NCBI lineage: Eukaryota > Viridiplantae > Streptophyta > Magnoliopsida > Ranunculales > Papaveraceae > Papaver > Papaver bracteatum. The sequence goes on from JAJJWX010002616.1 coordinate 349,950, forward strand.
TATTTTGGGATGACCGATCATACATGTGTGTAGATGGCACGACGGTGTAGGCGCCTATACCTGACCGCCCCACGGAAACGTGATCTGGGCCACTCAATTCGTCCGGCGAAGTTGAGTGGTCGAGATCGAATTGCGATAGAAAATTAGTTCCGCAAAAGCTGCATATTGTACCAGCTTCGGGAGGGTGTTCCAATACGACCAGGCTTGGTCGGTCTTGGCCGATGGCTCCAGCATGTAGATGGAAGGCTGATGTTCACGCCTATACCTTACCGTCCCATGAAAACATGATCTAAGCCGCTCAATTCGTCCGGAGAAATCGAGCGGTTGAGATTAGTTTGCAGTTTGGAAGGAGCGACCATGCATGTTGGAGGCGCACGAACCGAGGCATATTGCCAAGTTCGGACTTGGCCGATCAGGTGAAGGGACAGACGGGTCCACGGTGGTCATGTTAGTATGACCGGACCTGCTTTGATCTGATCTTGGACCCTCCATTCGTGCCGGAGAAAATGGACGCTCGTGATTCAAAACCCTAATTTTGGGCTTCAAGGCCTTGCGTCATGCTCCATTCAGGTGCACGATTTGGAATGACCAACCATGGTTGGTCTTGACCGATTGGTTAGGTATGTAGTTGGGCCCACGGTGATTGTGTTGACATACTTCATGCCATTTGAATCTATATCTGCACCCTCTATCTATGCTTGCGAAGATGGATGGTTGAGACTATTTTGCGACACATGTAATGTGCCGCAAACCCTAATTTAGGGTTTTCCATCCATACTGCTATGGTTTGGACGTTTTGGCAAGCTAGGCCAAGGGGAGGTCGACCATGCGGGATCCGCGTTGGTTCGGCAGATATTCCATACCTGCTTGGGGGTTATGGAATCGATCTGGGCCATCCAATCATGCTGGTGGAGTTGGATGGTTGTGATCATATCCAGACTGACACGGTCAGTCCGGATGCTCAATCGGGCTAGTATAACACACGGAGAGTGGCTCAATCGGGCTAGTATAACACACCGAGAGTTCAGCCTGTACGGGTATTTCGTACATGCTTTCATTATAATGCTTGGAGATTCGTGTTGCTCTGCTGAGCGCAACACTCAGTCGTCATGCTGCACTGATAATGAGTACAGGAAATACAAGGCTGGTTGCGCATTAATTAATAATGCTGGAAATTCACATGGTATATGGGATTGTTGCTACATGCTCCAACCTGGATGAATTTCGTATTTTATTCACAGAATGGGATTGTTGCCACATGCTCCATTCTAGGTGAACTAGTAAAGTGAAGGAGTATCCATCACTCATTAATGGCATTATCTTTTACAAGATGTTGACGCATAATTTTTTAGGTTTTACAATTTTACCCTTAAATGAAAATCCACCATCAACACCCACGATCGAAAATATACCTCTCCTTATGGGTGGAAGCGTTTGCAAGTTAGGAAACATAGCAATAAACGGGAAAAATTCGACTATAGTTATCTTTATGGAGACAAAGCCAAACCAAGGAACCCAACAATCGGACGGACATCTATATACAACATATAACGAATCGATCTGTGCCGTGGGATGACGAAATCGATGGTCGGATTTGTCAGTCTACACAAACACCACTTCTTTTTATAATATATAGATATATATATTTTTTGAAGCATTTTTCCCAAATCGCTCAACTTATACCTATCTGTATTTTAACCACTAGCCCAGTTGCAAATTGTTATGAGAAAAAACGTCTAATACTTTTATTCTTCTTTAGTTTCGAACTCAGGTCATTGATGTTATCACTTATCAACTTTATCACTGTGCTATAGTGACACCGGCGGAAAAAAGAAAAAAAAGAAAAACACGTCTAATTCTTAACACACGTACAATCCCTCGCGAAAGAGGGTCACAACGGAAATGCCCCGTTAGTTACACACTTGCGTCATGAATTCCATCAAAAAGAAAAGCAAACACAAAGTAGGGCAAAAGAAAGTTCGAATCATATAAGACACGTGAGCAAAATGGTAACATCAGCAGAAAACAGATTTGGGGTAGGGGCAATGAATTTTGACCGTTCATCGTGTGTTCTTGACTTGGAGTTTGACTGTCTCTCTCAGTAATAGTCGTGGAATGTATCCGGACGGTCAGAGTCGTTGAAAAGTCAAGATCTGATTGATCAAGGAGCCCACCACTAGTCAATCCTAGCATCCTTCTGACGCCATATAGTCGCCAAGTTTCTTGTTCAGCATCCGGGTACTTGAGGCGACTATGCTGATTCTACTCTGAAAATCTGAATTATCCAGTGGCCATATGATTTATTTGTTTTAAAATATACTATGCTCCTTTTACCAATGACATTTCAGTTGGCAAATTAAGTAGTCATTGACCGTATACAACCAATAACATTGACCATGTTTTTACTAATAAAATGCGATCACCTCGTCAAACTTGGGATTCCTCTCAGAGCATCTCCAATAGTAATGTGGTGTAAACCCATTTTTTAAAGATGCGAATCAAAATTCCCTTAAATTAGGGAGGTGAAAAAAAAAATGTTCTCCCACCATAAAACTCCTCAAATTATTTAGTTGGGTAGGTGTATAAAAATTATTGGTTAAGAATATTTGGAACCATTGATTATATAACTAAGTATATCATCCTAACCTTAGATACTGATGACTATGATGTTAACACCCTCTAAGAGCAAGTCTTATGGTGGAATCCATCCATCTTCCACGCTACCTCAGCAATTGGAACTGTGGATGGAAGCGCAAGTGTAATGGTGGAATAGTAAAAACGTTATCTTTAACAGTGTTTTACGGCATTCTTAATAGCGCTAAAAAACGCTATTCTTAATGTAGATAAATGTACAGTAGAAACGCTATTCTTAATGGAGCTTTTTTCTCAACCGTTAGATTCTCAACAACTCAGTTTAAATCTACGGATAAAAAAAAAATGCTATTCTTAATAGCGTTTTACGCCATTAAGAATAGAGTTTTTTTTCTCAGCCGTTAGATTCTCAACAACTCAGTTTAAATCTACGGATAAAAAAAACGCTATTCTTAATAGAGCTAAGCTCTATTCTTATTAGCGCTAAAAAACACTATTCTTAATAGCGTTTTACGCTATTCTTATTTACGTTTCCATGGATTCCACGGACCCTTCCACCGAACCATGAAACCTTGCTTGGATTTTTTGTGAAAAACCCCAACTTGAAAGCCATTAGACTTGACATTCCATGAATTTTCCACACTTGAAATAGGTTGGATTCTACCATAACACTTGCTCTAATAAAACCTCTAAAACCAGAGGATCACTTAAAGTATGTCTAAATAATTACCATGTACTTTATCCTCACATTCACTTTTAATATCTCCGTTGGAGACGATTTTGGTATCAAAACCTTGAAAATCCTACGTGGCCTTGGCCTAAATTATAGGGATTTCTTAAAGTCCCGTCGGAGATGCTCTCACCTTCTTCAAATTTCCTTTCCCAATTTTATTCTAGTTTCCTTTTAACAGTAGCACACCATCTTTGATGTCTATACCACCAAAATCAAACTCTCCCACCACCATAACCTTAATATATTATTCAATTCAATTAAATAATTACAAGTCTACAACACAAACCATACAAATACAGAATCCTAGGAAGATTAAGACACAACTAGAGCTAAGAAGTGAAACTCATGGTTCCTTCTTTACAAGGTTCGCTGAAATTAGGAAGAAGAGGAGGAGGAATGTCAGATACTGAATTCCCTCTCAACGAAAATGACTCTCAGGAGATGGTCTTGTTTGAAGTTCTAAATGAAGCGATGACCATCAACGGCAGCAGCAACGATGAAGGGGGCAACTTATCCTTGCGATCTTCCCGCAGAACAACCCAATCAACTGGAAATAAGGTGAAAATCGAACCCAAAGGACACATCGAAAAGAAGCATTATAGAGGTGTTAGGCGTCGTCCATGGGGAAAATATGCTGCTGAAATTCGTGACTCAGCTCGACATGGAGCACGTGTTTGGTTAGGAACGTTTGATACTGCTGAAGAAGCTGCATTAGCTTATGACAGAGCTGCATTTCGAATGCGGGGTTCTAAGGCAATACTCAATTTCCCAGCTGAAATTAAGATTGAATCTTTGGATTCACTAAGTAATGAGGTTTCAAACTCAACGGAGACATCAACTGCTATCTCTAAGAGAAATGAAATTTCCGAGTCGGAATAAGAAAATTAATAGGTGCTACAGTTTGAATTCATGGCGCCAGAACACTTTTTGGTTATGTAATTCTTTAAAATGCTGGTAGGGTAGAATTGTGAATGCAGACAAGTGCCGTTTGCACCGATTCAATTTCTCTGGTTTAACAGACGACAATATTATTTATACTCGTCTCTTTTTTTTCCAACATCGTCATGGATCACTGTGGGTTACCTTGCAAACAACTTTACCATCCCATATGAGACACATCTGCATAAATATGTCTACACTTTTTGATTTGCCTCGTCGATTTGCTCCTTGTCTTCAATTTATTTTATAATCAAATGATTTCTAAAAGAGTGACAAACTAGAAAAATTAGCGTTGATATTGAAGTTGTAAGATATTGTTAATATAACTATGTCAGCTCTGTCAACTGGGCTATTCCAATAAATCGGTAGTTGAACTCAGATGAATTTAAATTGAGCAGTCATGACCCGTTAACGATCCTTCATTCCCGCTGACTCCCGAGTCTCGTGCTAGTGCCCAAACCCAAAATGAAGGACTAGATCTGTAGCGCCAAAATGAGATTATAATGGAGAAATCAAAGAAAAGTAAAAACACATCGCTTTTTTTTTTTTCTTCCTCAAAACATATTTCTCCCCTTGCATCTCTCAACATACGCGGGAAGTTGCAGTAGAGAATCATTTCAGGTTCAATTTTTTGAAAAGAATAAACATCAAAGAACGGGTTGAAATTCTTCTTGATAGTATCGGTAAGAAACCCTAACCTTTTTCCAAATTTCATTTTCTGATATTAAGTTTGTGTTAAGGATTAGGGTTTAAGCAGAAACACGGTGAATGAAATAGTTGTTATCATAAATTACTTATTGATGCTCAATTACCACATATGAACACATTAAGAACATCGATTTTCTGAGTTGCAAAATTCATAATAAATGAATACCGACTCTACCTTGTCAGTAGTCTAGTACACAGTTTCAAAGAATGTCGTGCGCATACCAATTACTTACATGCAGTTAATTCCTGCAAAAATACCTAATTACATTTTGAAGCTTAAGCTTATCTGTTTTCCGTTGGGTTCTTTTGAGTTCATACTTCCTTTATCATAATGAAGATAATAAGTCCTCCAAATAATCACTTCCAAGGTCTTGAAACACCAGTACATCACAGTCTTCTCCAAACATATCCTCGTTATCTGATTGTTTGCAAGTTTGTGGTTCAACCATTATCATCAATTCATCGTACAAATCGCGTTCACTTACCGATCTTTTTCGGCTGGATTTTTCGTTAACGTTAGGGTTGGGTTGAATTGCTTGAGATGTGCTTAATTTGGGGATAGCATTAAAATCCTTTTCTTGATGTGTTTTTTCTAAAGCTTCAGCAACTATTTCCAAGGGAAAATTCAAGAAAGTTCTTGGTCCTCTCATTCTTAAAGCTGCTTTATCATAAGCTAGTGCGGCCTTTTCTGCTGTATCAAAAGTTCCAAGCCAAACTCTGGCGCCTTTCCGTGATGAGTCCCTTATCTCTGCTGCATATTTTCCCCATGGTCTCCGTCGTACCCCTCTGTAATGTCTGGTAGTCACCTTATTCACCCTCATTGTATTTGGTTTTGAGGACGTATCGGTACGCCTTAACTCTGCTTCAAGATTATAACCAGATGGCTCAAGTTTGTTTGTTGGTACAATTCCTTCTAGCAGTTCTTCCCAACTATCTGCACCCATCGACATCCATCTCCCTAGACTTGGCAGATTTTGTAGAAGTTCTGTTGCTCCATCTCTTCTGGCAAGATGGGGCAATTCGACCCAGTCTTGAGATGAGCTAGGATTAGTGTGTGTATTACCCATTTTTTCTCCTATTGGTGAATCTCCTGATATGAAACTAGCCCATACGTTCTGTAGGAGTTCGTTGGAGTCTGCACAGTATTGCTGCTCCAATTCAATAGACATAGTTACAGGTTACAAAGGGCAATCAATAGCGGTGGTTTAGTATTTATAAAAGCGGTGAGAGCAACGATTACGAGTTTTTTTTTATCTTTTCTTATTGGAAGAAGTTAGCTTAACATGAATCCCAATTCCATGAATGGGAAAGAAAAACAGCAAGAAACTTGTAATTTAAACCACTGAATAGCTTAGTTAAGGGAATTTATTAGGATTCAAACCATAAAGAGAAGGATTAGTGTCTAAATTAAGCTTATTTGTTTGACTTCTGTGGTTATGGGTTAGTTGTTATATTGGTTTACTCTTATTGTGTATTATATATGTATGAAGTGTGTTTATAATATTGTGTATGCTAATCTCTTTCGTTTAATTCAGGATTGATTAGATAAGAACACTGAGACGAAGAGAACTCGTTACAGAATTTAGAATTGTTTTCTGTTATAATATAATCGTTTATTTGTTTTTCAAGTCTCTCACTGAAATTTCTTAAACTCTTTGTGTACATTTGAAAAAGAAGGCTGGGTTGTTGTTCTTTTTTAATTGTTTGTTTAATTGTTCCTTCAAAGAGAATACTTCATGAGCAGGAATTTCAAACTTTAATGTGTTCCAATTTCCATGCCAGACATTCTTTTCTTTTATTTGCACTTCACCGAGTAAGCCAGTATATGCCCAAGGCTGTAAGAGGTATCTTTCTTTCCAGTTTTCAACAGAATATTTTAGGGGGAAACTTGCGCAGCAGACTAGACCCCAAGTAAGCGTGTTCGCTAATAGTTTTTATTGTGTGTATTCATAGGATCATCATGCTAACGTTCAAAACTAGATATGTTTTCTAAGTTTGAATCAATTTCTTACCGGAGTAAAAGTATGTAATCTAATTCCAATTCTTCTTTCTTTCCGTTTTTACTGTAGATAAAATCTCAGGTAGGTGTGAACACGTGATTTGATGAAGTTCAAATTTTTAGAATTTAGGTGACTCCAAGAGACCAGTGTTACGGGAGCGAGCTTGAAAAAGAAGCAAATGATATTGAAATTATTATCAACTTGCAGTACGGAATTTAGTGTTGCTAAGGAATGTGTTTAAGCCATGAGAGGGGAACAAGAGATAGTTGTCTTTGAGTACATGGCAAGTTTGAAATGAAAGGTTTGGGGTTTTTTTGGTATTAAATTGAAAGAAATCATCCTCGATAGGCGTTAGCATTCATAACTGACGAAAGTTTCATGGCTTTCATCAATGCATCAGGAGTCTTATTTTATTTATTGATGTGCTAATTCAATTTCTGCGTTCAGATTAAAACATGAGCTATTCTATTACGTTGTGCGCCGATAGTTTAGGGTGCAGTTTAAATGCGTTGTCATATATTCCGTTGTAGTCTAGGTGGTCAGGATACTCGGCTCTCACCCGAGAGACCCGGGTTCAAGTCCCGGCAACGGAAACCTTTTTGTTTAAAAACCTAATCTTCTCAATCAACCACCAGACATCTTCATCATCAACAACCGATTCAAACAACTGAAGAATCAGAATTTCAAACTCCTCAACAACAACCCATTGTGCATGTTAGGTATAATCGAACAAACTCATCTTTGTTTACTCGTTTTTGTGCTTAAAGTAAGTTAGATTGAATGAAATTGAAGTAAAATTAAGTTTCAGTTCCGCTTCTGGTGGTGTTACGTCTGGGTTCGGGTCTAGGTTTCTAAACGTAAAATTTGATTATGAAGAACTTACGTCTAGGTTTAATTGAATTCAACCGTAAACAAGGATTTGCATGTAGTCTTACGTCTAGGTTTTGTTTGAATCAAACCGTAAAATATAGTCTTACGTCTAGGTTTAGTTTAAATTAAACCGTAAAATCTAGTCTTACGTCTAGGTTGGTTTACTGAATTTTCCTTTTTTAAACCTAGCCGTAATTATCAGGTTTACGGTTTGTTTTTCGATCAACCTAGACTTAAGATCTTTATTTCCAACCGTAGGAACAAAACTTAAAACACAAGAACAATTACGGTTGGAAAGTAAAAAATCGATCCCAGCCGTAACTCGAGTTACGGTTTGGAATTATAAAAAACCCAACCGTAAAAGAGTTACATTTGGGTTTGGCTAGATATTTTTCCAACCGTAATGTGTCTTTTGTCCTATTAATAACCAGTTACGGTTTGGAGTTCATCCAAACCTAACCGTAAATAAAGCTTACGGTTGGGAACGAAGCTTCAACCCAACCGTAACAGGAGCAGTAAGTGGAAAAATCTGATTTTTTTTAACGTACTTTAGCTAATTTTGTGCGAAATTAAACTCATGGGAGATAGTTTAGAGGCATACCTGTTGATTTTCAACCATTAGTTCTTCACTTTGATTCGTTTTGGTTGAGTGAATCAAAATCTAGGTTTGGAAGAAATCTCTAAAAAAAATTCTTTTTTATCTTCTCTTTAGTTTTTCTTCCCACAAAAACTGTCACAGAATTCACCAAGTATATAACAAATTCATTAATTTAATTATTATCTAATTAAATTAAATTAAAATTAACTAAATAAGGTTTGTTTGGTCATTACAAAATTATTTGATATAAGGGGTTTTTAAAATTACTTATGGGTGACCCGTTTTTATCCTATTAGATGACGCCCCTCTAACGGAATGTGATGCCCCAATAATACCCTTCATTGAAAAAGAACAATCTTTTACCTTATGACATATGCTGACTACAATCTTTTCTTTTTTCACCATGTTTCTTTCCTCTTTTGACTCCTATGCTACCCATTTTCTCCATTGCCTTAGCAAATGCCTTGTGGAATTTCTTATTATCCCTTCCTAGCTCCATAACGATCGGCCTAGTCCTAGGGTCCGTAAACAAAGCTTGATCTGTGGGTAAAATACCCAATTTCGCTTCCAGATTCCTGTAATATTCATAATCGAATGTAAAGGGTGTAGTAACATCGAACGGTGCAACTACATTATTGCTACCACCAGAACGTGGACATGACGTTCTTAAAGCTTTCAGGAGTCTTGGATCGATGGATGGGTCAGGCTTGTTTGTTCCCTGGTGATCATAAAGCCTGTGGAGAAAGCTCTTACAATGAGCGAAACCGATTGTGTGCGCCCCTGAAAGGGAAACTAAGTCTTCGAGGCCCAATCCCTTGGAACCAAAGAGATTGATAAGTTCATCAACTGTATTATTAGGTCTTGGTATGTTTGAGGTCGCCCTAGTTGCCATTGATATTCTTCCATCCCATCTTCCTTTCTTGACTTCATGGTAAGGTCCTCCAGTCTAGATAAAAGGAACAGGAAAAGAAAACTTAGTCCATACCTAGAATGACTCATTTTAAGCCATCAATGATTCCTTTTGTTCACGATGACTAGAAAAGTAACCTAAAAAATGTAATCCCTTCCTTTTTAATAGATTGGTTTTGTTTTTAGATAAATTTAAGGAAACTAAGAGAACAAATCATTCAAAGTGGTCTTCATAACAGTTGTCAATAAAATAAGTGAAATGAAATGGTCCTCATGACACTTGTCATCAAAAGAAGTAAAGTGAAATGATCCACAACACTTGAAATGATCCACATGACATTTGTCATCAAAAGAAGTTAAGAGAATAGTTGTCATAAAAAATTAAAGTAACATTTGACTTTTTCCGGTTAGGAAACCAGCCTATTTTTTTTAAACATTTATTTATAAAAATTACTCCCTCCGTTTTAGGAAAAATGTTACTTTCACTTTTTGATTTTAACCTAAAAATAGGTCAAACTGAAAAAGTAAAAGTAACTCTTTTCTTGAAACGGAGGAAGCATCATTTTAAAAAGAAACGGAGAAAATAATCGGATGAAATTTGCTACCACAAATATCTCAAAATCATAGCAGTCAACATCGATGACAGATAACAGGCGTCAAAAAAAATAATCATATCACCGTGTCTTTGTCCCCATTTGGTACTGAGAACAGATTGAAAGGACTAGAAACCCAAAACACTACCATCATGAAAAGACTAGACACAGCTGTCAGAAAGAAGCTACGGAAAACATCACAAAAAATACCTCAACAAGTATGTTCTGCAAAAAAAAAACCTTACTGGTTAAATTAAGAGCATTTCCAACAGACTCCATCCGTCCTGTTCCCTATTTTGTTTGGCCCAGTCGGAATTTTATTGGTCACTCAACTCTTATCGGGGATTTTTTTTTTTTTTTTTTTTTTTTTGTAATTGTTAGTTATGATGTTACTAAATTAAAATATGCCGGAACAACATGAGTAAAATATTTTCTATACCAAAATTAGTTATTATTACAAAGGAGAAAAAGAAACATCGCTAGAAATTGTTTTTCACGCGCCAGTCAAATTTGTGCGTGGTCAAAACAATATTCTTCTCTTATCATGTTGATAAAATCAAATATCCTACTTTCGTCACAGTCTTCTATTTACAAGAAATTACTCTCTGTTCCATTTTAGATGATGTTTTTTGAGTTTTTACGCAGATTAAGAAATAAAGAGAGATATAAAGATTTTCCACCTATACCCCTGAGAAAAGTCTTCAAATATTAAATGCTATTAGTGCATTTAAAAATAAATTTATATTTCCAAGACAAAATGTAAGGGTGTTATTGGTAGTTTTGTGGAAAAATATGAAAACTTTTTTTTCATATTATGGAACAAAAAAATAACACTAAAACATCATCTAAAATAGAACGGAGGAAATACATAATACAAAGTGCTTTAAACATACATTTTTTTGATCGGTTGTCAATTATGTTTTTAATCAATCGCGGCACATACATCTATCACTTTGAAGATGGCATACATTTATTCCTCTCTGGTATCACTTTCTACCTACAGTATTCATGATTGTTGTTGGGAATGAGTATAGTAAAATCCACTGAAGTAAAGTTGTAAAAATACTTTTGCGGGTTGTTTTACAGAAAAGCTTTGTCGCAGGAAGAAAAGAGAGGGAGGGAGAATAAGTAGTTACCAAGTTGACAAAATTTCGTGCTGAAATTGCAAGAATATCTGCACAAGACACAACACCTGGACACTTGCTTTCAACCAAAGTTTTTGCCTTTTGGATGCTAACAAACGCCTCATTTGCGAAGTTCTTATTAACCTGCGCATCCAGTTCTGCTAAATCTCCACTCCCTGGTTTACTTGTTATCAACACTGATGCATCACAACCCTGCATCATTACCCCCAACACTGCTCAATTTGATCATCCAAAATTAAAGAAAATCTACTAAGTTTTGTTAAAATGTGCCGCGAGGGTAGAAAACAAGATAGGTCATGCATAAAAAGACGGCGGAAAGATCAAAAAAGAATATTAGTTGGACCACAAGGTGAATGACTATATACCAATGCTAAATTGCTCTTACATGGAAGAAAATAAAAAAGAGCAGAGGAAAATAGAGAGAAGAAGGTTAAGTTTATTTACATCAACAAAACAATCATGGAAGAAGAGACGAATAGTTGATGGAGCAGTAATGGGCGCTGTATTAAACATTTCAGTGGTTACTGAAGAGATCAGGTTTTCTACTTTTGGGCATGATTTTGAGTAGTAATCCACTTTCAATTCACGTCCGCCACCGGTAGTAGCCTTGGCATCCTTGTTTGGTTTCTTGCTACATTCTGCTGCAATGCTTATAGTAACTATAATCAGAAGACATAAGAAGAAAGATGAAGAGATGAACGGCTTGCTCATAGTTATTTAAATATATGTGGTAGATTAATGAAACAAATGTGCAAGTGATGAGCTAAAAAATGAAAACATTAGGAAGAAACAATGGAAAACTAAAAATACGAATGGTTAGAGAGAGTGGAAGAAGGATATAAAATATTTGAGAGAGAGAGAGAGAGACGAGGGGGCGAGGAAAGAATGAAGTTTGTGATGTAAAGAACATGAATGCATTGATTACAAATGATGTGAATCAATTACCCTTCGGTTTTGAAAATATTACTATTTCATGCACCCCGAAAGCGCAAGGATACTTGCGAAAGGCATGATGAATATAAGACTACTATATAGTATAACTAGGTCTTAACCCGTGCCGTAACGGCACGAGCATAATTTTTATTTAGTTATGAATTTTCCGACATATGAATATCAAATATAATGTGTATTAATATCAAGTTTACCCTTCTTATCGTTGCAAAAGTAAAGGGAAACCTGATAGATATTTTTATTATTCACTTCACATCCTTTCCAGCATTTTCCGCCTTGACATCCTCCCATACTATGTCTCTCCTTTTTAGAGTTGTATCCTCAAGCCAACAATGAAATTATATCGAAACTAATTTTTACATATTTTGTCCCAAAAAAAAACATATTATTCGATATGTTTTTTAGTTTAAAAAAGATATCTTATCGATCTTTTGAAATGGTATTACCTTTTTGCATCTTTCTTATATTTAGTGAATGGTGTTAGGATGTTCATGGAAAATAGGAACCTACTATGGGCCCGACACCATAGCACCGATCATGTCCCTACTTGGCCACCTTGGGATAAGAGGTGTGTGGTTTTAATCTAAAAGGCCACAACGCTACGTAAGGAGATGCCCAAGTTTATTAAGCTCAACATGTACTCCTATTTCTTCCATGTGGGACTATCCCTAGCTATAATTAAGTGGTTTATCATGCCACATACTCCAACAATCTCCACCTTGACGATATTAAACCACTTCACCAGTCCAATCAGACTTCACCATATGATTACCATTTGTATATGCTACCCATCGATCAGGATTATTGTCACTATGCGCCCTACAATCCTACTTCACCTTGAGTTAATGAGAAGGCAAGCACCAACTCCAGATTGAGCATTTCCTTTCCCACATAGAACCCTACTACTTGAGAGTTAATGTGTGAGACACTAACTCCACCTTGAGCGTCATTTCATCCTTGAGCATTGCCTTTCGGATCTAGAACCCTGGTCCACCCGAGTTAATGAGTGAGACACTAACTCCACCTTGAGCGCCAGTTCAACTTTGGGCCTTGCCTTATTCACCTTGAGTCTGATTTCACTTGCGCCCTAAACCAGGTGACATCCACAACCACTTCAACGTTCGAACAGTATCCCCAACCACGGGTTCTGATACCAATTGTTAGAATCTTCATGGACCATCAGACACTACTCAGGGCCCAACCACATAACACGAAACCCCACTTGACCACCTTGGGATAAGAGGTGTGGGGTTTTTAACTAAAAAGCCTCGGTTCTATGTATGGAGAAGTCCAAGCTTATTGTATGTTCTTAATATTTCAATGATGATGACATACTTAAAATCTAATTCATTCACTTAATATATTATACTTTAAAATGTTAAGTCATTTCCGATGGTAATCATTTTACCCACATACGATGTAGTTCTAGTTTTTCAAAATTCCCATAAATATTATGTACGTAATTCAATTTGGCAGGAAGAGTTCACCGAATGGAATATAGGTAATGGCTCGTCCTTTCGTAACATTGTGGCCTTTTCAACATAGTTGGATCCAGAGTTGGTAAAAATCACTGAATTTATGGGTTCTCGGGCGAGAGTAATCTAGGTATGGGCTACCTCCCGTAAAATCGCTAATGGATGTCCACATCGGTTTTTAGTTGAAAATCCCACGCTATCGGATAACCACAATGACTAAGTGGGAACAGTATTGGCAAAGATCAGGTCCTTAAAAATGGTATTAGAGTCGACCACGGGTTACATGTCGAGGGCGAAAGAGTATGCTTGACGGATTGAACATATTCCAGAGTCTCATGAGTGAGAAAAAAATGCCAGAGTCTAGGATTGAACATATTTCGTACCCGAGGACGGCTCCAAATTAAGTTGGAATAGAGGTAATGGGTTGTCATTTGCTAACACCGAGACCTTTTCAGCATAATTGGCTTCGTAGTTGGCGAAAAATCTTTATAGTTAAGCATGCTCGGTATTGAGTAATCTTGGGATGGGTGACCTCTTAAGAAGCTGTTGCTAGATGAACGCATCGGTTACCATTGAAAACTCAATACTATCAGATGAACGCAGTGGCTTAGTAAGGACATTATCGGTAGAGGGCAAGCCATTACATTCTACGACATTATGCCTCCAAATGTGAGGTTATTTGTTGCATAAAAATAATAAAATCATGATTAGTTAGTAAGTCAAATAATTAAGTAATTATAACCTAATAACAATAAGCTCTACTAAAAATAAACTCTGCTATCCATCATCATTGAATAAAAATAACGTTAAACCATTTATCAAGAAATATGTGAGGCGATGCGAAATTACTCACTGGGCACCAATACTTGCCACCGTCATTATGGTCCACTTATATAATTGTTAGCCAATTTAACTAAGTTTGGTGCTGTTTTTTTCATTCAAAAAAAGTATATTGATAGCAATATTTTTTCATCTTAGTGTTTATTAAAGATTTCATAAAGTGTACACTTCCAAAATTTATCAATTTGTAAAGTGGGGAGAAGGAGCTTTTAAAAGCTTCAAAAGCAAAAGCTATAGTTCACCCTAGCTTCATATTTTATTTTCCAATTATATCCCATTTTGTTTATAACTGACAACAATTATCCTTGAATCTATATATAATCACCAATTTTTATTTTTTATATTTTATATTCTTTAAAGATAATTATTTTTTATTTTCAAACTACATTTTATGTTATATCATATCACTAAAATATACTTTTATTTTCAACGATAAATATTAAGAGATTATGGATTTTTAAAAAGTGGTTTAGAAAAATAATACATTTTAGTAATAATACTAATTAGTAAATTTAATATTACATGTGTACGTACTCTAATAGTAGAAAATTTATTTTACACACTATAACATAGAATAGACAATTTTCATAAATATGTCTGCTTTTGTCATTTTCTCACTAACTATAGTTGAACATGATATTTTTAGAGATATGTCTGTTTTTTAAAATAGTTTTAGCTTTAGTTTATAATCTGCAACCGTTCAATTGTTTTTTTTATAAAGCTCGGCACAGTAACTTACATCAGCAACCAATCGTTTTTTTTTACATAGCTCCGCACAATAACGTACATCGGAAAAGCACTTTTGTAAAGCTCGCAGCAATACCGAACTAATTTTAAGTATTAGCTAATAAAATATACTTTTATTATCATCATTGGTAGAATAATTTATATATTATGTTTTTTAGTTTGATATTTAATTAATAGACTATTTATTATGAAGAATTATGGAACCTTAATGACATGATAACTTTTGTCCATTAGATGCATTTCTAATCTCAATCACAACCATCACCTATGACAAACGATTACCTCCCTAGATTTATCTCTTGTGAGGAAAAATTTGAACCGCCACTTACATAAGCAAAGTTATCCAAACTGTGCTTTATATTCTTGATGATAATAATAAGAAAGTGAAGTAACAAAGTATTAGTATTGATTTTGCTTAATGAGATTGCATAAACAAAACATAAAGTGTTCCATTATATGAGTTACCGGAAGATCCAGGTCTCTTGTACTTGTTCCTTAGATTAGTGGTTATTTATGTGTTTATAGGGCTTAACCCGTGTCGTAACTAATATCTACTGATATTATTAGATTAGTGATTCATTGGACCTTCGCCACCACTTCCACAACCTACTATCGCAACTAATATCTATTGATATTTTTTCTTTTTTTATCAAAATTATTTATTAATAGAAAAAATACAAATTTATTAATTTGACTAAGAGAATTTTATAGTGGAATAAATTAATAAATTATTTATTGTGAGCAATTAGTGAACAAACATTATTATGAGCAATTAATAAATCATTTAATATCAATTAGTGTGGAACACTAATTAGTTAGGTATTTATTATATTAATCATTTACTATATTTATTATATTAGAATTCCATTAATGGGTCATTAAATGTTAGTTTTATGGGACAAATTACAACCATAGATTTATCAATTGGGATATGAAATCTTAGCCATCACTTACACGTGCGAGTTGAGGGTGTGGTCTGCACAACCGCGACCGTAGATTTATCTTTGCCCAGAATAAATCCTAGCCACCACTCAGATAGGCTAAGTTAGCCAAACTGTGCTTTATAAGGGAGACAAGTATCTCGCTCTAATTAAAGAGGCAATTCAAATAGTCGGTCCCCGTATGATAATTAGGGCAGTGACCGTATTTAATTGCACCTGGAGAAAAAAAAATGCATGTTTCTAAAATTCTCAATCCATATGATTTTGTCATCAGCCTCCAGTGTTAATGTTTTTGTCATACGACTCGTACCCATATTTTTTTTTTTTATAAGCAAAGTCGGAAAAAAATATTCCGACACCCCCTTACACTCCCCTTACATTTTTGTTCGGATTATGGTCAGCACTTAGAGATGGCATAAGCCAAATCGGTGGTGTAGACCAAGCCATACATGTGTTGTTGTTTTTTTCCCATTGGGCTACACTATGAGCCACCCCATTATGGGTGCGATTAACATAGTTGAAACGAATTTTCTGAAATTTAGAGATTAGAAATTCAATATCAGAAAACAAAACTTGTGTTCTTAGGTTTCCGCAAAACTCCCCCTGATTAATCCTCCGTATAACTCCTTATGCATCACTCTCAATAAACAGCTGCTGATCTTTTCTCTCCCAAGATTTTTTCATCGCATGTCTTATCGATCTTATCTCTGCCTCCTCTGCCGATTCACATGGAGTAAAAATTGCCTCCGCCCAAACGAAACTTTGTGTAGAATCTCTTATGACGAAACCCCCTCCTCCATTCACTGAACCTAGATCCCAAGCCCCATCACAATTGATTTTAATCCAATCTAAAATTGGAGGTATCCAATCAGATATTTCCGCTACTTGGGTGATTACCGCAATCTTCAGAAGATGTGATTTGTTGTGTTGTATTGGTAGCATCGCCTTTGCTTCTGCCAAAATTGATGCCGGTTTTTCCACTTTTCCTTCATGAACAAACGCGTTTCTGCTGTTCCAGACCGCCCACATCATGCAAGCAATTTTCGTGAATGATTCAGCTCTCGTAGAATCATCCCTAAAGGGATTCATCTGTAACCATAATCTTACCCACTCAATTAAGGTAAAGTCTCGAAAATTTTGATTTAACACATTTACTTGTGACCAAACTGAATGAAGTTTAGGGCATGTGATTAAAGAGTGTATAATTGTTTCTTCTTACTAACACAAGTAGGATCTCCTGTATAAGATCCCTTCTCTGAGCTCGTAGGCGCTTATCTAGACTGGCGCTTATGCGAGAGATGTGTCGGAACTTAATTCTTGGTATTTGGCTGATGTAAAATTGGGTGAGTTCCCAATACTTTTGCAACACTGGGTCGTGTGTCGCGTATTTGCTTGTAATCTGTCGGATCACCAACTGTGAATCACTAGTTAAGCGAACCTCTTGTAGCCCCATTTCTACAATTATACGTAAGGCGTGGATTACCGCTTCGTACTCGGTAACATTGTTTGTTGCTTTGAACTCCAGCCTGAACGAGTGCACTATATTTCTTCCTTTTGGCGTGGTGAATACTAACCCGAGGCGTGATCCCTATTTGTTTGACGCCCCGTCGACGAAAACCTCCCACCATATAAGACTATTGGCAGCTAAAAGGTCATCAGGATTTTCTCGTTCTTCCGTCATCCCCGGTATATCTTCCGCCTCGTCTTCATCACTAAGTAGGAAATCTGCTAGGAAGTCGGCCACTACCTGTCCTTTGGTCGCCATCCTTGTCTCGTACACCACATCATACTGTTTGATTAGGGCTCCCCATTTAGAGATTATCCCTGATCGCCCTGTATTATCCAAGACTGCTTTGATAGGCGATTTGGTGAGCACCCGTATGCGATGAGCTTGAAAATACGTTCGGAGTTTAGAAGCGGAAAAAGCTAGTGCCAGTACCATCTTCTCCATTCTGGTATAGTTTTTCTCAGCCGGAATTAGTGTTTTGCTAGTGAAATACACCGGCTTCTCCGCATTCCCCTACGTCCTAACCAATACTGCACTAATGGCATATGGTGTCACCCCTAAGTATAGGGTAAGGATTTTCGATGGATCGGGCCTCTGCAGAACCATGAGGCTGGCTAGGTGTAACTTGATATTTTGAAAGGCCTCTTCGCTAGCATCCGTCCATTGAAACTTTGCTCCTTTCTTCAGAATGTCATAAAAGGTTTTACATTTTTCCGATGATCGTGACACGAATCGCCCCAATGCTTCTATACAACCGTTTAGCTTCTGCACATCCTTTACTGTCGCGGGAGATGGCATTTCTAAGATAGCCCTAACCTTCTCGGGATCGGCTTCTATTCCTCTGGGGGTGATGATATATCCTAGGAATTTCCCTGACGTGACCCAAAAGTCACACTTGGCGGGATTAATCTTCATCTTGTGCTTCCTCATCATCTGAAAGATCTCACGAAGGTCACGAACGTGATCCTTAGCTCAGCAACTCTTGACTAACATGTCGTCCACGTACACTTCTATGGTATCGTGGATCTTATCTTCGAACATATCTCCTACCAATCTTTGATATGTGGCACCGGCGTTCCTAAGTCCGAATGGCATTTTGGTATAACAATACAACCCTCTCGGTGTGAAGAAGGAAGTATGTTCCTGATCCTCGGGTGCCAATGATATTTGGTTGTATCCCATGTATCCATCCATCAATGTCATCGCCTCATACCCAACTATTGATTCTACTAGCCGATCTATGCTCGGGAGAGGAAAGCTGTCCTTCGGGCAGGCCTTGTTCAAGTCACTAAAATCAATACATATTCTGACTCCTCCTTTTTTCTTTGGTACCACGACCATGTTAGATATCCACTGTGGGTAATGGGATTTTCTGATTATTCCGGACTCTTGTAGCTTTTTTAGCTCGGCCTCGACCGCTGCCTGTAACTCTGGTGTGATACGCCTCATCTTCTATCTAACTGGTTTAAACTTTGGATCAATCTTCAAGAGGTGGCAGCATACCTCTGGATCAATGCCCTCTAAATCGTGCACTTCCCAAGCGAACGCGTTTAAATTTTCCTTTAACACTGTTATGAGTTGGCTTGATTTCTCATCCGAGAGCAATGTCCCAATCCTTACTATCCTTGGCTCCTCTACTGTCCCCAAATTCACTTCCCGAGTCGGCTCAACTGTCGAGAAGTTAGGTTTAGGTTACCTGAACGGATCTACTCCCATTAATTGCTATAAAGGGTCTTCTTCTTGTGTCTTGTGTGCCGTGACCGCTTGTGAAATAACCTCTTCTAACTCGTCTGCAGCCTTAACTTCTTTGGCTTTATTCTTCTCTCGCCTTTGTCGGGCTCGCCGATCTTCATTAATTTCAACCTCAACCTGCATGCATTGACGTGATGCTTGGGGGTCACCTACAACTTTAGCTATTCCCTTGTAGGTAGGGAACCTTAACCTCTGATGATATGCCGATGCTACCCCTTTAATCCCCGCGATCCATGGACGTCCGATAATTGCTTCATACGGAGAGGCGACGTCGACCACACAAAAGGAGGTTAGTGTGTCTAGGAAGCCCCCACCGTCTGAAACCCTCAAAGTTACCTCGCCTTTAAGGATGGTTACTTGGTAGGCTCGGAAAGATACCTACTATTGTGTATACTGCAAGTGCACAGTGTCGACAAGCAACACAGGGCAAGCACAGGTCGAACCACAGAGACATGGAGAGTGTAGAAGTTGATTCTAGATCCTTACTTAGAACTGATTCAGAGAGTAACCAAAAGGGGTTTGCTTTTGTCGATACGACGATATATTGGCAAAGACTTAAACAGAAAATAATATTGAATTAAAATACGCAATTAAATCGAGGTGTAAACACTGAGAATATGGATACTAGGGTATTCAAATCCACCACTAACTTATGATATGCATTCAACTTGTAATATTATTCTTGTCCTTACAGCAGATTCAAGTCTACCGTATATTTAAGGTGTTTCTCCAATGTATAATTTAATCACAACTAAAGTATTTCTCCAAAGCATTAACTGTCTAATTAAAGCACAACTAATCTGAGGATCAATATTTGGTTAAGCATGAGTTGTAGCATAATCAACATAGAGATATTCTAACTACAATGGATACATGGCATACATTGTGAGAGCAAGATGTTGACAAACTTGGATTAAATTATATCTTTAAACAATTCTAAACTTTCAAGAACAAGATACAAGATATGAATACATACCAATGAGTTACGGCTTCATTTAAACCCTAGCAAATGAAATTAGAACATGAAGAACATTACAACAAAATTGAAATTTGATAAACTAACATGAACAAGCTATTCTTGGATGAGTTTTCAACACAACAACCCTCTCTATTTATACACAAAAATTCTCTCACACTTGGGATTCGAAATTTACTGTAGCAACCACTCAACAATTAAACAAAACATGTTTTGTTAATTGATGGATAGAATGGAATACAATGGGGGTGAGGTGGATGTTTTGGAAAGAATCCAATGGGTGTGAGGTGGAAATGGATTTGGGTCTTGGGTTTTGGATCATGGGTTGTTTAATCCCATGAATTTGTAAACAGGTTGCCACTGATGCGCGAGCGGGTTGCAACTCTTCCAACTTTATTCTCTTTTGTCTTCTCAATTCTTCCAAGCTTTATTTAGTACTTAAAAACACAAAATTAATTAATACAAATATTTATTCTTGAAGATGGTAAGAATACAGAATTTGGGATAATATATGACTTTGAAGCGCGAAAGATAAGTTAAGTTCCAATGAAAAGGTGTATGAATATGAAATATTTGTCACTCATCATTACTGTGCCATTAAAGACGTAGTTGCGATACGTTGATGGGACGAGGATGTCGTCTGACAGGTTCATTCTCTTGAACGTGTCATAGAATAACACCTCGACTGAACTTCCGCTGTCCACTAGAATCCTTCTTACTCCTCATTCCTCGATCAGTAATGTGATGACCAAGGGATCGTTGTGTGCCTGCCCATTTGCTGGGACATCCTTGGCCGAGAACGAAATAGGTTGCATCATCCAAGTTCCATCGGTAAGGTCTTGTCTATGCTAAATATTTCTTTACCATCGCGGTCCCTCTTATGGATTCTTGAAGTGATTGCCGGGCCGAGAGTATAGTCTCAAATAGCTGAGTGTGAAATGGTATTCACAAATTGAGTTGACCTATCAATCTGAACTTGATGAAACGGTACGTCGGATATTGTTGTCGTCTGAGCTGGATGTCAGACGAACTGTCTCAGGTACCCGTCTCGGATGAGGTGCTGAACAATATCCTTCACTTCTCGACAATTATTAGTGGAGTGGCCCCTATACTGATGGTAGTGACAGTACTCGGGGTGGTCCTTGGTTTCTTGGAACTGGACTCCCCTTGACGCTGGGTAATTGATGTCGTTCCTCTTCTCGACTTCCTTGAATACTTCCTCAAAATGAGCGTTTAGTGGGGTATATGATCAGACTTCATGCCTCGACCACTTCCCTTTGGCCACCCATTCTTTCTTCTCACTGGTTCTTGGTGGGGGATCTGATCTCTTCTCGGGATGCCTAACAAGATCGTCCGTAACTGCCTTAGCCTCAACACAACTTCAGCACTAGCTTCTATTACTCCTCTATCTCTTGACTCGGCTTGAATTTCTTCTAGGGAAATAAAATGCTCTTGCATTCGTCGCATTTCCTTTAAAATTTTCGGCTTTTCAGAGAACATAGCTATCCAGATGGGGTCCGATCTCTCCAATTCATTTTCGAATCCAAAGATTGCTTGATCAGCTGGTACTTTTCCAATTTCAGTACACATCTTCCTCCACCTGTCGGTCAAGGTTCTCAAAGGCTCTCTGAACCTCCAGGCGAGGGTAAATAGTTTGTACATTCTTGGACGAGGTCGGCTATTGTGCATATAGGGAATAGCTGAAGTTGTAGGTAGCCCCAGTCTAGATAAGCGCCTACTGATAGGTGTAGAATACACCGTATTTATTATCTAGTATTTATGATTTCTTTGCTATTTATCGTGTGAATTATGTATCTTATGTGTGAATTTGAGTTATTAGGTACTCTGGAGTCGCACGAAGGAAAAGAAGAAGAAACCAGCTGTTTAGAGCGAAAAGGACAAAGTCGTCATTTCATAGGCGAACATTGTCGGGAGCCCAGTCAAGGTTAAGGGGTGACTCTATCATAGAAGTGCTAAAAACAGACCAACGGTGATTAAGGGGCTGCCATTCAAGGTATCCCTTATCATTCATGAATGGGTGCAAGTATCTCTGGGGTGTAACTATCCACCCCAATGATTGACCAACCCTAAATCGAGAAGGGACATTTATTTCTCAATCATTTTCATGAAATTGAGAAAGAAAATCAGCTTCATTCTGTGACTGCTATTGAACTTGATTAATCGAAACCAAGAAATGTAAGATGAAGAAGAGAGGGTGCTGTGAGGTATTGAGATCAGATCGATTAATCAATTCGTCTAATGGTGATACCGAGAAACTCAGGGAAATGGTGGAATGAATTTGGGGTTTTGTGTGGAATGAATCAGGGGAGTTTGTGTTGTATTGTTCTTCCCCAAATTAGAGTTAGGGTTTCTGTTTTTAATTGATTTGAAAAAAAAATGGGTTTGAGATGAAATTGAGAAGAATGAGTTAAGGGGTTTTGAGCTCAGTGGGTCTGTGGTTGGAATTACGGTGAACATGGTGGTGATTGAGTTCAAATTGCATAGATGGTTACATGTTCATGGTATTGCAAGAAAGGCAGTAAGCTGAGTTGATGCAGCTATAACTGCAAAGCACAAGAAGATTAAGTAGGTGATGGCCAGAGGAAGAGATTGCAGGTCAGGTTGGAATTGGTGGTGGTTGGAATGAGACTGATATAGCAGCTGGGGGGGTGCTAGAGCTGGATATTCTCAAGCCTGTGTTGTTTTTCTTGCAAGGGTATGAAGGTGGTATACTTCAGGTGGTAGCAGTGAGCACCAGCTGGTATTGCAGGTGGCCTGTGGTAGCTGAAGTTGCAGTGGCTTGGCTGTTCAGGGTCACTGGTATGAATGGTGGTTGGCTCTGAAAATGGATATTGCAGCTGTTGGTGCAAGCAGGTGTGTGGAGTGCAGCTGGGCAAGAAGTAAGTTTCCAGATGGTGCTGCAGTTGGCGTTGGTTTGAAGCTGTATAGGAGTTGGTCATGGAACTGGTGGCCTGAGTATGGTGGGTGGTGCTCCTATGGCAGAGAATGATGCTGTTGAAATTGTGCTGAGGATGCAGATATGAGCAGGTAGCAGAATGATTATAGTGGGATGTGATAGAATGCAGTGCAGCTGGGTATGAAATGATGTTGTTGGTGCTTCAAATAGAGCCTATTGGTGATGATTGAAGGCTGTTGAGTGCAAAGGTGCTGCTGCTTTGAAGCTGTGTAGGAGTTGAAGAAATAACAGTTGCTGTGGATTGTCACTGTTGTGGCATTGTAGATCAGGAATTGGTGTTGCTGGTGATAATTGCAAGATGAGTGTTATGGCCTGAGGTATTGACTGAAATGGTAAGCTGCTGGTGCAATCAGGTGAAGGGTTACAGGTATTCAGGAGCAAAGCATATGGTTAACTGATAGGAATTGCAGTTGGTGGTAGTGTTGATATTCAAGGATATGGAATGGTGTTGCTGGGACTATTGCAGTTGATGGACCAGTGGATTGAACTTACAGGTGATGGCTAAATTACTGCAGCTGCAATTCAGGAGAAGAATTACAGGTAGCCTGAGTTGTTGCTGAATTGGATGGCAGCAAAGGTTTGAGCTATGCTGTATTCCGTGGTGCTGTGTGAGCTGCTTGGGTTGATTGGATGAATCAATGGCATGAGTTTGAGTTGGTTTGTACTCAGGGAATGGAATGAAGCAATGGAAGAGCTGGTGCAATGGCTGTGACAAAATTGCAGCTGCAGTGCGAAAAGCGAGCGAAAATGGCGAGCCGGTGAGCATAGCTCCGGTAGTCGGATTTTGGAACCGAAAGTGGGGATCGTCAAGATTCAGTGAATCATGAGGCGGGTATGAGTCGAACGAAAGAGTTGGCGGCCGGACATAGGAGCTACGCGTCGCGCTTTTGGGTGCGTTTTCGCAAGGTATAGAGAGTGGATTTAGATGGGTTATGCAAATGTTTGAAATGCAGAAAAGCAAAGTTGAGCCACTGGAAGTGTAGAATTTTCCGGTGACAGTCTCCGATAGTAAAAGTGGTCTGAGTCAATTTTCCGGTGACCGGATTCCGGCGACGGCTACCGGATTCCGGTGATGAGGTCAGCACTCCGGCGACCCGTTTTGGACCCGAAAATTCCAGAGATATATTTTTAACACATGGGCTTGGTGGACTGGTATATGGACGTGGACTTGAAGATTTTGAAGACTTTGACCTATTTTTGGAAAGCAAAGGGCTATAAAAAGAGAGTTTCTACAACAAAGATATAACGGTTTTTATTCTATTCTTGGAGCTTTTGCAGAGAACAACTTCTAGGGTTTGCTTTCTTTTATGTTTCATCTTATTTCTTTGAATATTATGATGATGAACTCCATGAATATGAGTAGCTAAATACAATAATTGGTTATGGGATAAAAAGTTGATTTCTTCAAGCATGTTATTTGATTCTATGAATTAGTTTTGTCTCAATTTTATCGTTTATGATTCATTGTTTTTATTATCATATGATTTGAATGCTAGTTTGGTTGAGTCCGGAATCAATTGGATTTGTTTTCATCTCTATAGCTATATTAGGGTTTTTAATACGTAAAAGTTGTTATCTCTGATTTTTAGTAGCATCTTGTGGTTAATACTTGTAGTGATACATCTTTTTAATCGCATATGAATCATAACCTTTGTTAAAACGAATTAGTGCTTTTACACGTTTGTTTGCATCGATTAGTCTTATTTCATAGAACTTATTGCTCTTAGGGAGTTAAATCTAATTGTGCTTTTACACTTTAGGTTGCTTTTTAAGAAGATTTCACGATAGCATCTTTTAATGTTGTTTGTGATAAAATCAGGAAATAAACGAGATACTCTTGCAATCAAGATATCTTAGGGCTTTTGATAGTTGAGAGATTAAATACCAATTCTAATCATAGATGAAAAATACATGTCTATGAATGATACTATCCCTTAACCAATATCTTCTCCTTATTGATTATTCCAACTATTTACTTTGCTTTATTTAGTATTATTACTTTGATAAACACAAAAACACACCTTGGGTTAATTGGTTACATAAGAATCTGAAAATTGCATAACAACAATCGCCTCTCTGTGGATAAGAACTCTTTCTTATCGAATACTATATTCATAATTAGTAAAGTGAGGAAGTGAATTATTTTTGACGCATACGACACGCATCACCTACGAGCTCAGGGAAGGGATCTTATACAGGAGATCCTACTTGTGTTAGTAAGAAGAAACAATTATACACTCTTTAATCACATGCCCTAAACTTCATTCAGTTTGGTCACAAGTAAATGTGTTAAATCAAAATTTTCGAGACTTTACCTTAATTGAGTGGGTAAGATTCTGGTATAAAACCAATCTCTCGCATTTCCCTCCAAGCTGGCCGGGAATAATTTACACATGACTACCGAGTTTCTCTTCCATTGGATTAAAGATATGGTATACGTTTTTAGATGTTCGACCGCATCTCCTGTCCCGTCAAATCTAGAAGGAAACGTAGGTAAGGTGCACTTTGGTGGGAATGACATTGGCTCAAGTTCTTAGGAGAAAGGTGTCTTCTCGGCCTCGCTCATAATTTCTGCCAATTTGTTCTCTTCGCTACTCCCCGATAGCTCCTTAATCTTTGCTTCCAACTCTTTAAGTTTAGCTTCTGTCGCTCCGTCCTGTCGTCCGCCCCTTCCTCGCCTTTCTTTATCATTAGACGAGTCATCGGGTGGTCTGTATCCTTGTGGGCAAGGGGTGGGAGATCGTCTGGACCGACTAGGGAAGGGGATAGGAGATCGCCCGGACCGGCTCGACCCAGTCATAGGTGGTTCACTGGATTGGCCATGATTACTCGACGTCCCTTGACTGGACGATCCTATTGATCTAGTCCGTTTATTCCTCAACTGATAATTCTCATACTCCAGGGAGAGATTCCATTGTTGGAGTTCTCTTAGTGCCGCTTCTTGTCTTCTTTGACTTTCCAAAATGGCCAATAACATTGGGTTTGTGCTTTCATGACTATAATGTCCATTAGGATGGTGTGGCCGAGGCGGTAAAGGTATCGATGTTGGTGGTAAGGGCAGTATCGGACCAGTTACATGACCGATCGCGTGGATAGGCGTAGGGCCGATGTTTCTAGCTGCTCCTCTCCCTAACTGAATCTGCCTAAGACGTTCTTGCTCTCTTCCCAAGGCTTCCCGGTACTCGGCTTGTTTCCTTGCTCTTTGTCGCTGGGCTTGTGCTGCAAGTGCTTCCTCATCGTCGTCTGTATCTGAAGCTGTAATTCCATCGACTTGGTCAACTATCCTCTGGGTTAAGATAACCTGGTCTAAGGGTAGGGTGTTATCATATCGCCCAAGATCCACTCCTACATCAACAATTGGCATGCCTCGCGCTGCTGCATGAGATTCCTCGGGAGGTGGTTGTCGATTGTCTTCTTGCCTCGGACCAGTTACCCCTGCCTGCATGCTGCTGTTAGTAAATGTTCGATTCCTTAACATCCTTCCAGTCCTTGAAGTGCTAGCCATCGGGCGCGACGCGTGGTAAGCCGAGTATCGTCCCTACCTACGTCAGCAAATACAAAGAACACCTTACTTTGACCTGATATTGTAAATAAACATTCAATAAGGTGAGAAATATTCGACTGACATACATGTTGTCGCTATGACAAAGCCTACATATGCAAAGCCTGCTTCGGTCATCAAATCGGTTCTGCCTACCTACCCTATTTTGACTCCATTGCTGACCTCATGACAGATTCTATATTATGTCTCTACCATTCCGTACGATGTCGCCTTTAGTACTTGTCCTCCACATTTAAGCTAGTTTGTCCTTTATTCTATATGCTCCAAATCATTAAAGTCATACATGTGATGGTAGAATGGTACGACGCATAAGTCAGATTAAGTTTCTACTGTTGTTATTTTCCCAAGGTTCTATCATGGCCGCCTTCTATGAACATTTCTAAAAGAACTTTCCAATGATTGAACAACATCGTCGGGCAAGACATCTTAAAAACGGCTGCTTATCATGCAAAAGGATACCTTAAACTTGACCTTTCGTAACTCTATACACACAAACCTCAATAAGAGAACAACTTATTTACCACCAAAACCTACTTAAACATCGAAAACAAGCAGTCATCCTATCAGCAGATTCTCAACCTAGCTTCTAACCTGCGCTGTTAATCGCCGATGAGCTTATGGATACTTTCTGCTGATCAAACTATTTGTGGGCGAAGAAACGATAATTATGCTATACCTTGTGATGACGCTACTACTACTTTAACTTTGCATGCACACTAAATGACTCAAAACAACCACTATTTCGGCCAACAAAGTTCATCCTAGCTTCAACTGCAACACTTGATCGTGTATTCAGGAGCTTTTGATCGTCTTTATAGGCTTTCAAGGCAAGGTATCCGGAGATATTAGTCGTATCCCCTTAGTCGGCGCCAGAATGTAGATGCATTTTACTACAAACTACATCCAAAGGATAGAGATCTTCTACTCATGCAAGTGAAAGTAAGAACTTAACAATGGACACAAGGATATATGTGGCGTATGATTACCTATGTCCACGGGGGTGAAAGGATGAATCTTATTACTTCAAGGTGTTACAAATGATCTCACTCTCCAAGTTGAACTCACTTACAAGATGAACTAGTTTTCCACTCTCCTTTTATTTGGTGCGACCTCAAGTCTCTCTCTCCAAAATTACAACCTACCTTCTCTCGAATACAAGTCCTTCTATTTATACGGAAGGTTACATACAACCAAACTATGGTGTTGGTCACAATATATATAACTTGATGCCCTGTTTTCGGGCCTGCTCACGTCATCCCATCTTCTATGAATATGGCCGATGTAATTTGGTTCCTTGGCGGTCTCTCGTCCGAGCCGATCCTTTTTGGTGTTCTCTTGGTGCGATGTCGCCATTTGAATCCTGTCGCCCTTGTAATTGGCCGATATGGAATGTATCTTCTTATCCTTTTGACTACCGCTCCTCGTTTGACCCAAAATATCTCGTCTGTCAGCTTTGTCAAAGATCTGGAGTCGAGTCTTGTCCGACAGCTGTAAGGCAATCATGTCCGATCCACGTGGCTTCTTAATCCTCGCGCCTGCCGGTCTCTATCCCATGCTTCTCACTTCTTCCTCCTTGGGTGTATCACAGCTTAAGATGTTGCCACCTAGCCCTGTGGATAATCTACACCTATAATGAGTTAATTCAGTTTTTTTTAGTATTTGGAATGACAAATGGAAATCTGAGCCATTTGAAACCTTAGAGAACATCTTAGAAATTCACAGAATAATCACCTTGTACTAGTTTCTGACCAGATTGACAAGGAAACTAATTCTTGGAACTTAGACATCATTCACTCAAACTTCCCTATTAGTATAGCCTCTAAAATCCTGAAGATTTACCTTTTCAAAGATAAGAATTATGCATTGAAGAAAGATCAACTTAGATGGACTCTTACCAAGTCAAGGGACTACACAGTCAAATCCTTGTATGATAAACTGAATAAAACTAATGCTGATATAGTTAGCTTAGACTTACCCGGGACCTTTTGTACTGCCCTATGGAAGTTAGATACCTCTCAAAGAATCAAGCTTTATATATGGAAATGTCTTCAAAATACCCTATCTACTAACTCTAAGCTCTATGGAAAGGTCAAAGAAGTAAAACCTTATTGTACTATGTGTAGAACTGAAATAGAAACCACATAAAATCTTTTATTGCATTGTCCTTATGCTAAAGAGGTTTGGAACTCAGCTCCACCAAATCCTATCTCTCTGAATATGGATCCCTCCTGGTCCTTACTAGATATTTGCAAAGAATGGATTACTAATCCCAAGAAACAAATTTCTTTAGACTTAATGCTTACTAAAATGTGGTTCATCTGGAAGGAAAGGTGTAATAGAGTCTTTGAGAACAAAACAACTCCTTATAATGTCTTAGCTTTAGAAATTCAGGGGTATATTGCCTTCTCGTCAAAAAAGAAGAAGACAAGGGACATGCCCAAGAATCAAAATAGGAAAATCTCTTCACAAACTTGGGAGGGACCCTTAAAAGATACTCTGAAAATTAATGTGGATGCAGCTTGGATTTCTAACACTTTACCTTCTAGTTATGCTATAATTTTAAGAGATGGTGCAGGCAACACATGAGGATGGAAAGCAGGGCAAGCAACAACACCAGACCCACAAGAAGTGGAAGCTTTAGAAGTGTTGCAAGTGGCTATTTGGGCGAAAGAGAATAATTTAGAGAACTTCAGCATAGAAGGGGACTGTGAAAGCTTGTTCAACTATCATCAAGGCAAAACATCTGATATTTCTTGGCGGTCTAAAACTCTTCTAGAGGAAGCCAATCGATTTGTTAACTTATGTAACATTTTTTTGGGATTTTATTTTGTTCCTAGATTAGGAAACAAGGTGGAAGATATTTTAGCAAAATCTGCTCGAACCTTGACAACAACTGTTGTATGGGAGAACCTCCCCCCTATTTGCATCCAACAACAACTCTGAGTAGATAGATCTAATATCAGAACATCCGAATGTGGATGGATATTAGATATCTCTTCTTCCTCTGTTTCCCAAGCTCATTCTGAGCTTTAGGTTGTGCAATGAAATATCTTACTTACAAACAAAAAAAAAAAAAAAAAACCTCGGTTTATTTTAATTTCCGCCACATATTAGGAAATATAGTTTAGTCAAGTATTATTTCATTGACATTAGTCAATAAATCTTGTAGTCAAATGTCTTTGACATTGTCCTATACACATAGTATTAAATGTGTCTGAATATTATCATTTGTTTGTAATAGTGTTTTATCATCTTCAATACAACTTCTGTGTTTTTTCATTTCATCTTTTTCTATGTTTGATTAATTACGAGAGCATAACAATTCTCATGGTATCAGACTAGAAAAAGATCATGTTCTTCAAACAACTACTCAACAACTTAATAATACTCATAATAATTTTAGCTTTTCTGCGTCTGGGTAATAATAATTTCAACAATTTTCTCCCAATCTTGAATTAGGGTTCATCTGAATTTTTTTATGGTAACTACCAGATCTGGTAATTACAATAGCAACAACAGAAACAACAGCAACAACAACAACAATAACAACAATAGTAATCATTCTATTCAACAACAACATCAAGTAATTCTGCAAAATCATTAATCTGGTACTACAATGTCGACTTACGCTGATAATGGTAATTAATTTGCTCTTCCTTTTACAAATATATCAAGTTTTGTTTCCATGAAACTAGATGCCTCAAACTATCTGTTATGGCGTGATCAATTTGAGTGTGTTCTTGTATTTACTGATTTGTATGGGCATGTTAATGGTGAGATAGCAGAACCACTAAGAAAGTTAATGGATAATGCAATTGAGGTAGATAATAAAGAGTTGTTTTCTTGGAGAAGGTTAGATAGGTTTGTCCCCACTTGTCTTAAAGCAACTTGTACTCCTATAATAAATGGTGATGTCCTTGGTCTTGCTACAGCAAAAGATATTTGGGATTATCTTGAAACAAGCTTTAAAACACAATTTCGTGCCAGGATAAATATGTTAAGAACCAAATTAAATGGGATTAAGAAAGGAAATCAATCTATAGTTGTGTATCTTCAGAAAGTAAAGACAATAGCTGATTCTCTGGCAGTAATTGGTGAAAAGTAAGTGATGAGGATTTGATTATGTTTCTTTTGAATGAATTGGATAGTGAGTATGATATTTTTGTTGTCGCTTCACAAAACAGGAAAACTCCATATACTTTTGGTGGAATTAAATTAAGATTGCTTTCGCATGAATTTTTTTTATCTGAGAGACAACACCAAAGTGAAAATTTGTATGATGATAAGAATGCTACTACATTCTATGCAAGAAATAACTCTACTGGTTATAATAATAACATAAGACCTGGGGGTAACCATAAGAATGGTACTGGTAGAAATAGTGAAAATTATAAGAACAGTCAGTATCAATATGGGTCAAGTTCTAACATCTCCAGTGGTCAGTATCAAAATACTTCAAGTTTAAATGGTGATAGAAGGTCTTATATGGATTATTCCAAAATATTTTGTCAAATATGTAAAAAAAAAATGGTCATATTGCAACTAGATGCTTCTTTAGATATCATCCACCACCAACTGGTTCTTCAAATGGTAGTAATTCACCTGGTTATAAGTCTCAGGAAAATTATTTTAGTTAAAATGGTCAAGGCACTTATCAACCTGAAAATGGTCCTTCTTATGCTGCAACTCAATATGCTTACACAAGTATGAATATCAATAATGTTGCTTTGAATGATGATCCTTCTTCATAAAATTAAGTTTGGATTTCTGATAGTGGTGCTTCAACTCACATGACTGGAGACATGACATAACTTCAAAGTACTGCAAATTACAAAGAGAAAGATAGTGTCATGATTGGAAATGGTAAGACTTTATCTATTTCTCTTACTGTTACTTCTCATATCAATACACCAAAAACAAGTTTTAGGCTAGATAATGTTCTACATGTACCAGATATGAAGCATAGTCTATTGTCAGTGGCTTTACAAAGGATAATGCATGTTATATTACTTTTGATCCCTTTAGGTATGAGATAAGAAATTTATATAATAATGAGCTGTTAGCTAAAGGCAAGATAATTAATAACCTATATCCTATTACTTCAACTATGATGCAGTATGCTTTTTCTTCTCTTGTTGCTTTTTCTGATATTGGGAATAATATGTTAGGTCATTTATCTTCTAAAATTATTCAACAGCTTCATAATCACAAAAATATAATTGTTCAGTATAACGCTTGTGATACTTTGTGTCATCCTTGTCAGTTAGAAAAATGTAAAAGGCCTCCTTTTCAATAATCTCTGTCTCATGCTTCATCTCCACTTGCACTTATTTATTGTGATGAGTGGGGTCCTTCTCATGTTACCTCATTAGCAGGGCATAGATATTATATTATTTTTATTGATGATTACAGTAGATTTTAATGGATTTATCCAATGCAACTTAAGACTGAGGCTTTACAATGTTTTCAATATTTCAAAACTTTAACTGAAAATATGTTTAAGGCAAAAATTCTAGCTTTTCAAACGGATGGTGCCAGTGAATTAGTAAAAGGTCATTTTCAAGGTTTCTTAGAATCTCCTGGTATTCAAATAAGAATTTCTTGTCCTAAAACACCAGAACAAAATGGTTTGGCTGAAAGAAAACATAAGCATATCACTGAAATGGGAAATACTTTACTTTTTAATGCTTTTTGTCAAAAAGAGTATTGGTATGATGCCTTTTTATCTGCTACTTATCTAATAAATAGAACTCCTACTCCTGTTCTTCAACATAAATCTCCCTATCAGGTCTTATATAATGAATTACCAGATTATTCTTTCTTAAGAGTATTTGGTTGTATTTGTTTTCATTTTTTGGGTCATTTTAGGAATGATAAACTATCTCCAAAATATGTTAAATGTATTTTTACTGGGTACAATGCCTTACATAAAGGTTATAAGTGTTATAATCCTGTTTCAAAAAGAACTTACATCTCTAGACATGTTGTTTTCTTTGAGAAAGAGTTTTATTATTCTTCCATCACAAATACTTCTTCATATGTTTTAGAAAGTGTTCGAGAAATTCCTCATGTTCCTATTTTCTTCTTCCAAAATTGTCACAAGGTCTCATAAAGGTCTTCTAAAGCCTAAATCTTTTCTAGATCATATTTTACATCATTCTGTTGAACATCCAATTCCTTATGCTTTTACTTGTTTACAAAATGTCCCTTTTGAGCCAAAAATCTTTAAGAAGGCAATACAAGATCTCAAATGGCAAGTTTCAATGAGTTATGAAAATGATATTAGTCAATAAGTCTTGTAGTCAAATGTCTTTGACATTGTCCTGTACACATAATATTAAATGTGTCTGAATATTGTCCTTCGTTTGTAATAACATTTTATCATCTTCAATACAACTTCTGTGTTTTCTTTCTTTCATCTTTTCCTCTATTTGATTAATCATGAGAGCATAACGATTCTCTCCACATCTTGATTTTTCTTTTATCTATCTCAATCTTTCTTTTGATCTAAGTTGATCCATTTCTGGTTTTATGCTTTGTTATTAAAGTTTCCCACTCTTGATGATTGTGGAATTGTCCGGGGAAGTTCTGCTTTGATTTTTATTAACTATCTCTCTCTAAAATTAGTCCATTTCTCTTCTATGATCTTACAAGAATTAACTCGTGTCGTAATAACACTGTTTTAATTTGATCTTTGACTAATGTAACAATTTTTTTTTAGGACATATCCATTGTTCAAGATAGGTCTTTATTTTATATCCAGTCAAAACAATATTGGATGACTTGAAAAAACCTTAGGCGTCACTCACGAAAAAACTAGTTTCCCTATTTTCTTCCTTAATATAATCTGGTTTCTTAAAAATCTATTCCGATTTAATCCTGCCATGAGCGGCTAATTCGCCGTCTCATAGACTCTGATGGATAAGATATACTCAATTTCTTAGTTTTACTGCAAAAGTTGGGGGTATTGTCTCTTAAACGCAAGAGACAAAATTTCATAGGGGATTATTATATTGAATAAAGGAAACCCATTCCCGTAAGCTACCTGCAGAAGTTGATGAAGAATAATTTAATTATTTCAATTAGATCTACTTTAATAATTAGGGGATATAATATATAAGTTTATCGAGGTGGACGAAAATTTGGGTCTCTGCAACATATCAATTCCAACCTACATGTTGCCTCTTACTGCTGAAGATAAGTAATTTTATTCATGGAATCAGCCTTGAGTTGGATTTTTATGCGATTTTAATTCACCCCATTTTGAATATAATTAATTGTAAATCCTAGTCTTTTATTTTATTTTTTAATATGGTAAGGAGGTGACTTTAATTCCTGAGATCTTGTTGTTGGAGGCGTTTTCATTAGATCAATTTACAAAAAAAAAAAAAAATCCTTAAAATCTGGTAATTTGGATTTCTTTCTTCATGTGTTGTGCTTCTTTGACCCTTTATTGTGTTCCTCCTCTTTTAAAACCTCTGCAAAATTCTTATTGTAATACCCCGATATTCGACAGTGGTTGGCCGAATGGAATATAAGTAATGATTTTTCTTCTCATAACACAGAGGCCTTTTCAGCACAGTTGGATCCAGAGTTGGCAGAAAACTCTACAGTTAAGCATGCTCGGGAGGGAGTAATCCATGGATGGGTGACCATCCAGGAAGTTACTATTGGATTACCGCAGTGATGCCCGTTGAAAAACCCCACGCTGTCGGATAACCGCAGTGGATAAGTGGGGAAAGTATCGATGGAGGGACGGGTCATTACAAATGGTATCAGAGTCGATGACGGTTCACCTGTCGAAGGTGGGAAGGTATGTTGAACAGGGTTTCTCCAGGTGCTTGTATTATGAGGGACATGGAACGTCAGAGATCTGGGCTTGAATATATTCAGGAGCCAAGGACGACTCCAATTTAAGGTGGTGGTATTGTAATACCCCGATATTCGACAGTGGTTGGCCGAATGAAATATAAGTAATGGGTATGTCCTTTCCTAACAACGAGGCCTTTTCAGAACAGTTGTCTCCAGAGTTGGAATAAAACTTCGCAATTAAGCTTTCTCGGGAGGGAGTAATCCATGGATAGGTAACCATCAGAGAAGTCACTACTGGATTACTGAAGCGATGCCCGTTAAAAAACGCGACACTGCCGGATAACTGCAGTGGGGATAGTATCGGTGAAGGGACGGGTCATTATAATTATTATTTTTTGTAGCTTTTCAGCTTTGTTTTTTAGTATCACCTTGTTTAGATGGTTAGAAGGGTGATGTGTATAAGTGAACAACCCAGCTTCCTTGACGTTTCCCCTCTTCCTATATACCTCTGAATAGGTTTTTTCATTCTATAAATCCTCATCTATGTGTTTTTGTATCGCCATGTTTTGTTGCTTAACATGGTGATGTGTTAGATTTATTTTATTTAATATGGAAATTTCAAGGAGTTTATCTGTTTGCAAATCAAGCATGAGGTTTTATTTTAAGGTTGCAACATGAGTCTGAGTTGCATAGGGTTTATTCTACCGGTTTTTTGAGAGTTTTTATGGATAATTTTAACATAAAAGAGTGGGTGTGTTCTGAAGTTTTTCCAATATGTTTCCTACAAAAGAATACCCTTTTCATAATCATAATATGTCTTTCCAGCAATGTTTTCTGGTGATCTCATATTTATTTTGGTTTAATAGAGAATCTTGTGTTGTTTTTTTAGCCATCTCTTTAGAAATCCAGATAGTTGTTACTCGATTTAAGTCAAATCTTGTAAGCTTTTTGTAACCAATCAATTTCAAATTCAGAACATTATATGTCTATCTTTGGGGTGAAGTTTGAAATGCATAACTTTCCTGTAATTTTTGATATTGTTGTTCCATGAGCATTGGTTGGACTAGTCTCAAATCCATTTGACTGAAGATTAGACTACCCCCTGGAAAATGCAGTAAACTACTATGAGTTCTCTTTCTTTGGTTTATTTACATTTCATCTATATCTGCACCCTATGTGGTAATTTAATTATTTATTTTATTTTTAATCTGGTAGTGTTGTCTATTTATATTTAATATGTCTATTTATATTTAATATGTGCTACAGTTGTTATGCTTCAATAACATTTTCCTTAGTATGTTGTTTCTTTCTTAGCTTTTTGTCTTATATCTTGCCGCAGGTTTAGTTATGTCAATAATATACACTTTTTTAATACCTGCTATTTTCAATAATTTTGTTTTCTTCTGGTTGTTGGGATTTTTCGAACAACATAAATATGATTTGGTCTCAGTTTCTATTTGTCCTAATATCTCTAAAAATCTGATTTTTATCTGTCGGTCTACCTTTTTTCAGTCTAGCAATTTGTGTTACTAATCATATTTGTTTTTGTTTTTTGTTCCATATGAAAATACTTTCTTGGAAAGTTTAAGGCATATGCACGCCTTTAACTAGGGATCATCTTAATTATCTATGTCAGTTTTACAAACCTGACATAATTTTCTTAGCCGAGACAAAAGCGTTATTGTCTCATATGAAAATGTTTTTAAAATAGTCTCATTTTCGAGACTGGTTTATTGTTCTTCTGTGGGGATATCAAAAGGGTTAGCCATCTCTTGGTACAACAATGTAGAAATGAAATTAACTGAGCCATTTAGAATCAACTCTAGGGGATAAGAATATTTTGATTAGTTATGTTTACGGAGCAACAAATGTTTATTATAGGATAAAACAATGGACATATATTGTAAAATTTTCTCTACAGGTAAATAACCCATGGATATTAATTGGGGATCTAATCGTTATTTTTGATCCAGGAGAAAAAAAGGGGGAAATAAAGCGTCTTCGAGCAACAAATCATTTATAGTTCAAATAATTGACTTTATGGGCCTGCTGGTGAGCGTCGTTTACTCAACAAAATAAAAAGATATTTCCCACTAATTAAATATAATATAGCGGTAGTAAGAGATCGTTCCCACGAAGAGTAATGCAATTGTTATGTTATCTAAATCAGCGAAAATATAAAAGAAGGATAATAAGGAAAAGATATTGAAGAAATCCTTCGCAATTACTAACCGATAACTCAACATTGTACCCGTTTATCTCTTGTTAGAAACAATTGTCACCAACCATAGGAAAGCAGGTATGCTTAGCAATCCCCAAAAACTCCATATATCACCGGATACGGAAGCGCTCGACTACCGGATTCTATTCAAAAGAACCACCTTGACACGGAAGCGCTCGACTACAAGATGTAATTCCCAGAATGCAATAAGATTTATGAATTTAGGTTTGATCCCAGCAGTAAAACTCGGTACGCTCGGTCCACTTACTGGTGTTGTCTTTACTCGCAATTGCTCCACAAAATCCCTCCATAAGGTCTTGTGATTTCTACTTGTGTAGGAGTTAAGAGACAATTACGGGTCGACTCAACTCTCTACTAGCATTAGAATGATTAATAAACTAATCTTGTTGTGCACCCAAACCAATCTAAGAACCAATCATAAACCTTCGATATGGTAAAAACAATCCACAATGAATCAATTTAAAACTTGAAACAAACTTGCAAATAATTGAGCTTCACAATTAGAAATTTGAATTCATCCTTACAATATAAAAGAGATAATTCTCCCCCCTAAGGGGGAGAAAAACGGTAAAAAGAAGATATGTGTTCAGAAGATATTCGATGTAAAATTTTACCTAGGGTTCCCTATATATAGAGTTTTGTAACCTCCTCTCTAAGAAAACTAGAAACCTAGCAAAAATAGGAGATTGCACCTCCTCTTGAATTGTGTCATGTGCATCAAACCCCGTGCAAAATAACTTACCAAACTCTGGCCAAAAACTCACGGCCAAAGCTGGAATAGTTGCACCCTTTAGATCGTGTAAAACTTTGGCTAAGCCTATTGGGTTTGCACTACAGCTGCAGAAGCCCAACTGATGTCTTCATTGGCTTTTACAGTGGGCTTTCAAATCCATCCCATTATATCCATTTCTCAAACTCGACCATTGCTTCCTCTCTTTATCAAAGCATCACTTCTTCTCGTCACATGCTTCTCCATTACTTCCCAGCATCTGTGTATATTGCCATGCATTTCCATCACCGATGCCTATTTCTTCACATCTCGTCCTCATCTGCCATTATTAACTAAAGTTCCACCAGTTAACCACCAAACCACCATTGCCTGCTACTCCTCATCGACTATGCTTAACCCCAGCTCGAACTCAGCTGCCATCATAACCATGCATGTCGACAGCAAGTTCATCAAATCCAAGATCGTCGTCACTACAGCTCCAACCCACAGCGTCATTCCATCTTCTCATGGCAGCAGCACTACGTTTCGAGCTCTTCACATCATCTCCAACTTCACCAGCAAAATCCACACTAGTTCATCATCACTTCTGTCATCTCCCTGAGTTCGTCATCATCACATCGTCATTAATATTGGCAACATCATCCCGAGTTCTTAGTTGCATAATCCAACTCGAGCTGCACCATATCCATCGAGTTGTTCAGCAAACTCCATCTACAAAAGCAACATCATCCACCCTCTATCTACCAAGCTCCCAGGAAACTCGAGCTTTACCTTCCATCATTGCCATAATATTTTAACTTTCTCTTCCAATCTCTACAACTAGCATACCCTTCTTTCCTCGAGTTTAATGTCCATCAGCTGCAACTCCTCGATCACTCCTATTCACGTCCATCCCTGTGTTCTTCACTGAAACCATCCTTGCTGACAAACTCCACCGGTCCTACCAGATATCGAGCCCACTACAACCACCAGCCCTTAAGTCCATCTCCTCACCAGATGTGAAAGCAATCCATCCTCAGTCGTTCAACCTTCAATTCCAAACTCTATAACATGCATGCCATACAACGCATGTTCTCTTCCCTGACTATTGCCATGCCATCCCTGTCCTTCTCTGCCCAGTTATTCGTGCTCAAATCATCATGGTTCCGGCACTTACAACAGCCACAGCCATGCATGCCATCGACTGGCAGCATCTCCATCTCTGCATACTCCTTCCAGCGCTACTCGTCATTGCTTCAAACTGTCGACTGTCGATCTCTCTCCATCACGGTCCATGTAAACTCAAACCCAATACCGATTAACAACAGCAGCATCCATACGTCCCTGCCTTGAATCTAGCATTAACTATTTTATATCTCCAGCAACATAACGCACTGTGGCAGCATCTTCATTAACTCCTCCTTCCGTCACCACGAGTTCTCAGCAACTCATGTCTTCTACCATGCAGCACCAAAGTATCACCTCAGTTCCAGCAGCAAATCCATGCTCATCACCGTACACTGCCATGCATTCTGGAAGAAACTCATTGCATAGCTCACTTCTCACTCCGTTCAATGTCTGTCAGCAACAGCCAACAACTTAACCTTCATCTTCTCAAGTTCTCTCTCGCGTGAACTTCCCGTCTCTCTTTTGGCAAATTGAATGATTTCTTGTTCTTTTTGGGAATAAGCTCCAAAATTCCCATAAAATATAAAACGAAGCTAATAATACAATTTCACACGAAAACTAACTAAGAAAGCATAACCATTCGATACTTAGAGAGGTGTTTTTACACACCTATCAAATTCCCCCACACCCAAACTTTGCTAGTCCTCGAGCAAACAAAACGAAAAAAAAAATATAATACAACTCAATGTCGTGAGGATACGGTTACTCTTAGCATGAATAACAGGCCTTTAAACCCCTAGGTGTCCCTAGTGGACGAGTTATAGTCTCGTTAGGGCTTACGAGAGATATACCCACAAAACCTTTTAGCCAAAAAGAATAACAAACAATTAGCAATTACTCCCCAGCAACGGCGCCAATTTTGGTGAGCGTCGTTTACTCAACAAAATAAAAAGATATTTCCCACTAATTAAATATAATATAGCGGTAGTAAGAGATCGTTCCCACGAAGAGTAATGCAATTTTTATGTTATCTAAATCAGCGAAAATATAAAAGAAGGATAATAAGGAAAAGATATTGAAGAAATCCTTCGCAGTTACTAACCGTTAACTCAACATAGTACCCGTTTATCTCTTGTTAGAAACAATTGTCACCAACCGTAGGAAAGTAGGTACGCTTAGCAATCCCCAAAAACTCCATATATCACCGGATACGGAAGCGCTCGACTACCGGATTCTATTCAAAAGAACCACCTTGACACGGAAGCGCTCGACTACAAGATGTAATTCCCAGAATGCAATAAGATTTGTGAATTTAGGTTTGATCCCAGAAGTAAAACTCGGTACGCTCGGTCCACTTACTGGTGTTGTCTTTACTCACAATTGCTCCATAGAATCCCTCCATAAGGTCTTGCGATTTCTACTTGTGTAGGAGTTAAGAGACAATTACGGGTCGACTCAACTCTCTACTAGCATTAGAATTATTAATAAACTAATCTGGTTGTGCACCCAAACCAATCTAAGAACCAATCA
Source organism: Papaver bracteatum (assembly GCA_023529315.1). NCBI lineage: Eukaryota > Viridiplantae > Streptophyta > Magnoliopsida > Ranunculales > Papaveraceae > Papaver > Papaver bracteatum. The sequence goes on from JAJJWX010002616.1 coordinate 390,186, forward strand.
TAAACCTTCGATATGGTAAAAATAATCCACAATGAATCAATTTAAAACTTGAAACAAACTTGCAAATAATTGAGCTTCACAATTAGAACTTTGAATTCATCCTTACAATATAAAAGAGATAGTTCTCCCCCCTAAGGGGGAGAAAAACGGTGAAAAGAAGATATGTGTTCAGAAGATATTCGATGTAAAATTCTTCCTAGGGTTCCCTATATATAGAGTTTTGTAACCTCCTCTTTAAGAAAACTAGAAAACCTAGCAAAAATAGGAGATTGCACCTCCTCTTGAATTGTGTCACGTGAATCAAACCCCGTGCAAAATAACTTACCAAACACTGGCCAAAAACTCACGGTCAAAGCTGGAATAGTTGCACCCTTTAGATCGTGTAAAACTTTGGCTAAGCCTATTGGGTTTGCACTACAGCTGCAGAAGCCCAACTGATGTCTTCATTGGCTTGTACAGTGGGCTTTCAAATCCATCCCATTATCTCCATTTATCAAACTCGACCATTGATTCCTCTCTTTATCAAAGCATCACTTCTTCTCGTCACATGCTTCTCCATTACTTCCCAGCATATGTGTATATTGCCATGCATTTCCATCACCGATGCCTATTTCTTCACATCTCGTCCTCATCTGCCATTATTAACTAAAGTTCCACCAGTTAACCACCAAACCACCATTGCCTGCTACTCCTCATCGACTATGCTTAACCCCAGCTCGAACTCAGCTGCCATCATAACCATGCATGTCGACAACAAGTTCATCAAAGCCAAGCTCTTCGTCACTACATCTCCAACCACAGCGTCATTCCATCTTCTCATGGCATCAGCACTACGTTTCGAGATCTTCACATCATCTCCAGCTTCACCAGCAAAAGCCACACTAGTTCAGCATCACTTCTGTCATCTCCCTGAGTTCGTCATCATCACAGCGTCATTAATATTGGAAACAACATCCCGAGTTCTTAGTTGCATAATCCAACTCGAGCTGCACCATATCCATCGAGTTGTTCAGCAAACTCCATCTCCAACTGAAACATCCTCCACCCTCTGTCTACCAAGCTCCCAGGAAACTCAAGCTTTACCTTCCATCATTGCCATAATATTTTCACTTTCTCTTCCAAGCTCTGCAACTAGCATACCCTGCTTTCCTCGAGTTTAATGTCCATCAGCTGTAACTCCTTGATCACTCCTATTCACTACATCTCTGTGTTCTTCACTGAAATCATCCTTGCTGCCAAACACCACCGGTCCTACCAGATATCGAGCCCACTACAACCACCAGCCCTTAAGTCCATCTCCTCACCGGAAGTGGCAGCAAGCCATCCTCAGTCGTTCAACCTTCCATGCCAAACTCTATAACATGCATGCCATACAACGCATGTTCTCTGCCCTGACTATTGCCATGCCGTCCCTGTCCTTCTCTGCCCAGTTGCACGTGCTCAAAGCATCATGGTTCCGGCACTTACGACAGCCACAGCTATGCATTCCATCGACCGGCAACATCTCCATCTCTGCATACTCCTTCCAGCGCTACTCGTCATTGTTTCAAACTGTCGATCTCTCTCCATCACGGTCCATGTAAACTCAAACCCAATACCGATTAACAACAGCAGCATCCATACGTCCCTGCCTTGAATCCAGCATGAACTATTTTATATCTCCAGCAACATAACGCACTGTGGCAGCATCTTCATTAACTCCTCCTTCCGTCACCAAGAGTTCTCAGCAACTCTTGTCTTCTACCATGCAGCACCACAGTATCACCTCAGTTCCAGCAGCAAATCCATGCTCATCACCGTACACTGCCATGCATTCTGGAAGCAACTCATTGCATAGCTCACTTCTCACTCCGTTCAATGTCTGTTAGCAACAGCCAACAACTTAACCTTCATCTGCTCGAGTTCTCTCTCGCGTGAACTTCCCGTCTCTTTTTTGGCAAATTGAATGATTTCTTGTTCTTTTTGGGAATAAGCTTCAAAATTCCCATAAAATATAAAACGAAGCTAATAATACAATTTCACACGAAAACTAGCTAAGAAAGCATAACCATTCGATACTTAGAGAGGTGTTTTTACACACCTATCAAATTCCCCCACACCCAAACTTTGCTAGTCCTCGAGCAAACAAAACGAAAAAAAATATAATACAACTCCATGTCGTGAGGATACGGTTACTCTTAGCATGAATAACAGGCCTTTAAACCCCTAGGTGTCCCTAGTGGACGAGTTATAGTCTCGTTAGGGCTTACGAGAGATATACCCACAAAACCTTTTAGCCAAAAAGAATAACAAACAATTAGCAATTACTCCCCAGCAACGGCGCCAATTTTGGTGAGCGTCGTTTACTCAACAAAATAAAAAGATATTTCCCACTAATTAAATATAATATAGCGGTAGTAAGAGATCGTTCCCACGAAGAGTAATGCAATTGTTATGTTATCTAAATCAGCGAAAATATAAAGAAGGATAATAAGGAAAAGATATTGAAGAAATCCTTCGCAGTTACTAACCGTTAACTCAACATAGTACCCGTTTATCTCTTGTTAGAAACAATTGTCACCAACCGTAGGAAAGCAAGTACGCTTAGCAATCCCCAAAAACTCCATATATCACCGGATACGGAAGCGCTAGACTACCGGATTCTATTCAAAAGAACCACCTTGACACGGAAGCGCTCGACTACAAGATGTAATTCCCAGAATGCAATAAGATTTGTGAATTTATGTTTGATCCCAGCAGTAAAACTCGGTACGCTCGGTCCACTTACTGGTGTTGTCTTTACTCTCAATTGCTCCACAGAATCCCTCCATAAGGTCTTGTGATTTCTACTTGTGTAGGAGTTAAGAGACAATTACGGGTCGACCCAACTCTTTACTAGCATTAGAATGATTAATAAACTAATCTGGTTGCGCACCCAAACCAATCTAAGAACCAATCATAAACCTTCGATATGGTAAAAACAATCCACAATGAATCAATTTAAAACTTGAAACAAACTTGCAAATAATTGAGCTTCACAATTAGAACTTTGAATTCATCCTTACAATATAAAAGAGATAGTTCTCCCCCCTAAGGGGGACAAAAATGGTGAAAAGAAGATATGTGTTCAGAAGATATTCGATGTAAAATTATGCCTAGGGTTCCCTATATATAGAGTTTTGTAACCTCCTCTCTAAGAAAACTAGAAAACCTAGCAAAAATAGGAGATTGCACCTCCTCTTGAATTGTGTCACGTGCATCAAACCCCGTGCAAAATAACTTACCAAACTCTGGCCAAAAACTCACGGTCAAAGCTGGAATAGTTGCACCCTTTAGATCGTGTTAAACTTTGGCTAAGCCTATTGGGTTTGCACTACAGCTGCAGAAGCCCAACTGATGTCTTCATTAGCTTGTACAGTGGTCTTTCAAATCCATCCCATTATCTCCATTTCTCAAACTCGACCATTGCTTCCTCTCTTTATCAAAGCATCATGGTTCCGGCACTTACGACAGCCACAACCATGCATTCCATCGACCGGCAGCATCTCCATCTCTGCATACTCCTTCCAGCGCTACTCGTCATTGCTTCAAACTGTCGACTGTCGATCTCTCTCCATCACGGTCCATGTAAACTCAAACCCAATACCGATTAACAACAGCAGCATCCATACATCCCTGCCTTGAATCCAGCATGAACTATTTTATATCTCCGGCAACATAACGCACTATGGCAGCATCTTCATTAACTCCTCCTTCCGTCACCACGAGTTCTCAGCAACTCTTGTCTTCTACCATGCAGCACCACAGTATCACCTCAGTTCCAGCAGCAAATCCATGCTCATCACCGTACACTGCCATGCATTCTGGAAGCAACTCATTGCATAGCTCACTTTTCACTCCGTTCAATGTCTGTTAGCAACAACCAACAACTTAACCTTCATCTGCTCGAGTTCTCTCTCGCGTGAACTTTCCGTCTCTCTTTTGGAAAATTGAATGATTTCTTGTTCTTTTTGGCAATAAGCTCCAAAATTCCCATAAAATATAAAACGAAGCTAATAATACAATTTCACACGAAAACTAGCTAAGAAAGCATAACCATTCGATACTTAGAGAGGTGTTTTTACACACCTATCATATGCAAGATGCGGGATATGAAGGAGCACCTTTCACTTGGTCGAACAACAAAAAGGGAGGAGAAAATATTTGTGAAAGAATTGACAGAGCTTTAATCTCTTATCAATGGATGGATACAGAACTTTCAGGACACAAAGGTAACTCACTTACCCAGAGTGGGCTCAGATCATACCCGATTTTTTTTAGTTTCAAACCTGAAAATAGGAAATTACAGAAACCATTCAGGTGTATTAGATCTTGGTTATCTCACCCCCAACACTAACATATGTAGTAACTGCTTCTTGGAGACTTAACTCAGATAACCCTTCCAATAATGATCTTCATTCGAATCTTAAACTCCTCTCTTCGGATTTATCTCATTAGAATACCGATGTTTTCAGAAATATTCACAAAAATATAAAAACTCTAAACAATAAAATAGAGAGTATCCACAAATCTGGTAATTTTTCTACAAACATAGAAAAAACAAAAAATCTACAAGATGAACTAAGAAAATGGTACGAAATAAAAAACGATTACTATCACCAGATCTCTAGGGATAAATTCTTTAGTGAATATGATCAAAACACTGAATACTTCCATACGTCAGTATCAAATAGAAAAAGGATTAATTCAATCAATATAATTCTCTTAGAGAGCCATCGGGTCTGTGTCTATCAGATAGAGACCAAATTTATTCTATTTTTGTCAATCAGTTTACATAGATCAATACTTCTCATATCAACAATTATGATATTGATCTCTTAAATATAATTGTTCCTTGCATTCTGAAGAAGAAAATTTATCCTTTTATGAAATTCCTTCGAAGGAAAAAATTTGGGCTACTATTACGAATATGAATCAATGAGAGGCTCTTGGTCCGGACGGTTTCCAGCCCGATTTTTTTAAAGCTAATTGTAGTTGCATGAATTCTCACACTACACCCTATTCAAGAATTTATCAATATTTATGACATAATTTGAAGATTAAAGACACTTTTTCATTAATTTGTTCTGAAGAAATTATAGAAATCAAGAACACAGAACACTTGATAAAAGATTTTCTCTCTCCTAAAAAACTTTCCTAGCACTCAAAAATTACTCTCCCTTTATTGAACTATTCATCCCCTTTATATAGGTATTTACATAGTGGATTACAGCTCATGACAGCTCATTTACAGCTAAGATCCCCTTCAATTTTGGATCTGAGTAACTGCGATAAATCGCAGTTAGCACCGCCTTTATCTTTCGCAGGTTTTATTGATATATCGCAGACATGTCACACTTTCTTCGTGTTTCTGTCGTTTTCAATCATTAAATCCTTTGTTTAAGTCATCTTTGGATGTCTTCGCAGGATATCATTGTTGTATCGCAGAACAGTCGTTTACTATCGATGTATCGCAGTACTGTTGTTTATTTGTCAGGAATATTGTTGTGACAATATTCTGATCCTACATCTTGCCTCTTCTCATAACTTTTCTGCGAAGAAGATAAAGATCATGAGAATTTAAGCTTCTTGATTAATCGCAACTCCTTGTCTTTTCATATTCCCTGCATTCTGACACATCTCTGCATCCATCGCTAGATATTTGATGCGTGTTTTTTCTCCCATTTATCTCTTGACACGTCTTTTTTCAACCGTTGAATTCTGACCATTCATATCCTTTCTTTATTAAATGCATTGATGTTCTCGAGAATCTCCTTTTCTTATAAATATCTTCTTCGCTAATTCCCCCCTCTTCTTTTTACTCTCTCTTTTATTTCTTCTCTGCAACTCTTCTGTTCTTCATCTTCTTCCGCAAATTCCGGATCTATTACTGTTTCAATTTTATTTCTTTATTCTTCTTCATCCAAATCATCGTTCTCATACTAAAAAATGGCCCCTGCTAAAAAATTAGGTCAATCCACTCTTAAAAAACACCAGCAGAAACTTCAATCCTTAGGTTTCACACTTTCTGAGATTCCTGATCAATCTTCTGACTCTGATCTCTCCATTGATCTAGCTTCAGGGTTTCCTTCTTCTAACAAGAAGATCCTTGTTTCTCTAGGTCAATTAGAAGCTGGCCTTCCTATTCCTCTTTATAACCCAGATCTCCCTCTTTTTTATGAGATTATTTCTCATGTTAAATTTTCGCGAGCAATCTGCCAATTAAGTGGAGATTGTATTCGTCTCATTCTTGAATATGCCTCCCGTGGAGCTGGTAAAGGATCCCTTTATCCTGATACTGCGAAACATCCTGATTTTGAAAATATCCCAATTATTCCAGCGAAATATACCGTGGAGAATTTCTTTGCGAATTATCAAGTGATTCCAATGAAAAAAGAAAGCACGTGTTGGGATGTTCGTTTGAATAGGGATAAAAAAGTTGCGAAGGATAAAATTCTTATGCAAGATATAGACTATCATTCCACAAGAAACAATGGTCCACGCTTCTCCAAGGATGATAAATGGTGCATATTTCCTCTCCTCCTTGAAGGTCCATATATTTCTGGTACTCTTAACCTCCCTGCGAATCCTGCATATCTTGCGGCTTATCATCCTTGGGTTTTTAATTGGCCTAAAAAGGATTCTGAGGTATATCTCGCGAAGTTAATTATTATTCGCAGATTTAGATAAGTATATTATTCTTATTAATTATTTAATTATCTTTTATCAGATTGGAAAAATGAAGGCTAGCTACGCCAATACTGGGAATCCCAATCTCCTAAATTTTTTGAAAACCTTCACAGATGAAGTAAGAAACATTCTTTTATAATTTTCAACAATAAATTGTTGCCTCTGTTTCTTATCTTTATGTGTGATTGTTTTCAAGGAAATTCCTTTTCTTGCGGTTGTTGAAGCCAAAGATAAAGGCAAAAGAGTATTAACTTCAAATGAAAGCTCTGGTACTTCTCCTCGCCGTAACAAAGATCAAACCACAGATGATCCTCCAGAGAAGAGAAGAAAAACTCAACCACTTCTTCCACTTAGAGAGATTCCTATTATCGCTAAAAAAGATAAAGAATTTGAAGAAAATGATGGGGTAAACCATAATGTCACTGTGGGTACTTTAACACGTTTTTCTTCCGCAAGAATTAGATCTGCGATGGGTATCTCTCGACCTGAGACTCCAATGGATCAATTATCAAATATTTTTAGGAATCCGATGCAAGGTGTTGGTGAGGATGAAATTGCTCGTACTTGCGATTATCTCTCGAAAATCTGCGATACTTCGATCTTAACTAATAATAAAGATCTCAAAGGAGTTTCCAGATTTATCGACTCAAGTTTTCTTCATGCGTTAACTTCACTGGTATGCCCCTTTCCTTTGTTTTTCTTGTAGTAAATTTTACATTTATTATAAGTATCAAAGATCTTTTACTTATCTTCACTCATTTTCTCTTTTATGTCGCAGATTGCTAGAGCTTCTTTTTCTGTTGCTTCAGAACTAGAAAACAGATTATCAACATCGCAGAAAAGGCTTACTGATTCACAATCTGAATCTGCGACACTTCGCAAGAAAAATAAACAATATGAAGCTGAAATAGCCCTTCTCCGCGAGAAATGTAAACAATTGGAAGTATCTGGGAACACTGAGCTCCTTAACAAAAATAAATCTCTTGAAGTAGAAATTGAAGTTCTTCAACAGAAATTAGTTGACAAGGAGAAGTTCTGCAAACAAGTTATTGGTATAAATCTTTCTTCTCTTTAATTTTTTTTTTTTTTTTTACTTTTCTTTATTCTCGCTACTTTAGCTTATTTGAGCAACCATTTTGCAGATGCCTATAATCTTACTGATGAAGATCTTATTCTCAATTCTTTTGATGAACCCATAGATGAAACCACTCTTCTTCAGTGTCTTAATGATGCTTTAAATAATTATTCTGATGATAAAATTAATATTTTGTCTCTTGATGAGCTTAAACATCATGTTTCCCTTATGAGAATGGACTATAGATCTACCTTGAGTATGTCCAATAGCTTAAAAACTTGCAGAGATGAATTTATAGAAAAAATAAAAGTCTTAAAAGCTAAGAAGAGTGAACTTGAGAAGGATAAAGAACGCATTACTCTTCAAGGCGCTGAAGCTCTATCAAAATTTCGCAATACCCTTGTTGATACTGAGCTTGACAGAGATAGACTTAAGGATGAAAATATTAAACTTCTTAAGAGAGAAAAACAAATCCGTTCCCATCTTCTCATTCAAAATGATGATGAATTCGCATGGGCTGCGACAATTCTCGATAATGCTAGGAAAAACTTAGCAATAGATGTCAGTCTTCATACCGAGCAAGCAACCTTGATACAAGAAATAATTCATGAAAGAGAAGGTTATTTATTGCTCCTCTAACATCTTTATATTTTTTGTAGATTCTTGATAAATTTCTAACTTGTTATTGTATCATCGCAGAATCTGAAGAAAAACATTCTACAAGAATAGCAGAACTTGAAGAAGAAAAAAGTAGTCTTGCGAATAATCTGGCTTCCCGCAATGATAAAATCACTAGACTGCGAAAGAAAATAAAGATATCCAATTCCAATTTGCGTAGTAACCTTCTCACTGTTCGTAATAATGCTATTGAGAAAGTTTGTAAAGATAATGATCTTCCTCTTAGTCTATATCCTTGCCTCTTGGAAAATATCCCAGCCAGTTCTGAAGTACCAGTTATTTCTGACAGTGAGGCTGATATAAATGAGAATGAAAGCGAAGATGAAGAAGAAACCGATGATGAAGATAATGAAGACGAAGATGAAGATAATGGTGAAAATAAATCTCAATAGTTTTGCTGCTTATTTTTGATCTTCTCCTGTATTTTTCTCTTTCTTTCTTGCGATAATTATCTGCGACGAATTGTATCATTCTTTATGCAAGATACTTGTAACTCCTGATGTTCTTCAATATATATATAAATTCCTTTTTTGCCTCTATTTGTCTGTTTTTTATATGAATTTTATCATATAATGATGAATAACAATATTTATTGCTCCTATACATCGTTCCCATATTTGCCTCTTGTTATTAATCTAAAATATGATAAATAAATCACCGCAAATTTTTCTGCGATATATATTTTTCTGCGACATAATTGCTCTTGTGGTCTTATTTCGCCTTCCTATTTAAAGGTCTTATTATGCCACTTTTATGCGACAAGATCGCAGGACATTCTTACTTTACATGTAATAATCCATTGATCTTGTCTTACCATTATTTTAATTTCTGCAACAATATGATAAATCTAAGCCATCTTGTGAGATTAATCTCTCTTTGCTTTTTAAGACTTATGACATTGCCGTCTTTGCGATGAAATCGCAGGACGTCTTTGCGAGTTATTTCCTCTTATTATTGATTTCATTTATCTCATATTTTGATCTTATCGCAAAAACCCATTGATCTCATCTTAACATTTCTCTTTAGGCTTTTTGGCCAATCATGCGACAATATGACGGGCCTAAATACTCTTGCGAATATAAAGTCCCATGACATTGCTGTCTCTGTCACGCGACAATATGACGAGCCTAAATATTTTTACAAATATAAAGCCCCATGACATTGCCGTCTTTTTTGATACACAACTCCCTAATGGAGGGTATCGCCCTTATCTCTCCCCCTGGTTGCCCCTTCAAGGATTATACATCGGCCATACAAGACTAGCACTTTTCCATCCGGTTCTGCCAACAACCAGTTGTTTTCGAATCCTTGTCCTTTATGCCTTATATGGCTTATAGTTACAAGACTTCACCCTAAGTGGGGTTTTCTTCGGGTCGAACACATCGTAAGCCAAGACTTGCCATGGATGGCCAGGGTAGGTTCATCCATCCCGGGCACCCACAGCTCAACCGTGTACCTCGGCGCCTTGATCATACATTGCATTCCTTAGGAGAAACTCTCGGGCGCCCAACCAGGGTATAACCTTATATAATTGGGAATCCAAGTTATCTCTCCCGGATGGATTTTCTATAATCCCAAATCTCCATAACTAGGTTCCAGCAGCGGTATAGCCTTTCCCATAGCCATGCAAAGAGATACCCCCCTTATGACGCACTTTAAGGACATTGCCTCTTACGGAATAGAATCCGCGAACTAAGGTGTACACCATAAAAGTTCGTCCCGTTCTTATATATTTTTAGGCGATTTACGCCCTTCTTATGCATTTGCATTAAAAATTCCTATATGATTAGAAATCATCATCTTTTTCTATTTTAATAGAAAAATTCTCATTTTTGAGCAGATTTTTTCTTTCAATTCTCACAACAGAGTTTTTCATTTGTTCGCAATATGATATTGTTGCACTTCTTTTCTTCTGTGTCGAATGATTATTCGAAATTTCTTTTTACTTATTTATCTTATACTTGTTTGTTCTCCTGCGAAGAATGAAGGTTTCTACTTTTCCCCATCTTTGTATGATTAATCGCCATTGAATCTTTTAGGACAAAATTATTCTTGAAGTATATCCTTTTCCCGCAACTCTATATTGTCCACCATCAATTTCTCAGCTCTCTGATTTTGCCTCTTGTTATGTTGCCAATTACGATTTCGGGCATTCCTTTCTTCGCAAGTATTAATGTCAACTTCATAACACTTTTTGCCTTCAAACCAATCACCTTTAATTATCCCAATACCATGAGGATGTGGAAACTTTATGCATTGATGATATGTTGATGCTATACCCAAGATCCCATGGAGCCATGGTCTTCCAATTAAGGCATTGTAAGGAGATTCTATATCTACTACACAAAACTTGATTTTTGAAGATATCTTGTTCAACGAAATTTCCATAGTAATTTCTCCTTTTGGCTTGTTTGCAGTGCCATTAAAACCATAGATCTTGTAAGTTGAAGGTATTAACTCATCATCTCTTCCACCCATTGTGCGATATGTATGATAAAATAAAATGTCTACTGAGCTACCAGTATCAATTAAAATTTTATCTATTGCCCAAGAATCATTTGTTGCGTCATCATCATCTTCCTCTCCTTCTTCTCTGTATTTTGGATTTATCTCTAGCTTCACCACCAATGGGTTGTCATGCATCTTCCCAGGTTCTGGTATTTCTTCCGCAGTAAAAGAAATAACTTGTTTCTGTCATTCTTCTAACGGAGAAATCTTTGCAATATTCATCACTTCTCTTCCCTCTATATCCCTTGCAAATACTCTGCTTAGCACATTGTCATGGAAATCTTCTATCGTTTTCTGCGAATGTACAATTGAATTGCAAAATAGATTCCTTGATGTAGCTCCTACTTCAATGACAAATGTTTCGGCTTCTTTTGCAACATTAGCTCTGCGAATTTCTGGTGCTTGCGGAAATTGCTGCGGTTGTAAATATCTTGCTAGAAAATGATTTAATTTCCCCTGTTCAATCATTCGCAAAATAATTCTTTTTACATTTCTACAATTATGCACAGAGTGGCCATGAAAATGATGATAAGGACATAACTCTTGATTTTGTTTGTTAGGATGTGGTTCTTTCCCCATGTTCCAGGGTGAGGGTATGTTCTCCATCAGAATAATCGCTTCCCAAATCTTGTCTATTCCGGTGTTTAAAGGTGGAAATTTAATGTCTTCCCACATATTCCTCTGACCTCTTTGCTCTCTTGAATAATTCTGCCTCTGTCCACCATAAGTCTCATGCGGTTGATCAAACCTTGGGACCTTATTATTGTTATTGCGATAAAAATTTCTCTCCTTTTCCAATTCCTCCTGATCTCTACTCCCCATTGCTACTATCTTATGTTGATTATCAGTCTCCATTTTCTCTCGCGGGTTTTGAGAAGTACTTGCTACTGTATTAATCATCCTTGGTAATAAACTTCCATTTTCTGCGGCTAAATTTGTGCCTGTGTGAATTGGATAGGACTCCATCTCATTTTTTTTTCCTCCAAAGCAATATATTCTTCCTGCAATTCTCGCAGTTCTGTCATGGTAATTGTGTTTTTAACTCTGAAGACCTGGATATATAATAGATTCGTCGCAAACATAGCATTTATGAAGGATAAGATGAGATATCTTTCATCCACTCTTCCTGTCATTTCACTACACATTGTCCTCCATCTTATCGTTAAGTGCTTTAAACTCTCACCAACTCTCTGTTTCAATCCAAACACATCTTCAATCCCAGGTTGCGTAAAGTTATTTATGATGTATGCTCCTAAGAAAGTAGTTTGCAAATGCATGAACGAAGTTATTGTATTCTTTGGAAGACTTTCGAACCACTTCAATGCTTCGCCAGTCAAACTTGACGCAAAATATTTGCACTAAACGACGTCATGGTTCTCCCATTGTAGCATACATCGAATATAAGCTTTGATATGTTGGACAACACACGTTGTCCCATCAAATATACTGTTCAACACCGGTAAATTACATTTTGGAGGTATCCCTCCTAATTGTACCTCTTGAGTAAATGGAGTTTTCGCAGCTTCCTCGATTGCCTCATCAAGTTGTCTTCTTCCTCGTTCTCTTCTGTTATTTATCATTCCTCTCATTTCTGCTAATTCTCGCAAGATTTGTTCATTTCTATCAGAATTTTGCTCCATTGGCCTTTTCAACGCAACCTCTCTTCGTCTGCTTTCATGTCTTTCTTGTCTTGCGATGTTTCGCGCTTCTTCTCCAACATCTCCATTTTGCCTTCTTCTACGATTTTCTTCTTCTTGCAAGTTAATTTTCCTTTCATTCTCTTCCCCGCGAATTTCCTCATCCCTTATTGTTTCTCTTCGTTGCCTTTCTATGTCTCTACGAATTCTCTCATATTCCTCATTGATATTATCATTATTACGATTTTGCGCACGTCGTCGTTCTCGATTATCATGATTATTCTGACGCAACGCTGTTTGAATTTCTTGTTCTTCTACTTCTGCTCTCAATCTCTCTCTTTCTCCTGTTAAATGTACTTGCTCAATATAATGCCTTTTAATATCATCTTCGATTATTCTGCGATTTCTTCGAATCTCTTCATCACGTAACATTCTCCTTCTCTATTCTTGATTTTCTCCTTCATCCTGATTATGTCTAATGTCTAAAGTTTCACCGCGTGGAATGTAACGATCATTTATCACATTCTCGCCAATATTTTGTATAGGGAGATTTTGTCTTGTTTCTTCTCTATATGATCTTGAAACTGATCTCATGCTACTCCTTGATCTTCTATTTTGCAGCCTCAAATTTTCCATTCTTAATTCATGATTTTGCCTTGTAAGATTGGCACGTTCTTCTGCCTCTAATCTTCTTTCTTCCTGTATCCTTTGTCTTAAATCATCTATTACTTCATGTCCTTCATGAATTAATCCTCCATCCATTTCTTGATTTCTTTCCTCTTCCTGATTTTCCGCCTCTTCTATCGAATCCGACCTCCAAGTATGCACACTCACTCTATCGTAATCCTTATTTCTATCTTGTGCTCGTGTTTGTTGATTTGGTGGTTGGATTGAATTTTCTGCTCCATTTCTCATTCTACTCCTTCCTGATCTAATCCTTAAAGATCCCTCCAATTCACCTGTTCCTTCCCCTGCAATTCTTTTACTTCTTCTCACTGTTGTTGGTGGTTCTGATGTATTTCTTCTCCTTCTAGCCATTTCTTCAATTCTAATAATTTCTTCAAATCTTCAAGCTGTAATTTGAAATTTTTTAAATTGATTCCTCCCTGTTTCTGGGCGCCAAAATGTAGTTGCAGGAATTCCCACACTACACCCTATTTAAGAATTTATCAATATTTATGACATAATTTGAAGATTAAAGACACTTTTTCATTAATTTGTTCTGAAGAAATTACAGAAATCAAGAACACAGAACACTTGATAAAAGATTTTCTCTCTCCTAAAAAACTTTCCTAGCACTCAAAAATTCCTCTCCCTTTATGGAACTATTCATCCCCTTTATATAGGTATTTACATAGTGGATTACAGCTCATTTACAGCTAAGATCCCCTTCAATTTCGGATCTGAGTAACTGGGATATATCGCAGTTAGCACCGCCTTTATCTTTCGCAGGTTTTATTGATATATCGCAGACATGTCACACTTTCTTCGTGTTTCTGTCGTTTTCAATCATTACGTCACTGTTTAAGTCATCTTTGGATGTCTTCGCAGGATATCATTGTTGTATCGCAGAACATTCGTTTACTATCGATGTATCGCAGTACTGTTGTTTATTTGTCAGGAATATTGTTGTGACAATATTATGATCCTACACTAATAGGGAAGTTTTGGGCAAAGATATTATTTTCCCAATTTAAGACTTCTTTCTATTAGAGATTTTAAACCTGAACTTCAATCATTCCTATATTAACCTAATCCCGAAAATAACCACTCCAAAAACTCCGGCAGATTTTAGGCCCATAAGCTCAAGCAATATAATTTACAAGATAATTTCAAAGATTTTAGAAAACATGCTGAAACTTGTCCTAAACAATATAATATCCCCCAACCAATCAACTTTTCTTTCGGGTAGACAAATTAATCATAATATTTTCATAGCGCACGAACTTATTCACTAAATGAGAATTTCCAAAGCTAAGAAGGGATATTTATCTCTTAAACTAGATCTTTCTAAAGCTTTCGATAGAGTGGAGTGGGGTTTCATAAATAAAGCTCTTTTATCGCTTGGACTCCTTATGGGTTAATATGATTATGCAATGCATTTCAACCACCTCATTTTCCATTCTCCTTAATGGTTCCCAGGGCCAACGTTCAAAAATTATAGAGGTTTAATACAAGGAGATCCGCTCTTCCCTTATCTTTTCCTAATCTATATGGAAATTATATCCAGACTTCTGGGAAATGTAATTATGGAAAATAAAAAGAAAAAAAAGCTCTCTGGTCTTAAAATCAATAAAGATGCTCCGAATATCTCCCACATGTTATTCGCAGATAACTGTTTTGCATTCACAAAAGAGAATTTAGGAGTATTAGAGCATAGCTCGGTTGAACCCACCAAGCGTTGATATGTCAAGTTTGGTTGTCATTTTTTAGTGAATCAAAAACTCATTTAAAGAGTCGCTTGATTATTTACTAGAGTCGACTTCGTATATGTTAGCTAGAAAGTTACTAGGATATGAGACTTACAAGTATTACGTGAAGACTTGAAGAATGTGAAGAAGTAAGGAGCTACAATGACGACATCATCCTTCCACTTGAGGTTAGTAATATTTGACTTGAACTATTTTATTCCTAATGTATCTTTTAAGTCGTGCATATTGAAAACATAACTGCGTAGCTATGAATGATTATACTCTAGTTAGACATAGTATTAAGGAATTACAATACAAAGTATAACGTCTATCTTTTGAACTTCGTATATAAGCCATCAACATAATCGTATGAATGCTATTGTGATTATGTATGGGTATGAGTGAATATTTCATCCTAGGAAATAATGTTTTACATTCGTTTAAAGGAAGTACAATTCATAAACTTGTGTTATGAATTGAAAGGGAAATCGCTAGGCTTATTGGTATTGTTATTCATTGCAAATATTTGGATTACCAATATGTGTGTTTAGTATAACCGCTCATAACTTGTTTATGTATCTTGGTAAAACTATTCACAAGGCCTGACTTTTGTATTGGTATGACTTTTATTAGTGAAACCGATCTTAAATAATCACCTGAGATGGTATGATCGATTTTTTGTAATTGGTATGACCAACTCTAGACATTGGGGAACCGATCCTAGTAAGAGGTGATCAATAATTCACGAATAAAACGGGATGCTAATGAAATTTTCACGAAGACGCTTCAAGACCAAACAAAAGGACATATCAACTTGTTTAGATGGAATCATAAAGCCGAAGCTAAATGCATTCATCAAGGAGTTTATAAAGATTCAAGATAACCCCTAAAAATTCCACAACCGCACTCCCTACAAAGATATGGAAATTAAGCGCAAGTTCAAGAGAGCTCTCCCCCATTTGATGTCATTCTCGAGAGAACAACAAGAGAGACCTAACTTTTATGAGAAAATAAGGACTTTATTGGAAACACTAAGATACTTAGAAAATACAACTACTGGAAACAAACGTGGAAACCACCTCAAGAAGTTCCAAACTCAATTGCTCAAAAGATCGAGATAAGCACAGGGACAAGGGTTATGGATGACTAATGAACCAGAACAACACAAATAGACTGCCGTAATCTTTGAAACGTGGCAGTATCTAATGGTTTGGTGAGAATATTAGCCAATTGTTGTCCCGAGGGCACAAATTCCATAGTAACGATACCATTCTCATAAAGATCTCGAATAAAATGATACCTAATGCCAATGTGCTTAGTCCTTGAGTGCTCAACTGGATTTTCTGTTATGCGAATTTCACTAGTGTTGTCGCATAAGATCCTCATTACTCCACTGTTAATTCCATAATCAGCAAGCATTTGTTTCATATATAGAAGTTGAGTACAACATGATCCTGCAGCGATGTATTCTGCTTCACATGTTGAGATGGATTGTGAATTTTGTTTCTTGCTATGCAAAGCTACAAGATTCATTCCTACATAGTAGAAACCCCCCAATGTACTTTTTCTATCTTCCACACATCCTGCCCAATCTGCATATGAATAAGCAGTAAGATCAGTGTTAGTATCAAAAGTGTAAGATAGACCATACCCCGCAGTGTGATTAATGTAGATATAATCCTTTTGCAACTGCAAGATGAGACTCCTTTGGATTTACCTAAAACCTAGCACAACAACCAACACTAAAATCAATAGCAGGTCGAGTTGTTATAAGATATAGAAGGATTCCAATGATAGATCGATAAAGTTTTGATCCACATTTACACCTTTATCATCTTGATGCAGATTACCAGTGGTAGGCATATGAGTTAGTTTAGGGGCGGACTTATCAAGACCAAATCTTGAGACAAGATCTTTAGCATATTTCTCTTGAGATAAGTAAATTCCATCCATATGTTGTTGAATTTGTAATCCCAAAAAGAATTTTAATTCACCAACATTGTTTATTTCAAACTCCTTTCCAATAGATACTTGAAATTCTTGTGCAAGTGTCTTTGATGTTGATCCATAGATGATATCATCGACATAGACTTGGGAAATTACAACATCTTTCCCACTCCACTTGGTAAAAAGTGTTTTATCATCTCCCCCTCTTGAAAAACCTTTCCCAAGAAGAGATGAGGTCAGTTTTTCGAACCAGGCAGTAAGTGCTTGTTTTAATCCATACAGTGCCTTATTAAGTTTAAGGATGTGATCTGGGAAGTCAGGGTTTTCAAATCCCTTTGGTTGAGCTACATAGACTTCTTCCTTTAAGGTTCCGTTTAAAAAGGCAGATTTATGTCCATTTGAAATAGCTTTACCTTAATAAAACAAGCATGAGCTAATAACAATCTGATGGACTCAACGCATGCCACATGAACGAAGGTTAAAGTAAATTCCTTCGATTTATGAATATCCTTGAGCGACAAGTCTTGTTTGTTTCTAACAATAGTGCCAAACTCATCAAGCTTGTTCTTAAATATCCATTTGGTTCCCACAATATTGATATTTGTAGGACAAGGTACAAGCTTCCATACATCTTGTCTTTGAAATTGATTTAACTCTTCATCCATTGCATTCACCCATAAGGGATCACTACGAGCTTCATCAATATTCCTTGGTTCTACTTGTGAAAGATAATAACTAAAATTGCACAAATTTTGAAGTTGTCCTCTAGTCTTTGCTGTCGAATCTCTTCCTCCAATGATACTGTTTGGATCATGGTTTCTCTAAACCCAGAGGTTTCGTGGGGGGACACGTTCTTGTTCAACATGCATAGTCTGATAAGTGTTTTTCTCCTCGTCACTTGAAAGATCAGGATCAGTAACAGTAGGTGTAACTTAAACTAAATCAGGAACTTCCTTGACTTTCTCAGTTGTCTCAGATGGAGGAAATTCAACAGGAGAAAAATATGATGAAAATCTCTAATATCATCAATGATGACGTTTGCAGACTCCATCATCACTTGAGTTCGGAGATTAAAGACTCGAAAACCACGACTATTAGACGCATACCCCAAAAAGATACCCTCATCACTTTTAGTATCAACTTTCCCTCCCTGTTCTCGATCTTTTAGAATGTAGCACTTACTTACGAACACTTTAAGATAGTGTAAGTTGGGTTTTCTACCATACCATAACTCATATGGAGTGTTTAAGGTTTTAGATCATAGATACACACGGTTTGATCAAGTAGCATGCTGTGAAAACAGCTTGTCCCCAAAATCTTAGAGGTAAGTTTTTGTTATGGAGCATTACCCTGGCCATTTCCTGAATATTCATATTCTTTCTTTCAGCAACTTCATTATCTTGAGTAGTAATGGGTGGTGAGTATTGTTGAATAATCCCTAGTTTGTCACAAAATTCAAATACCTTGGTATCTTTGAATTCAGTGCCACGGTCATTTCTAATTTTCTTTAGTTTGCGACCTTGTTCATTCTGGATTCTATTAATAATAATCTTAAATTCACCAAGAGTTTCATTCTTATGAGAAAGGAATGCTACCCAAGTGAATCTGGTATAGTCATCTACCATAACTAAAGCATACTTATTTCCTCCAATAGTAGATTGTTGAATTGGTCCGAAGATATCCATATGAATTAAATCAAGTGGAGCCTTAGTGAGAATATCTCGAGATGACTTATGGTGAACTTTCGTTTGTTTACCCTTTTGACATGCATCACATACACCGTCAATCTTTGCATTGATTTTGGGAACGCCTCTAACATGTTCTTTATTAATGATCTTAGTTAAAAGATGATAATTGATGTGACCAAAACATTCATGTCAAAGATGTGTATATTCCACCTTAGTCAAATTGCAACAATTACTAAACTGAGTATCAAGGAGATAATAATTATTTTTACCACGAGTTCCTTGAAAAATTACTTTTTCAGTTTTGTGTACAATGTCACATCCATTTTCATTGAAGATAACTCTATGGCCTTCGTCACAAATTTGACTAATAGAAAGAAGATTTTCAGTCATACCTTTGACGTAGACTACATCATTGATTTATGGAACACCGGGAAGCTTGATCGTACCCTTCTTGCTAATGTAGAAACAACTTACATCTCCGAAAGTAACTGGTCCTCCTTCAAAGTCGCTTATGGAAACAAACCATGAAATATCACCAGTCATATATCGACTACAACCACTATCGAGAAACCATTGAAAGGGTGATGTTGATTTTAAAGCGAAAGCTCGCATACTAACACTACTTTTTTGTTTAGAATTTCTTGTTAGTACTGTACACATTTTAAGATAAGTAAACAGTTGTTCAGCTTTCTTGTGGAGATTGCTCCCAACTTTAAATACTTTTATGAAAATGTATACATGTATGTTGAGCATGATTGTGAGACTCACAAAACATACACTGGCCAACATCAATAATCTTCTTTAAGAAGTTCTTTCTTCTGTCAAGTTTTTCAAAGCATATACACTTTTTAACACTTGACTTACTATGATCCTTTATAGAGGAATCAGAGGAGTTATTCATCATTAATGAAGAAATTTTGACAGACTTCAAATCCTTATACTTCGCAATTTCTGCAACTAGATCACGGTTGATCTGGATTTGTTCATCCAACTTCCTTTGGAGAATAACAAGACTTTTAGAACATTCTCTAAGATTACAATTTATTCATGGTGAAGCATTTATAGAGACTTTACTATCCACAGAGTTAGATCGCTACAAACACAGACTATTGAGGTCTTAAACGTGTTTGCCTACTTTGATACCAATTGAAAAAGCGGGGGTCTAACAACCTCACCCAATATTTCGATTAGCAATCTATATGGACTAACTCTAATATACCTTTAAGAGAATCAACTGGACATTCAGACTCAATCTTAATAAAAAGTATATCAATGAGTTAATATCTCTATCTCTTGATTTGATCTATTCTCAAGCAAATAGAAATCTGCGAGTCTTTATTAAATACAAGAGAGATATAAACTTGGATGATATCAAAAACCAATATCCAAGGATTAATCAATTACCAATCAACAACCAAAGGTTGGATTTCACAATTGATCGATACAACGCACAACCTGTGATATTTCAATTATATAACAAAATATAATGGAGAATAGAAATAACATAGACACCAGAAATTTTGTTAACGAGGAAACCGTAAATGCAAAAAAAAAACCCGGGACCTAGTCCAGATTGAACACCATACTGTATTAAGCTGCTACAGACACTATCCTACTACAAACTAACTTTGGTCTGGACTGTAGTTGAACCCTAATCAATATCACACATTCAAGGCACAGTTGCACTCATTATGGCTCTGATCCCAGCAGGATACTACACACTTGATTCCCTTAGCTTTTCTCACCCACAACCAAGAGTTGCTACGACCCAAAGTCGAAGAGTTGAATAAAATATTTGTATCACACATAGAAGTATACGATAATAGATAAATCTATCTCCCACAGATAAACCTACGAGTTTTGTTCCGTCTTTTGATAAAATCAAGGTGAACAGGAACCAATCAATAACCTGGACTTATATTCCCAAAGAGAAACCTAGAATTATTGATCACCTCGTAATAATCTAAATCATATAGTAGCGAAACTAGATATTGCGGAATCACAAACGATGAGACGAAGATGTTTGTGATTTCTTTTTATCTTGCCATATCGCCAATTATTCAATTGAACTCGTGAAATAGAAAATGGAAAGATCAGATCGCTCAAATACAAGAGAAGTAGTTTCGTCTGGCTTCACAATCCCAATGAAGTCTTCAAGTCGTTAATCGACAAGGTCTCGAGAAGAAACCTACGATTAAAAGAGAATCGACTCTAGCAAAACCAACTAGTATCACACAGGAGGTGTGGGGATTAGTTCTTCCAGTTGCTAGACATCTCCCTTATATAGTTTTCAAATCATGGTTTGCAATCCAAGTTACCTTGGTAACAAAGAATTCAATATTCACCGTTAGATGAAAAACCTGATTTATCCAAGCTAATATATTTCAACCGTTAGATCAAAACTTATCTTGTCACACACACATAAATGAAATATATTTCATCTAGGTTTGAGTAACCATACCTAAACGTGTACATTAGTTGGTTCACAAATGGTTGACCAATGGTTAGCCATATGAGTACATTTATATCAACCGTATTCATCTTCTCATAACTAGTTCAAGATTTGTTCAATTGCAAGAAAATCTTATGTACTAAACAAGACACAATTTAACCAAAATTGATTTGATTCACTTGAATAAATTCATGAACAATATAGCCACGGTTTGCAAAGATTGTATTCCTTATTGTTTTATTGTTTAAGTTCATGAACAACTGATTTGAAAAATAACCAGCTTGGGTACACGTACGGGTATGCGTACCTTAGCTACCGGAATTGGGTTTGAAAATCCAACAGAAATTTTCGGTTGAAAACTCCCGTACGCGTACCTAAGGTGACTGATTGTAAGTTCGTAAACTCCAAACTCAGCAAGAAATTCACGGACGTGAACTTCCGCTAGTATGCGTACCCAACCTGTCTCCTTCACCAATACCGCATGCACACATATGCACACACTTGGTTTCCGGTACATAGATTTATACACTAATGTGCAAACACACTATATATGCTTATATCCATAGGTGGTTACGTATTCTCAACTCTACATTTCAATCATTAAAACATTCTTCTATAATGTTAATAGTCATTAGACATAAAGAATCGAGTATCTTCATCAAAGCAATTTTCAAGATTGAAACTTCATCATGACTTTCGTCACGGGTAAAGATGAAAAGTGGTTAAAGCGAAAGCTTACCAATACATATTTCAAGAAAAAGATAGGCGAGTAAACTCGGCTCAAAATAACAAATATGTATGTATGAAAACTATCATACTTATACGACTCTTGTCTCAAGAGTAGGATATAGATAGACTTTTGAGTGCTAGATAAGTTCAAGTCTCCACATACCCTTTTGGTCGGATGAAATTCCATTGTTTCCTTGAGTAGTTCTTCGTCTTCGCAAGATAATCGGCATGGAGTCTGGAGCTCAACTATACTTAACTATCCTAGACCGAGACTTAGTCATATGTAAACTATAAATCAAGACGTATAGTTTTGATCACTAATATTGACAAACATGCTTGAGATAGCAATACATGCGAGTTCGACCGAGCAATGCTCTAACACTATTGTGTTTGGTTAAGTCTGAACCTATTATCAAGTAAACATACTTCGTTGTTGTATTGTCTCGATCTTATATCCATAGTCAATCACACAAGTTATCTTGTTGTCGTATTGTCTCGATCTCGTATCCATAGATGATCACACGAAGTGTGAACCGATTAGTTGTATTATCTCGACTAGGTCCATGGACAATCACTTTCGGAGAAAGGACTTATAGGCGGAAAAGTTTTAGATTGAGGTATATTTGGGTACCATCGTCTTTTAAATTGGTATTAGAGCAGGCAAACACGGAAAGATCTAACAATTTGTGTTTGGTGCGATCCAACCTATATATAAGAAATGAGTCAAACTATGATTAAGCGAAAGAGAAAATATTGAAAGACTCAGTTAACATATCGCAAGAGGTTGTTAAACCACTATCAGAATCAGAGGTTACAAACTCTGAGTTAAAAGAGATTCGTGAACAATTGATTTCTAGCGAAATTCTCCTAAGTCTGTCTAGTAAGAAAGCAAAGGAACTTCTGGTTTCTTTACAATAAAAGACTACTGAATGTGAAAGGCATCGTCTAGACTACGAAAAGTTGAGGGAAAATGTTTTTCAACAATACAGAGTCTTAATGACAAAGTATGTGCTAGTCTTTCTCATGTATAATTATTTGAGAAAGATCGTGGTATGGCTCTTGAAAAAGTACATTTGTTGGAAGAAAAACTTGTTGAATCTGATGCAAGGATTAACTCTCAACAAAAGAACTTTGAAAAGAAAGAAGGAGAATATCTCTCACGAGAAAAACGCCTTGAGGCTGATCTAGCTAGTGCTCTTGATAAAATCAAGATGTTGGCAGAAGAAAATTTGGACCTTAAAAAGTTCAATGCTAGCTCAAATAATTTAACCTCAATGTTAGAAGCAAGTAGAAATCATCGTGATACACGAGGATTGGGCTATAAGGGAATAGATGCTTTAAATATTAGCAAAGAGGTAAAATTTGTTGAAGCTAAAAATTCTTCTAAACCAGAGGCTTCCACTGATATAAATAATGCTCGTATTTCTTGTAAAGAAGTAAAACCAGTCAAGCCTAAGAATCATGTTCAACCATACTCTTCAAGTACGACAATCAAAGAGAGAATTTGTGCTAATGTTATGAAAGAAACAAAGTTTAACAAATATAAGAAGAAGAAGAGGGGGAATAAAAATTGTCAAGCTCCAATGCAAAAGGATCCACAAAAAGGTAACATTAAAACTCACACTTCGTATGTTACTAAGCATTGTTGTTATTATGGTAATAAAGGGCATGTTGAATGGGGATGCAATATTCGTAAGTGAAAAGATACACTTTCTTTTGTATCAAACGAATTGGCTAATATTGCTCCCCAAAGGGACTCAGATCGATATTGTCCAAAGTTTAGATAGTTCAAATTATAATGATAGTTCATGTAAAGAACTTCTCGGTTGAACCCACTAGCATTGGTATGTCAAGTTAGTTGTCAATTTTAGTTGCAAAACTGGATTCTTAATTTAGCATACTAAAGTAGTTTCGGACTAGATTAGGTCTAAGAAGTTGAATCGAAGCTATCCTTAAAGGATGAAGATTGAAGATTGAAGACTACAAGAAGAAATCAACAAGTACTTCATCAACAAAGGTATTTGATTGATTTCATTTGGATTCTTGTTCAATTCTACCTTTCTAATCTATCGAGATAAATGCTCACTCTATGGAACATCTCCAATGATGGTAAATGTACATTTATGTATATATACTTGAGGTTATTTGATTTATGACCTTGGTGACAATAACCTTTATCCATATATAGGATATCATGTTATATTGAATTATCTTGCGAATTCAACGAGCCAAGAATCACTCAATTCCGAGTTGTAACGATGAAGTTATGAGTGATTTATTAAAGTAACAATTATAAGTGTTGTTGTAATTGTTACAATTCGTTAGTAGGAAACAATCCATGGACTGTTTGTAACAGTTCGCGGACTTGGGCCTAAATACGTGACTAAAAGGCATTTTTGGTCAAATTGGTGATGTTTCCTTATCTAGGCAAGTTAGCTATTACTCCAAACATCTTTGATTACCATATTAAAGTGTTTGTGATTCCTTCCTAATTTAATTTGTGATTTATTCACGTAAATACAATATTTGCTAATTAATTATTTTGGCAAGAGTTGTAACTTAGGAAAGACTCCCAAAATTAAGAGAGTCTTGAAAAAGGAAATAGCTTTGCTTAGTTTTCAAGCTATGTTTCACTGTAAATAAAGGGTTCATGAGTTTACACGTTTTCATCCCCTTTGGAAAATTAGCGTAAGCTCTGCAGGTTGTTTTCCACATCTTCTGTTCTTCGTGAACAAGAGTGAGATAAAAGTCATTGTATTGGGGATCACAAAGCCAAGTTGGATTAAATCTTCGTGATTGATTATACAACTTGTAATCTAGGTTTTTCACATGTTGTCTATTCTAAGGTTTTCTCTTCTGATATAAAACCATTCAAGAGTTGTTGATCA
The DNA here is from genome assembly GCA_023529315.1 of Papaver bracteatum. Lineage (NCBI taxonomy): Eukaryota > Viridiplantae > Streptophyta > Magnoliopsida > Ranunculales > Papaveraceae > Papaver > Papaver bracteatum. Next base: position 414,907 of record JAJJWX010002616.1, read on the forward strand.
TAAACCCTAGGTTTTGATAGATTTCAGTTTCCGATCGTATACCAACACTTGTTAGTCGAAATCAGAGACTAGAAAGAAAAACTTCTATTGAGGCATCTCGTAAAAATCCTTAAGAAGTTTTAAACAAGATATATATTTGGATTTATCTAGTTGTTCTGTTATAGAATTATTAGGGTTTTCTTAACTTGGAAATTGATCTTTGGAATCAGCCAAGTTCACTTACGAAAATCAGGTTCACGGACTTCTTGTGAGTACGCATACTTATTGTAAGTTAAAACCCTAATCTAAAATATTTCCAAAACCTTGATTCACATCTATAGGGAAATCAAACCGGTGTTTTTTGCAAACAAAATATCAAATCGTATCAATCGTGTTGTTGTATCTTCTAAAGAGAGCCTTGGGTTATGCTAGAAGATTAAGGAGAAGAATTCCTAAAGAGAATCGGTGTTCTTCTAGGAGTTCTATTTGTGCTGAAGAAGTTATTACATATAGTCCGAATAGGTAGTAAGAAATTGGTGTAACAACTTATAATCAGTGTGTGTTTATTCTGGACTAGGTCCTGGGGTTTTTCTGCATTTGCGGTTTCCTCGTTAACAAAATTTCTGGTGTCTGTGTTATTTCTTTTCCGAATTATATTTTATTTATATAATTGAAATAATACAGGCTGTACGTTAATCAATCATAGTTGTAAATCCGACCTTGTTTGTTGGATAAGACTTGATTGATCTTGAACAATTGTTTTTGTTATTTTCACATTATTGGACCAGTCCGAACTAACCCTGTTTCAAGTGGATACCGTGTTGAGATATTCCTTTAGTGATTGTTTCTAAAAGAGGTTTATACACGGTGGATATTGAATAGGTTGTGATTAACACAAAAGCTTGTTTCAAGAAACCTCACACTAAAATCAGGTTGACGGACTTGCTTCTGTTTAACTATTGATTGTGTTGAGAAGGAGATATATCTCTTTAATATTATTTCTCAATTGAGTTTTTATTATTGAGATTATATTGAACTTTTTTCGATACAGATTTCCAAACGAATTATTGGGTGTGGTTGTTAGACCCCCGCTTTTTCAATTGGTATCAGAGCAGGCGAACACGCTAAGACCTTATAAGTTTGTGTTTGAAGCAATCTGATTGTTATGGACAGAAGTGCTATCTCTATAAACGTACCGCCAATTTTCGATGGAACGAACTATTTATGGTGGAAAATTTCTATGCGTTCGTTTATACAAGTGCGATATTTTAAATCATGGGTTCGTATTGTTAATGGCTATGATCCTCCATCAGTCACAGTAGATGGTGTAACTGTTGAAAAGGATATTGATGATTATAATGATCTTGAGATTCTTGCTGCAAAGCAAAATTCTGAAGGATTAAATGCTATCATTATAGGATCAGAATATCGCAACAACAACACACTTGCGAAATCTTCATCTACAACGTTGCAAAGCCGTCGCAAGTTAAATACAGAAGTGATGTAATAGACGACGTCAGCCTAAACATGGGAAAAGTGTGATGATCCTGCGAAATTTACAATGTTTGCGAAATTAATACTTGTAAGCTTGCGAGAGTATCGCAAGTCAGATCCGAAATTAAAGGAAAGCTTAGCTGTCATCCACTATGTAATATCCTATATAAAGAGTTGAATAGGCGTAAGCAAGAGAGATTAATTTTGGAATGTTGGGAAAGTTTTGAGGAGAGAGAAAGTCCAAAACAATATTTGTATTCTTGATTTCATTTCTGATGAGTGCCAAATATTGCATATTCATACACCTTTTCATTGGCACTTAACTCATCTTTCGCGCTTCAAAGTCATATATTATCCCAAATTCTGCATTCTTACCATCTTCAAGAATAAATATTTGTATTAATTAATTTTGTATTTTTAAGTACTAAATAAAGCTTGGAAGAATTGAGAAGACAAAAGAGAAGAAAGTTGGAAGCGTTGCAACCCGCTCGTGCATCAGTGGCAACCTTTTTACAAATTCATGGGATTAAAAAACCCATGATCCAAAACCCATGATCCAAAACCCAAGACCCAAATCCATTTCCACATCACCCCCATTGGATTCTTTCCAAAACATCCACCTCACCCCCATTGTATTCCATTCTATCCATCAATTAAGAAAACATGTTTTGTTTAATTGTTGAGTGGTTGCTACAGTAAAATTCGAATCCAAAGTGTGAGAGAGTTTTTGTGTATAAATAGAGAGGGTTGTTGTGTTGAAAACTCATCCAAGAATAGCTTGTTCATGTTAGTTTATCAAATTTCAATTTTGTTGTAATGTTCTTCATGTTCTAATTTCATTTGCTAGGGTTTAAATGAAGCCGTAACTCATTGGCATGTATTCATATCTTGTATCTTGTTCTTGAAAGTTTAGAATTGTTTAAAGATATAATTTAATCCAAGTTTGTCAACATCTTGCTCTCACAATGTATGCCATGTATCCATTGTAGTTAGAATATCTCTATGTTGATTATGCTACAACTCATGCTTAACCAAATATTGATCCTCAGATTAGTTGTGCTTTAATTAGATAGTTAATGCTTTGGAGAAATACTTTAGTTGTGATTAAATTATCCATCGGAGAAACACCTTAGATATACGGTAGACTTGAATCTGCTATGAGGACAAGAATAATATTACAAGTTGAATGCATATCATAAGTTAGTGGTGGATTTGAATACCCTAGTATCCATATTCTCAGTATTTACACCTTGATTTAATTGCTTACTTTAATTCAAATTACTTTCTGTTTAAGTCTTTGCCAATATCTCGTCGTATCGACAAAATCAAACCCCTTTTGGTTACTCTCTGAATCAATTCTAAGTAAGGATTTAGAATCAACTTCTACACTCTCCAAGTCTTTGTGGTTCGACCTGTGCTTGCCATGTGTTGTTTGTCGACACTGTGCACTTTCATTATACACAATAGTAGGTATCTTTCCGAGCCTATCAAGTTTTTGGCGCCGTTGCCGGGGACTCGGTTGCGGTGTAGTTCAAGTTTCTATATCCTGTCACTGTTCATTTTTCATCTCCTGGAAATGTTCATTTTTCACTGTTCAATATCATTGTAGCATAATCACTGTAGCAGCGCAACTATTCACTGTCGATTTTACACTTTTTTTGTTTTTGTTTTATTTTTCTTTTTTCTTTTGCTTTAAAACTTCGAAACCCTAACTACCTCTTTTGAGCACAGGTACCGGAGTAGCTGTTGTAAAGGCGAAGGAAAGGAAGCGAAAGGAGTTTTTATTTTTATTTTTTAAAAAATAGTTTATTTTATTTTTAGTTTGTATTAGGATTCCTCTACTCTTGTAATTTTCTTTTTCTTTTGCACTTTATTTTTATTTTTGGACTTTGGACTTTTGACATTCTATTTTTATTTTTATTTTTAAACCCTACGGAAGGGTAATATTATATATCAAACTGTTTGTAGAGAAGGACGGTGATTACAATATCACCTCGGCCCCTCGGGTTCGTTCATGACATAGGAGTCGTGGCCCAAGTCGACAACAACGGTTCATCCCCCGTCTGGTACGGGAGGTAAGTTTGTCGAAACACTCGCGAATCCCCTGTTAGCGAGTTACTGTATTCCTTCGGTTGCATATATGTTGAGGATTTGAATACGGCTGTTTTATTTTCCTAGTAAAGGGAAAGGACTGGCCATACAAGATAAGGGTTCGGATTTCATCACCGTTCTCTTCTTTCCCGCCTTAGGAAAACGATACATACACGAACCTAAGCTTTAAAATTTTAAATAGAACAAGACATATAAGGTAACGAGCTTAGTAGGAGAGTCGTTCGAAAAATATTGGTTACTCTCTAAGCATACTTCGAAGTTCATGACGGTTTCTGTAAATTGAATGCGTGACTGCGCCGCCTTGTAATACGGTGAGGCCTTGGGTATCAAAGCTCTAGCAGCTTCCCTCGCCTCTATTCAATTTACTTAAACTCGGATTGATTCCAGAGGAGTTTTCTCAGATTGTAACGAATTCCATTTCGAAGGATTAGAAGCTGGTCTAGAAAACAATCTAAGTGGAGCCATCATGCTTTTTGTTTGCTAGAAATCAGTAGGTTTACTGTGGTGAAGTCAGCCTTGTTTGCGATTGCATAGAACTTCCCTTCCGTTTATGATTTTTCTTCTTTTATTTTGTTTTTCTAATGTATGCCCGAGGTAATTAGAGAACGGGCTTGAAAAAAAAAAACCAATAATAAAAAAATAATATATTGGTCTGTTTTCAGTGTGTACATCCCAATCTCTGCAACAAGCCTAGTGCTAGTTAGAGATCATGTCAGGATTCTAGTCTGCAGGTGGGGATGGAAACAAATCCATCAGAGAGCTTGCTTACGGGAATGCTTCACATTATGAAACTCCAACAGACCATGATGTCACTAGTTATAGGGATCTTCACAGTCCTGAGCATAAATACATGAACCCTAGTAACTCACACATGTATCATCCACCACAGGGTGAAAATGAACATCTTTACAGTGCCCAAATCTCACAATTATCACTTTTGGACCAGTTAGAAGCTGGAACTGCAGCTTTAGAAATGCAAATGCATGAATCTGTCGCATATAATTCTTCTAGGCAATCTGAAATCTATGCTTGTACCTTATGTGGAGGCTTAGGCCATCCTGCTGAGAATTGCTATATTTTGCATGATTTTAGGCAATCTAGAGAATATCATGAAAATACAAAATATGAAATGCCAACAGATTACAAAGCTGATAGTCATTGGGACCAAAATCAACCTTTCGAAGGTTGCGATCAGTATTTTATAGACCCTAATGACCATGCACACATGTATCATCCACCACAGTGGGAAGTTGAAAAATTTTGTACTTCTCAATCTGTGGAGGAAAATCTCAGACTCATCGAACAAAATAATGCTAGGAGTGTATTGCATGATAAACCATATAGCATTAATTATGAATTTCCTACTGTTGAAGACTCTCCTTCCATTGAACAACTTAATGCATTATTAAAAATGAATTTGATTCGTTTACAAAATATAGGAAGGGAGGAATTTCAGGATGAAATGTTTGTTTGTCCTAATGAAATAAAATGTGAAAATAGTATGCCTAGTCTTACTCGTGCAGCTGATATTGCATATGAACCTGTTTTAAATGAAGGGACTAGAAATACTACGATTTTAAATAAGGAAATGCATTTCTGTGATGATGATGATGATGTTATGTTAGAAGAATATGTTTTTACTGAAAATATTGTCGAACCTTTGAGTTCAGAGACATTAGGCTTCTCTGCCTCGACCTTAATGAATGATGTTTCTTCTAGTGTTACATATACATGTGATGTTGATACTGATCTTGAGCCTGTGCAATTGTCCTGTGAACAAGAGCATGACACATTTCTTGTGTCTGACTTAGAAAATGTTGAATCTCCTGTCGACACTAATGATCTTATGCATGAAAATATAATTGACGTGTTTGATTCTATACCTAGGTCACAACATGATGTCTCTTTGGATTTGTCCATGCATGAGAATAAAACTTTGGATGATGATGATTATGAACTAGGTCTTGCTGAATTGTTCTATGAATGTGAGCATGATGTAGCACTTGTAGATGACTTAGGAGATTTTAATGTAACTAATGATAATGGTACTCTTGATCTTATCCATGTGAGCAACTTAGACGTTCCTACTCTCCTGATTAAGTTACCAACTGATGGTCTTACAGTGGACCTAAGAATTGCTCCTTTGAAGTGTGCTGAATCGATGTGGTTGACAGTTCCAAACCTAGGGTTAGAGTTATGTGCATCTCAAAATCTTTTGGACTTTTTGTCCACTAAATATCCTGTTATTGAGAAGTCATATCTGGAATGCATTGATGTTTCTCTTCCCATCCCGAACAAAGCCCATTTTGAGCTAGACCTTCTGCGTGTTGAACCCCTAAAATTGTTAGATTTCGTGCCCAAAAGTATTTCTATTGAAAAATCTAGGTTTGGGGGTATCTCATTTTGTTTTACTTTCTCACTTGCATTTCTATCATATCATAATTTTGTGAGATTGTTAAACTTTCTGCACTTCGTCTTTTGGGTTGATCCTCAACTCTTTAGATTGATAGTGTATGGTGAATTTTTGTATATAATAATCCAGTAGATATTGTTAAATCTTATTTCATGAACCGGTTAAGTTGTATTTTGTATATATTGTGCTAATCCAATGTGACATCAACTGAGTTAATGTTGGATTCTAGCATTGAATAATGAGGCTCTAATCTTGCTTTTGACATACCGGTAATCTCTTCCCTTTTCTCTACTCAACATAGTTCTCATGGTATGTTTCTGTTTAAATTCTTTTCATCTGTTGAAACATTGAGGACAATGTTTGATTTAGGTTTGGGGGTGTGTTTTGCATATAGAGTTTTTAGTCTTTATTAAAAATTAAAAAATCCAAAAAAAAAAATGATGACCAGCTGTGTAGCGGGTCTTTTGTAGTCTTTGTAGGGTGTTTTCTATGACCAGCTGTGTAGCGGGTCTTTTGTAGGGTGTTTTCTATGACCAGCTGTGTAGCGGGTCTTTTGTAGGATCCTTTTTAGTCTTTTGCATTTTTTATGACCAGCTGTGTAGCGGGTCTTTTGTAGTCTTTTGAAAAAAATTTGATGACCAGCTGTGTAGCGGGTCTTAAAAAAAAAAAAAAAAAAAAAAATTGGTTACAAATTTTCATAGTTCTAAGAAATTCCGAAGTTCATCATTTACAGTTGAAGACCGAAGACGGAGACATTTCTATGGATGCTCTGAAATTGGAGAAGGTTTTGTGGGTACATCTTTGGTAGGCCCTCACGAGACTACAACTCGTCCACTAGGGACACCTAGGGGTTTAAAGGCTTAGTGCATACGCTAAATGCATTCGAGAGACCAGCGACAGTGGTATAGTTAAGATTTCTATATTTATGTTTCACTTGAGGACAAGTAAAATTCAGGTTTGGGGGTATTTGATGAGTGCCAAATATTGCATATTCATACACCTTTTCATTGGCAATTAACTCATCTTTCGCGCTTCAAAGTCATATATTATCCCAAATTCTGCATTCTTACCATCTTCAAGAATAAATATTTGTATTAATTAATTTTGTGTTTTTAAGTACTAAATAAAGCTTGGAAGAATTGAGAAGACAAAAGAGAAGAAAGTTGGAAGCGTTGCAACCCGCTCGTGCATCAGTGGCAACTTGTTTACAAATTCATGGGATTAAAAAACCCATGATCCAAAACCCATGATCCAAAACCCAAGACCCAAATCCATTTCCACATCACCCCCATTGGATTCTTTCCAAAACATCCACCTCACCCCCATTGTATTCCATTCTATCCATCAATTAATAAAACATGTTTTGTTTAATTGTTGAGTGGTTGCTACAGTAAAATTCGAATCCAAAGTGTGAGAGAGTTTTTGTGTATAAATAGAGAGGGTTGTTGTGTTGAAAACTCATCCAAGAATAGCTTGTTCATGTTAGTTTATCAAATTTCAATTTTGTTGTAATATTCTTCATGTTCTAATTTCATTTGCTAGGGTTTAAATGAAGCCGTAACTCATTGGCATGTATTCATATCTTGTATCTTGTTCTTGAAAGTTTAGAATTGTTTAAAGATATAATTTAATCCAAGTTTGTCAACATCTTGCTCTCAAAATGTATGCCATGTATCCATTGTAGTTAGAATATCTCTATGTTGATTATGCTACAACTCATGCTTAACCAAATATTGATCCTCAGATTAGTTGTGCTTTAATTAGACAGTTAATGCTTTGGAGAAATACTTTAGTTATGATTAAATTATCCATCGGAGAAACACCTTAGATATACGGTAGACTTGAATCTGCTGTGAGGACAAGAATAATATTACAAGTTGAATGCATATCATAAGTTAGTGGTGGATTTGAATACCCTAGTATCCATATTCTCAGTATTTACACCTTGATTTAATTGCTTACTTTAATTCAAATTACTTTCTGTTTAATTCTTTGCCAATATCTCGTCGTATCGACAAAATCAAACCCCTTTTGGTTACTCTCTGAATCAATTCTAAGTAAGGATTTAGAATCAACTTCTACACTCTCCAAGTCTCTGTGGTTCGACCTGTGCTTGCCCTGTGTTGTTTGTCGACACTGTGCACTTGCAGTATACACAATAGTAGGTATCTTTCCGAGCCTATCAATTTCTTTCCTGTAACATTTCTAGAATCAATTAATAAAAGTGTTGTTCTTGATCCTAAAGATACGTTGATTATTATGAATTCTTGTGAGGGATGTATTGTGGGATTTCCTGCAACTACATAATGGCGCTAGAAACAGGGAGGGATTGATGTTGTTCTCAGCGTGAAGATTAGGTAGTATTGTGATTTGAAAGAATTTGGAGTAGTTAGTGAAAAGTTTCATATAATTTTCAACAATTCATTGAGATTGAAGAGATGTCTAGAAGAAGAAATGCTTCAATACAACCAACAATTATTAGAAGAAGTAAGAGACTTGCTGGAGAAGGAAGAAATGAAATTAGGGAATCATCAAGAATGAATACAAGAAACAATATAGAAAATCAAATTCAACAACCAATTCAGCGTACGCCAGCGCAAAATAAAATTGTAGATTATAACAGAGTGAGTGTACACACATGGCAGTCAGATTTAGCAGATGAAGCGGAAGAGGAGAAACAATTAAGAAATGATAGACGAATAAAGGAAGATCAGGAAGCAATTTGAGGAATAATTCATGGAAATGAGGAGGTTGAGGCATTAGAGGCGTTGAGACAAAGAATACATAAAGAAAGAAGATTAGAGGAAGAAGAGCGTGCAAATCTGACAAGGCAAAATCATGAGTTGAGGATGGAAATCATAAGATTACAGAATAGAAGGTCAAGGAGTACTACAAGATCAAGTTCAAGATCAACTAGAGGGGAAAGAAGGAGAAATTCACCCGTAATAAGTGATAATGAAGATATTCCCGAGGAATTACAAAATCCAGATGGAGAACGTAGCGAAAGGAGAGAAATAATTTAAGATCGTTACATCCCACAGGGATAAATTCTCCAAGATGGACAAAACAACAGGAATCAGGGGAATGAACGGCGCCGGGAACGAAATAATCAAGATGGCGAAGAAAATCAGGAAGAAGGAAGAAGAATACTACATGGGAGAGAAACTCAAATAAATCAACAAGAAATTGAAGATGAAATCGAGAGGCATTACGCTGAACAAGCACCTCTAGCTTGCGAAAGAGAAATATTGAGAGCAGAAATGGAGGAAAAAGAGCTCCAAGAAGCAATACGCCAGAACAATCATGGCAATCAATAAACAAGACGCGAACAAAATCGCAACAATGTTAACATCAATGAAGAATATGATAGGGCACAAAGGAGAGCTGAAAGATAACAAAGAGAATTGATAAGAAATGACCAAAATCGCAGAGGAGAAAATGAGAGGTACAATCATGTGCGAATTCATGAAAGAGAAGATCGCAGAGAAATGCAAGACAAGGTGGATAAAGGAGAAAAACAAGATTTCGCAAGACAAAACAGGCAAGAATGCAGGAGAAGAGAAGCAGAATTAAAAAGACCAATGAAATCAGCGCCTGGTGTAAATGAACAAATCTTAAGAGAATTGGCGGAGATGAGAGGAATGCTAAATAACAGAAGAGAGGGAGGCAAAAGGAAATTGTGTGAATCCATAGAAGAAGCAGCGAAAACTCCATTCACACAAGAAGTACAATTAGGAGGAATACCCCCAAAGTGCAATTTGCCTGCGTTAACTAGCATTTTTGACGGAACAACTTATGCAATTCAACACATCAAGTCATATGTGAGGTGTATGCTACAGTGGGAAAATCATGATGTCGTATTGTACAAGTATTTCGCATCCAGTTTAATAGGGGAATCTCTGAAATGGTTTGAAGGTTTTCCCAAGAATACAATAACATATTTCAACCATTTGCAGACTACATTCTTAGGAGCATATATAAGTAACAACTCTTCGCGACATGGTATTGAAGATATATTTGGGTTAAAGCAGAGGATTGGTGAAAGTTTGAAGCATCTAATCATAATATGGAAAACAATGTTTAGTGAAATGGCTGGTCGAGTGGATGAGAGATATCTCATTTTATCATTCATAAAAGAAATGTTCGCAACCAATCTGCTATACATTCAAATTTTCAGAATCAAGAATACAATCACAATGACTGAGTTGCGAGAACTATAGGAGGAGTATATTGCTCTTGAAGAAAAACAAAATGAGATGGAGTCATACCCAGTTGCGAACATAAGTTCGGCAGCAGCGAATGCAAGCTTATTACCAAAATTGATAAACACAGTGGCGAGCAATTCAAAGACACACCAAGAAAAGATGATGGAAAATAATCAACAGAAGCTAGTAGCTATGGGAAGTCGTGACCAAGAAGAATTTGAGAGAGAAAGAAACTTCTATAGCCTAGGTGGAAACAACAAAGTTCCAAGACTTGACCAGCCGCAAGAAACATATGGAGGTCAAGATAATATGGGAAGAAATCAAACTGCCACCTCTGAATGCTAGTGTGGAGAAAATATGGGAAGCAATAATTGTAATGGAAAATATACCAGCGCCATGTAACATGGGAAGTGAACCACCTTCAAGCCACAGAAGTCATGAATTTTGCTCTTATCACCACTTTCATGGGCATTCAACAAATGACTATAGAAATATAAAGAGAATCATCCTCAGAATGATTGATCAGGGAAAATGAAATCATTTTCTACTAGGGAAACCTCAATCTCAACCATTGCCACCTCCACCAGAAATTCGCAGAGATAATACATCAAAGGAAAGAGAAACATTTGTAATAGAAGTTGGTGTGAATGCGAAAAATCTATTTTGTAACTCTATTGTGCATTCATACAAAACAATTGAAGACTTTCATGACAATGTTATAAGCAGAGTTTTCGCAAGAGATGCTGATGGGAGAGAAATAATGAATATAGCGAAAATCTCTCCATTAAAAGAATGGCAAAAACAAACCATCTCCTTTACTGCAGAAGAAGTAACTTAGGCTGGCGAAATGCATGAAAACCCATTAGTAGTGAGACTAGAGATAAACCCGAAGCAAAGAGAAGATGAAGATTAAGATGAGGATGATGAAGCTGAAGATACATGGGCAATCAATAGAGTTTTAATTAATATTGGGAGTTCTGTGGATATCTTATTCTATCATAACTATAAGACTATGGGAGGCAGAGATGAGGATATAATACCTTCAACTTACAAAAAATTTAGTTTTAATGGTACTGCCAATAAGCCTAAAGGGGAAATCACAATGCGAATTCCATTGAAGGGGATATCTTCTAAGATTCTATTATGTATTGTCGATGTAGAATCGCCATATAACGCCTTAATTGGACGTCCTTGGCTGCATGGGATTCTAGGTGTGGCATCGACTTTCCACCAGTGCATCAAGTTTCCTCGTCCCAGTGGTATTGGAGGCATAAAGGGAGATTGGGTTGAAGGAAAGAAATGTTATGAGATTGATGTAGAGTCATGCGAAGAACGAACTGCAAAGAAGGTAAATTGGAGGTACCATGTCAAAGAAAGACAAAGAAGTGAGAGATTGATGGTTGATTCAATAGAACAGAGAGAAGAAGGAATGATGCGAAGTCAGTGCTTGCTGAAAATAACAAGTGGAGAAAATGTCGCAGAAGGTAAGAAAGTAGCGAAAGACAACAAAAATGCAAAGGCAGAAAACAATAAAGGTAAAAAAATTAAACCGTGAAACGAAAAAAATATTGAGAAAGAGATTTATGATTGATTTGTTGCAAAAAATTTCAAAAAAATATTGTACTTAATGACAAAAATGAGATTGAGAAATTACAACAGATCTGAAATGCAGATGAAGAAACAAAATAATTATCAAGCAGAATGAAATATGCGAAACTTTCGCAAAAGACGATCTAAGATCCATAAAAATCTAAGATCAATAATGGGGCAAACCTTAATGGCGTACACCCTAGTTCTCGAATAAAATTTCGCAAGAGGCAAATGTAAGACCTAAAGTACGTCATAGGAGGGGGTAACTCTTGCATGGCTCAGCGATAAGGTTACACCGTTACTGGAACCTGAGTCATGGAGATTTGGGGTCAATAAATCCCATCCAGGAGAGGCACATTGGATTCTCAACTTAAGCATATGACTTGAGTTGGGCGACTAAGGTAATAAGGACTCTCCTAAGGAGTATAGAGTATGATCAAGGCACCGAAGTACACGGTTGATCCAAGAGTGCTCGTGGAGTATGAAACTACCCTGGACATTCTTGGCAAGTGTTGACTATGATGTACTCGGCCCGAAGAAAACCCCACTTAGGGTGCAATCTCGTAACCATAAGCCATATAGGCAAAAGGGATAAGAGGATGCGAAAACAATTGGTTGTTTTCAAGACCGGATGGGAGGAGCTAGTCTTGTATGGCAAAAGTACGTCTCCTTGAAGGGGCAACCAGGGGGGAGATAAGGGCGTCACCCTCCATTAGGGAGATGATAAGTGTCTTAAGACGCAAATGTCATGAGACTTTTTACTCACGGGAGTCTCAAGGCTTGTCATATTTGTGTGACAATCCTGAAGAGGCAATAATACAAGAGAAAAAGATAAAACGAGATCAATGGGTTTTTACATGAAAGTGTAAGGACGTCCTGCGATTTCGTCGCACGACGGTAATGTCATGGGACTTTATTTTCGAAAGAATATTTAGACCTGTCATATTGCCGCAAAAAAATTTACAAAATAAAAAGTTAAGGAAAGATCAATGGGTTTCTGCATGAAAGTGCAGAAACGTCCTGCGATTTTGTCGCAATGACAAGAGGTGGCATAATAAGACCTTTACTTAGGAAGGCAAAATAAGACCACATCAGAAAATAAAACAAAATGCAATCTTTAAATATGTTATTGCGAAATTATGCAGAAATGACTGCGAAATTATGGTAAAACCATACCAAAAGATTTCATGCTAACCTTATCATCAGAAGGTAATTTATTAAATCTCTCATTTGAATACAAAAAACAGAGGCAAGTATGGGGATGCATGAAATGAGAAAATGTTTTTTATCTCCATATGATAGATTTACACATAAAATGAAAAAATTAATTATATATTGATTAATCATATTGCAAAAAAGGGTTGTTTTTTTCAAACATGTGCAGAAAGAAACAAAAGAAATAGAGTTTGTATTGAAGATTGAAGAAATTCGCAGTAATAGTTTACAAGAAATTCGCAGGAATAAAAAATATATAGATTTTACAAAAAGTGAAAGAAGAAAGAAAAATTTATTTCTTTCTTGATTCCTCAGTCTCTTCATTAGATCCTTTGCCAGAGCTTTCTTCCTTATCCTCATCAGATTCTTCTTCTTCATCTTCATCAGATTCTTTATCTTCACCAGCTTCACTTTCAGAGATAACCAGATTAGGAATATTCTTTGGAACTTCATCTGAAAGGCAAGGGTATGCAGAGTGAGGAATGTTGTTGTCATCGCAAACCATTTTAATAGTTTCATTGCGGAAAAGAACAACATCATTCATGAAATTCGCAATAGTGATCTTTAGTTGGTTCTTCAATCTAGAATATTTCTCATTGCGAGAAGAAAAATCCTTTGCGAGCTTCGCTTTCTCATTCTCAAGCTCTTTAATAGTCTTGCGATATCTCTCTTCAGCTTCTGCGAAAATATAACAATAAATCAACAACTTGATGGTAGTTTATGAAAAACAAATAATTAAATAAGGAAGAACAGTTAACAACCTTCTCTGTTAGAAATCATATCTCTAATCAAGGCCGTATGCTCAACTTGGAGACTGAGATTTACACCTAAATTATTCCTGGCATTATATAGAACTCTCGCAGCCAAATCAAATTCATCATCATAATTTATGAGAAGGCGGGAGCGAGTTTGGTTCTTTCTTTCGCAGAGAATGACATTTCTATGTTTGAGATCATCTCTTTCAATTTGGACCTCAAGAAGAGTTTATTGGAATTTTTCTAAAGTTTGAGCACCTTGGAGAGCAACACGATCTTTTTCATCTATGAGGTCACTATTCTTGGATCTTAAACTATTGATTTCTTCTTTGGAATTATGAAAGAAACGTTTAAACTTATTTGCCATACTCAAGACGGATCTATGGTCAATTTCTAAGAGGCGAAGTTTGGATCTGAGTTCATTTATAGGAAGAGATTCGATCATATCATTTGAAAAACTATTTAGAGAAGTATTTAGGTGTTCAAGAAGGGATCATCACCCATAAGATTGGGAAATGTATGAAGAAGAATAGCTTCATCAGAAAGACCATAAATGTCTGCGAAATGGTAAACCGTATAAGAAAAAATTATGAGAAAATAAAACAAAGGGAAAGAAGAAGAGCCCCATACCATAGAGTTGCTTATTGGCATCTTGAATACTAGATATTTTATTTTTCTGAATGGAATTTTCAGATTCCAATTGCTTGCTCTTTTCGCGAAGACCAGCAGCTTCAGTCTCCAACTCTTCATTTTTCTTGAGAAGTTCAAGATTCCTCTTTTCGAAAGACACACGCCTTTTTTCCAAATCTGAGGCAACAACAAAGGAAGCCCTCCCAGCCTGCGAAAGAAATAAAGAACTGTTAAGATAAAGTGTAACTTTGAAATAAAATCATGAAGAAATAGGGAAATGAAGACATACTAGAGCCCAAGTGAATTCAGAAAGATGGGAGTCACTGATCTAGAAACTCCTCAAATAGATTGATCATTATCCAATAAAGGGGCATCACATATGTTCGCAAGATCTTTGCAAGTGTTTGTGAGACCATCATCTCCAATTCCTTGCATGGAATCAGAAAAAATACTATATAACTGTGCCATAGAAGATTCAGGTGGAGAACTTCCCTTTGTGAAAGAATCATCAGCATCATCGTCAGTAGAACTTTCACCATAATGAGAGCTTGAAGGAGAGGGAGAATGGACTTTTCTCTTCTTTGAAGGTGGGGCAGCGAATTTTTCCTTGCGAGAAGTACTTTTGCCTTTACCTTTAATCTTCACAACTTTGACAGGTTCTTCCCTTTCAGCGATAACCTTCACACACAGATAAAGATAAGAAATAGAGGCAATAATATATTATTAAAAATCAGAAAAGAATATTTCTTACTTCATCTGTGAATGATCGAAGAACTGAAAAAGTACTAGATTTCCCGGTTCTATTATAGCTTGCTTTCAATCTAACAATTTCGCAATTGCACGAAAGCAATGGAGTGGTTAGCAAGATTGTATATAAGAATATCAAGAATAATTTAAGCGAAATTTGGAAGTATACGTCTGCTTCCTTTTCGGGCCAGTTGAACACCCATGGTCGGTACGTGGCGAAATTCGCAGGTAAAACATGAGAACCGGAGACGTACGGAGCCTCTAGGATCAAGGGGAAGATACACCACTTATCATCTTTAGAATTATGTGGGGTTGTATTATTGCCAGGATGCCAATCAATGTCTTGCATAAGTATTTTATCATTGGCAACATCGTATTTCTTTTTCAAAAGAACGCCCCAGCAAGTGCTATTTCTCTTCATGGGAATTGTCTCATAATTCGCAAATAAATTTTCTATAGTATACTTCACGGGAACAATCACAACATCAGTGAACCTAGGATCTTTAACTTCTGAGGGATAAAGAGATCCCGTCCCAGCACCACGATTGGAAAACTCGAGCATTAGGCGAATACAGTCTCCACTCAATTAATATACTGCTCGCGAAAACTTCGCATGGGAAAGTATTTCATAAAACAAAGGAAGATCGGGATCATAGAGAGGAATAGGAAGACCAGCTTGAAGCTAACCTAGCGAGACTATGATCTTTTCATGATTGCAAGGATGATCAGAAAATAGCTCAGCAGAAAGATCAGATTTAGAATTTTGATCAGGAACGGGAGATAAAGTAAAACCTATGGTTAGAAATTCCTTTCGAATTTCGTCAAAGGCAATTTCATTCTTACGACCAGATGGAGGCATTTTTAGTATGGGTATGAAGAAGAAAGTAAAAATCCAAAGAAGAAGAATAAATAAAAATTACAGTAGCATGAGCAGAATTTACGGAAGAACATTAAAATAGAGTTGCACAGAAAATAAGAGAGAAAGTAAAAAAGAAGAGAAGAGAAGAATGAGAAAAATATATAGAGAGAGGAGAATTCTCAAGAAAATAAGCACATTTAATGCGAAGAGTAAACATGAGCGGTTAAGAAGCAGCGGTTGAAAAAGACGTGTCAAGAGATGGATGGAAGAAGAGATACGTGTAAAAAAATTTACGCAAAGTACAAAATCGTGTTAGTATAGAAGAATATGAAAAGATGAACAGTTGCGGCATTCTGAAGAGCGATTTCTCATGAAATTCTCCCCTTCGTAGGGAAGACATGAGAAGAGGCAATATGTAGGATCAGAATATCGCAACAACAACACACTTGCGAAATCTTAATCTACAACGTTGCGAAGCCGTCGCAAGTTAATTACAGAAGTGATGTAATATACGACGTCAGCCTAAACACGGGAAAAGTGTGATGATCCTGTGAAATTTACAATGTTTGCGAAATTTATACTTGTAATCTTGCGAGAGTATCGCAAGTCAGATCCGAAATTAAAGGACAGCTTAGCTGTCATCCACAATGTAATATCCTATATAAAAAGTTGAATAAGCGTAAGGAAGAGAGATTAATTTTGGAATATTGGGAAAGTTTTGAGGAGAGAGAAAGTCCAAAACAATATTTGTATTCTTAATTTCATTTCTTTCCTGTAACATTTCTAAAATCAATTAATAAAAGTGTTGTTCTTGATCATAAAGATGTGTTGATTATTATGAATTCTTGTGAGGGATGTATTGTGGAATTTCCTGCAACTACAATCATCCATGCCATTACCCCAGATCTTCAGCACCATGTTACTATGTGTAATAAGTCTAAAGATGCTTGGGATATCTTAGAAACCGTATCTGAAGGGAATGCCGCAGAGAAAGAAGCAAGGCTTCAAAACCTAGCATTTGACTGGGAAAACCTTCGCATTTCTGATGATGAAACCTTTGATGAATTTAACCAAAGACTTTCTCAAATAGTTAACGCCTCATTTTCATTAGGTAGAACTATTCCAGAGAAAGTTATTGTGTGCAAAATTCTCAGGTCTCTACCGCCAAGATACGAGTCTAAGAAACATGCCATTGAAGAAACAAACGATATTTCTACACTCTCCAGAAATACTCCTTGTTGGAAAGTTAAAGATCTTTGATAATGAACATGCATCTAAAAAAGAGGTGATTTCTCTTAAAGCTGCAAACAATTCTGAATCCTCTAAGGATAAATCTGGTTTGCCAGATACTAAGGATGATACTCCACGACAATTTAGAAAACTCTTAAGAGACAGGAAAAAGAGTTTCTTTAAAGGTGCAACATCTCCTAATGATGATGTACAATGCTATAATTATCGTGGTTTCAGGAACTTGTCTTCAGTATGTCCTAGCTGGAACCATAGACAATCGTCATATGCAGCAGCAACCACTCTTGATGATGGACCTGAATTCTATAATCCCCAAGAGTTGGCAGGAGAGGTTGCATTAGCTTCTGGAAAAATTCTTTCGGATACTGATTCTGATTCTGACAAAGAAGTGTTCCATGATGATCCAATTGCTAATAATCTTCTTAAAGAATATCATCAGAAACTATCGGAAGCTAAAAGCACCATTTCAATTGAGAGAGTTAAATATGACAGACTTCATAGTCAAAATAAATACTTGCAAGACCAACTTGATTCTAGTGGTGCAAGAAATTATCTCAACGAAATACGAAAGCTTAAAGAAGAAATTGCCGAAGGTCGTGATCTGGAAATTATTCTTCAAGCAAAGCTAGATAACTTGGAAAACATTGAGATGAACTTGTTATTTGATACGGAACGAGAAGATCTCAAAGTTAAATGTGAATCATCCAAGAATGATCTAGTTATTGCGCTTGAGAAGGTCAAAAGTTTGGAAGAAGAAAACTCGAGCTTTAAAAGAAAGTTTGTCTAGAAATAGCAGCTCAGATAAATTAACCTCGATATTGGGATCATGTAGAATTCATTGTGATACACGAGGATTGGGATATGAAGGAATAGACGCTCCTAGTATTTTCAAAGAGATAAAATTTGTCAAAGCTAAAGATTTTTCTCAATAAAAACCTTCCACGGTTGACAAAAATAAAGTATCTCTATCAATTGCTGACAACGAAAAGAGGAAACCCTGTCAAGCTCCAAAGCAAGAACATACACATTCAGGTAACACTAAACATAACTTTTTCCATTCAACTAAACATTGTTTTTATTGTGGAAAACCAGGACACTTGCAAAGGAATTGCAGATTTCTTAAACGAGATATACCCAGATCTGATTCTGTTAAGAAGACAAGATCTGATGTTCCAAACTGGAGAAAAACTAATATCCTTCTAGTATTCCCCCGAAGAAGTTTCATAACTACATTGGGGAGAAAAAGAAATATGTTGCTCCAAAAGTTACTCAGAAATGGGTACCAAAGAAGATAAATAAAGCAACAAATACTATTAATAAGGATCTCCCAGACAAGAGTTCGACAAGGGATAACATCTTAAAAAGGTATGAAAAAGTTATTGAAAGTTTCAAGGGAGTTGTTAAATTCCTAGAGTCCATGCATGATTTTGTTTCGAATACCTGTGGTGAGCAAGATTTTGTTCACCTCAACACAACCTAATTTTGTTGAAAGTGCATCCTCACCAAGAAGCCCTTGTAAATACGGTGAGGATTGCAAAAGAATTAGGGCGCACAAATTATGTTAATAAGATTTCTCTTTAGCCAAGTTCATCTTTACCTAGTGAATAAAGTCATGTTATGTTCCAATCATTTTGGAAATCGCTCTGACGAAAAATAGTTTTTGAATAACAACTATATAGCGCCCTCTGAGAATGTTTCAATGATTGAAATGAGAGTTTAGACAATATAACCATTGGGGGATATAAACATTGTTATGGTAACACATATATGTATAAGTCCTTACACTTGAACCGAAGTTTGCGAACTTTGTTGATCAAGTGAAACCGGAACTTGAGCAGCCAACTCAGTCCGCGAACGTGAGTATTTCTCGAACCAAAGAATTTCTGCTGGAGTTGTAGCTCGGTTTCAGTCCGCGAACTGACGGAAGTTCCCGAACCCGAGAATTTCTGCTGGAGTTTGTTAACTCCAACAAGTTAACTTGAGTCCTTGAACTTAAGTGGTTTTGTCTATTTGTGAACTTATCTTAATAAACTAAGGAATGCTATTGCAAACCGTGGATTTATAGTTCATGAATCAATTCGAGTGAATCACAACGTTTTTGCTTCAATTGTTTCTTGTGTAGTATATGAGATCTTATAGCAATTGAACAACTCTCTAACTAGTTCATTCATTTGAACTTGAAAAAGCGGGGGTCTAACAAGCTCACCCAATATTTCGATTAGCAATCTGTATGGACAACTCCGAGTTGTTTTCTATAGAATCAACTAGACTCAATCAATAGAAAATACTCAAGGAGTTATTATCTCAATCTCTCAATTTCATTTACTCAAGCAAATGTGATTCGCGAGTCTAATCAAAGAGAGATAACTTGGATGGTACCAAAGACCAAATCCAAGTGTCAATCAATTTAAATCAACAACCAATAAGGTCGGATATTATAATTGATTGATCAACGCACAACATGTATTATTTCAATTATATAAAAATATAATACGGAAAAGAAATAACACAGACACCAGAATTTTGTTAACGAGGAAACCGCAAATGCAGAAAAACCCCGGGACCTAGTCCAGATTAAACATACAATGTATTAAGCCGCTATAGACACTAGCCTACTCCAAATTAACTTCGGTTTGGACTGTAGTTGAACCCCAATCAATATCATACTGATCCAAGGTACAATTATACTCCTACGCCTCTGATCCTAGAAGGATACTGCGTACTTGATTCCTTAGCTGATCTCACCCATAACCAAGAGTTGCTACAACCCAAAGTCGAAGACTTTAGCAAACAAATTTGTCTCACACAGAAAAGTCTACTAGATAGATAAATTCGTCTCCTACGAATAAACCTATGAGTTTTGTTCTGTCTTTTGATAAATCAAGGTGAACAAGAACCAATCATTAAAACCAGACTTATATTCCCGAAGAATAACTCAGTTTTATCAATCACCTCACAATAGTCTTAATCGATGCAACGAAAAAAGATATTATGGAATCACAAACGATGAGACGAAGATGTTTGTGATTACTTTTATATCTTGCCTATCAAATATAGAAATCTCAAGCCAATTATTACAATTGTACTCGTACGATAGAAACATCAAGATCAGATCACACAACTACTAGAAAAGTAGTATCGGTCTGGCTTCACAATCCCAATGAAGTCTTTAAGTCGTTAACCTGGTTTTAGAAGAAGAAAACCAAAGGTTAAAGGAGAATCAACTCTAGCTTAGCAAACTAGTATCACAGAATATGTGGGGATTAGGTTTCCCAGTTGCTAGAGTTCTCCCTTATATAGTCTTTCAAATCAGGGTTTGTAATCAATGTTAGCTTAGTAACAAAGCATTCAATATTCACCGTTAGATGAAAACCTGATTAGATACAAGCTAATATCTCTCAACCGTTAGATTGAAAACTTAGCTTGCCATACACACATGTACTTGCCGATTTTGGGTTTGTGTAACCGTACCCAAACGTGTACAATAGTTGGTTCAATATTAGTCAACCAAATGGTTAGCCAAATGATAACTTTCATATCAACCATATTCTTCTTCACCATAACTAGTCTAAATGACTCAAATAAACTAGTTAGAGAGTTTTTCAATTACTATGAGATCTTATGTACTACACAAGATACAATTGAAGAAAAAATGATGTGATTCACTCGTATCGATTCATGAACTATAAAGCCACGTTTTGCAAAAGCATTCCTTAGATAATTTAGATAAGTTCACGAACATCGTTTTTAGACATAACCACTCAAGTTCGCGGACTCAAGTAACGGGTTGGAGTTCACAAACTCCAGCAGAAATTCTCGGGTACGAGAACTTACGTCAGTTCGCGGACTGAAACCGATCTATAACTCCAGTAGAAATTATCGGGTTCGAGAACTATGCATGTTCGCGGACTGAGTTGTCTGCTCAAGTTCCGGTTTTCACTTGATCAACAAAGTTCGCAAACTTCGGTTCAAGTGCTTATGATGTATACATATATGTGTTACCACAATAATGTTTATATCCCCCAGTGGTTATATTGTCTAAACTTTCATTTTAATCATTGAAACATTCTCAGAGGACGTCATATAGTTGTTATTCACAAACTAGTTTTTGTCAGAGAAATTTCCAAAGTGATTAAAACATAACATGACTTTCGTCACTAGGAAAAGATGAACTTGGCTCAAGTGAAAAATTTACCAACACACATTTCGAGAAATAGATAAGCGAGATATACTCAGATCGAAATGTCACATGTGTATATCTTTAGTCTATATAGTAAAACGAATTTTGTCTCAAGATAGGAGATAGAGTAGATAGACTTTTGAGTGATAGATAAGTTCAAGTATCCATATACCTTTTAGTCGATGAAGATCCACGGGTTCCTTGAGTAGTCCTTCGTCTTGTACGATGATTGCCATGGAGTTCTTGAGCTCAACTACACTTTCTATCCTAGTCCGAGACCTTAGCTATAGTAGACTAGAAATCAAGATTTTATAGTTTTGATCACTAACATTGACAAACATGCTTGATATAGCAATGCATGCGAGTTCGGCCGAGCAATGCTCTAACAATCTCCCCCTTTGTCAATTTTAGTGGAAAAACTATTAATACATATGGAATACAAAAAATATATAAATAAACTTTGTAGCTCCTATTCCACATGTCTAATCTTCAACAATACTCGAAATCTTCGTCACTTCTAAGTAGTTAAATGATCTCAAAGGTTGTAAGTTTAACATCATCGTTGTTGAAAATCCGTAGCTATAATAATGAGAAAAGCATCGGTTCTCAATCATTGTTATACAATGTCATGGTGTTATTACATAGCGTCAAAGTCCAATTGCATCACAACTTCAACAATAATACTATGGTGATACTTCACTCCCCCTTAGTCAATACTCCATCTCACATGGAAACCACTCCACCTTACATAATGATCCGAAAATCATATGTATTTGTAGTGTGAACTACATATTAATTCTCCCTCTTTTTGTTAATAAAATTGGCAAATGTACAAGAACGGGATCCTAATGAAATTTCCGTAAGAGACATTTCATGACCAAAGGTAAATGTATATCATCTTATTTAGATGCATTTATAAAGCCGAAGCTAAATGCATTCATCAAGGAGTTTATAAAGACGCAAGATAACCCCTCTAATATTCCGCAGCCGCACTCCCCACAAAGATTTGTCAATTAAACACAAGTTCAAAAAAACTCCCCCCCATAATATGTTATTCCCTAAGGAACAACAAAAGCGACCTTATTTTCAAAAGAAAAGAAGGATTTCTTTAGAATCAACAAATTACATACAAGTATGAATTTGGAATCCAACAAGAAATATTCAATCAAATTAACCAAAGCGAACCAAGATTAATTTGACTAAATATGCTCAACACAAGTAAGCTTATGGAGACTTAAAAAACCAATTAGATTGATCACAAGAAAACTTGCAAATAATCTAATTTTCATACTCAACCGAACTAATTACAAGAGTAATCAATTTAATTGGCCACACCCTGTACATAAGAATATCTATGGAACAATGACTAAGTTAATCATAAAAATAACCATCCTAGTCAATTATGCTCAACATGAGAAGAACTTACGGAGTGCTAACTAAATAACCATACTATATGATTGATTTAGTTCATTTGGGCTCAACATAAGAGATTATGGAACCCCGACTAAGATTATCATAAGATATGACAACCTTAACCGTACATGTACTCAACATAAGAAAACTTATGCAATACAAACTAAATAACCACACAAGTTGATTAATTTAGTTCTTAATGCTCAACATATAGCATCTCATGGAACAACCAACCATGCCAATAAGGAATCGACTTAGTCGTATCGTGCTCAACATAAGATACACAATGGAGCCTTCACGGTAATACATAAAAAATGGATCAATAAGGATCTATACCGTGGATAACACAAGGATTCATTATATGTTTCTATCACCATTTGCACAATGACATACATAATCCCTTAATCACAAAAGATTTTAACCAATCTTACATCAATAATTGACAATATAGGCTTAACTTTTGTGTTTGTCAAAAGTATATTCATCCTTTTATCAATATTTGCATATCAATTCACGAACGACTTTACTTTTAACAAAATATGGGATAATCAAGTTCACGGACGTAAACACACACATCCCATCAAAATATCGCAATATATAAAACCATAAAGATTAATACTACAACCATCATCTTCCAAACAACCTTAGAATTTTTAAACCAAAAAATCTAGAAGATGAAAAATATTGGATATAGCTATGTGTAATCACAATAATGGCTATTCCAAAACACTAGTTATTCTTCTAAAACAAACATACAATTCTCATCAGAAGACTTACTAGTTGTCGTAGATCTTTATCAGAGCATCTACTGAGAATTCCTTCTCATTATTGAAAAACCCATTGATTATGGGATCGTTCAATTCCTCTGTAGTTGCAGGAATTCCCACACTACACCCTATTCAAGAACTTACTAACATCTATGACATAATTTGAAGATTGAGGACACTTTTTATTAATTTGATCTTAAGGAATTACAGAAATCAAGAACACAGAACACTTGATAAAGATTTTCTCTCTCCTAAAACTTTCCTAACACTCAAAAATGCATTAGCCTCTCTGGAACTATTCATCTCCTTTATATAGGTATTTACATAGTGGATTACAGCTCATGACAACTCATTTACATCTAAGATTCCCTTCAATTTCGGATCTGAGTTCTTGCGATAAATCGCAGTTAGCACCGCCTTTAACTTTCGCAGGCTTTATTGATATATCGCAGACATGTCACACTTTCTTCGTGTTTCTGTCGTTTTCAGTTATTACGTCATTGTTTAAGTCATCTTTGGATGTGTCGCATAATATTACTGATGTATCACAGAGTAGTCGTTTATTACCGATGTATCACAGAACAGTCGTTTATTCCTCAAGAATATTGTTGTGACAATATTCTGATCCTACATCTTGCCTCTTCTCATATCTTTTCTGCGAAGAAGATAAAGATCATGAGAATTTAAACTTCTTGATTTGCCGCAACTCCTTATCTTTTACCCGACAAAGTTCCCTACTTTACGCTCTTACTGCTGACACACGTCAATCTTTACCGATTAACCCGGTTACCCATCCTTCATCTATAAATAGATGTTCCACTCGAGACTATTTCCTTCTTCTCACCTTCTCTTTCTTCTTCAAAATCTTTTTTGTCTGCAACTTTTTCTTTCTTGTTATTCTTTTGCTCTTTGCTCTAATGGAGACTCAAAGGTATGTTCTTATCTTCCATCTTATTTTGTTCACGTTATGTTATCTTTATCGCCAACTTTTCTTCATAATCCCCATATTTTATCATCTTTTTCAGTAACACCACTTCTCAAACTAAAATTACTATCAAAAATCCTCACCCTAAGGGTTCTCAGAAAAGGCGCGTTGGGAAGACGAAAAGATCTGAGGATGATAAGGTAGTAAGAAACACCTATTCCTTTGAAATAACAATATTGTTTCCTCTGTTTCTTACCTACATTATTATTCGCAGAATGAAGAGAATGTTCCTAAGCCTCTTAAGCGTTAGCGTCAAGTTAAAGTTCTTTCAGATGAAGTGGATATTCTTGAATTTTTACCTGCAAAACCCGTTTCGTCACAAGATAAACCTTCTCCTCTCCTTGAGTAAATTTCAATACTCATTTTACTTCTCCATCGACCCCTACTAAAGTTATTGGTGCTAATATTCCCATCTCCGATAATCCCAACATTTTGAAAACTGCGATAGATGAATCTACGATAGTTGGAAATAAATTTGTGACAAATGAAACTGCGGTAAATGAAACTATAGTAAATGAAATGACAGTCAACGACGCTGCGGTGAATGAAGTCGTAGATAAGGAAACTATGGTAAACAAAGCTGCAATTAAGGAAACTGTGATGGATGATGACGCGGTGAATGAAACTGTTACTGCGACCACTCAAATTCCTTCTTCCACTCTTACTATCGCCAAAACTTTTTCCTCTACTTTTCTTCCTTCTTCCCAAGAAATAGCAACAGGGGTTGAAGCTGCTTTTCAAATATTATCTGAAGTTTTGGACGATGCTATGAAATCTTCTTTAGATCCTGCGAGACAGGATGTTTATATGATTCTAAGCAAGCATCTTGGGTCTTGTGGTTCTTCATCTTCGTTAACTGCCTTAGAAAATGAGGTTGAAACTTTGAAGAAGAATCTTCAAGCAAAAACTTTGGAGTGTGAACTTCTCGATCATAAGCTTCATAACTCTGAATTAGATTGTGAAATTCTTCGCAGCATAAATGATGATCTAAAAGGTATAACTTTCTTGCCTTTGCTTTTGCCTCTGTAAATCTTTGCTTTTTATATACTCAATTTTCCTTTATTTATTTGTTGATGCATATTTAGCTTCAAAACATAACCAATTAATGAAGATACTTGAGTGGAAAACAATCGCTGATGAGGCCCGCATTGGGAAATAATCTTGGAAGAATCAATTTGATAATTTGAATGTTCTTCATGCATATTCAATCGATGAGATAAATAATCTTAAGAATGAGAACAACCAACTAATTCATGAACGAGATAAACTAATTCACGAACGAGATCGTCTAAGTAATGAAGCCACCCAACTTTTATATTCGCTAAACCAGATTAACTTGAGGGTGGAATCTTTATCAGATGAAAACAGAGTTTTATCCCAAGAAAAACGTAGTTTTGTGGATACAACAAAGACTTATTCGCAGCAATTAGACAATCTTAAAAAGTTGTGTAAGTACCAAGAGAAATCCCTTCGCACACTGAAAGATGAACTTAAAAAGAAAATTGAATCATCTGCTGCTGAACAAGAGAAGCTTATGAAGGGAAGATTAGCTCTAAGTGTAAAAGTCAACAATCTCAAAGATGATTGTACTCGACTAAAGGAAGAAAATGTTTATCTTCGCAATTGTGAAAAAAGTATAAAATCTCGTTTAAAAGGTAAAGTTGGGGATAATTTTGATGATGCCATGAACCGATGGAAGAGTTGCTTCTTTAATATAATTCATACTTTATCTTCACAAAAGGAAGGTAGTCATTTTGACTGCCTCATCTGTTAATTACTTCATTGTATTTTCTCATCTTATTTTTCGCGAAAATTCCCTCTAATATTAAATTTTTCTCTCGTAGAATCTGAGAAGCATCTTCAAGCTTCAATTTCTGATTTATCTATGAGGTTAGCCAAACTTCGCAAAAATAATACCGCGCTTTCCAACTCTCATAATATGGCATTGAGAAGATTTGACTATCTTGAATATTTCAAAGATATAGAGATCAGAAACCGGGAAAAGAATTGCCTCCGCAAAGCTCATTTAGGTGCTGAGGTTTTCATAAATAATGTTCTAATCTCTCATTCTTTACCTCCTATGAAGATCAAACCCTTGGAGATAGATGATAATGAAGTTCCTCATCCCATAGATGAAGATCTGAATTATTCAAGTAATGAAGAAGATTTTTCTGAAGATGAACAAAATCCACTTGAGGACGAAGGAAACCCTCTTAATAAAGCAGAAGAACAAAATCCTCCTCATGAAGAACAAAATCCTCTTCATGAAACAACCGTTGGTAATAAAGAAACTCATAATGAAAAATATGATGCTGGTGAAGATAATAGTAGTGAACAAGAATGATGAAATTAGAGAAGAATTTTCTTTTAAATTATCATGTATTCTTACGAAATATTTCTGGTTCTGCGAATGATTGTAATTTCCGAATCTTTCTTCTTCCTGCTCTTTTTGCGAAACATTGAAGTTATTTGTAACTCAATCACCTGCTCTGATTTATATATTTTTATTAATTCGGAATCCAATCTTCATAAACTTGATTATCTTCCTTATTTTTTATTATTTTAATTCTTCTCAAGGAAGATAATGAAATGTTGTTTTATAATCCCCATATTTGTCCCTCATAATCTTCCTTGTGAAGTAATTTAATTTGTTACCCTTGTAAGAAATCCCATACTTGTCTCTTGTTATCAATCTGTAACCTTATTCCCAATATTTCTGCGAAGAATTTATTATATGCTTCGCAGATATAACTTTTCTTGTGGTCTTATTTCTCCTTCCTAGTTAAAGGTATTATTATGCCACTTTTATGCGACAAGATCGCAGGACATTCTTACCTTTATACGTAATAATCCATTGATCCTGCCTTATCATTTAATTTTAATTTATGCGACAATATGATAAATCTAAGACATCTTGTGAGATTAATCTCCCGTTGCTTTTTAAGACTTATGATATTGCCGTCTTTGCGATGAAATCGCAGGATGTCTTTGCGATTTATATCGTCTTCTTTTTATTTTCATTTATCTCATTATTTGATCTTATCGCAAAAACCCATTGATCTCATCTTAACATTTCTTATTAGGCTTTTTGGCCAGTCACGCGGCAATATGACGGGCCTAAATATTCTTGCGAATATAAAGTCCCATGACATTGCTGTCTCTGTCACGCGACAATATGACGGGCCTAAATATTCTTGCGAATATAAAGTCCCATGACATTGCCGTCTTTTTTGATACACAGCTCCCTAATGGAGGGTATCACCCTTATCTCTCCCCCGGTTGCCCCTTCAAGGATTATACATCGGCCATACAAGACTAGCACTTTCCCATCCGGTTCTGCCAACAACTGGTTGTTTTCGTGACCTTGTCCTTTATGCCTTATATGGCTTATAGTTACAAGACTGCACCCTAAGTGGGGTTTTCTTTGGGCCGAACACATCGTAAGCCAAGACTTTCCATGGATGGCCAGGGTAGGTTCATCCATCCCGGGCACCCACAGCTCAACCGTGTACCTCGGTGCCTTGATCATACGTTGCATTCCTTAGGAGAAACACTCGGGCGCCCAACCAGGGTATAACCTTATATAATTGGGAATCCAAGTTATCTCTCCCGGATGGATTTTAAATAATCCCAAATCTCCATGACTAGGTTCCAGCAGCGGTATAGCCTTTCCCATAGCCATGCAAAGAGATACCCCCTTATGACGCACTTTAAGGACATTGCCTCTTACGGAATAGAATCCGCGAACTAAGGTGTACGCCATAAAAGTTCGTCCCGTTCTTATGTATTTTTAGGCGATTTGCGCCCATCTTATGCATTTGCATTAAATATTTTAATTATCTCGCAAATTGTTGCGGAAAATAGCTTTTATATTCGGCTAACTTTGTTCTTGCAGAATATTTCTTTTATTCTCTCGCAATTTCTTGCGTGTAATCCCTTCATTCTAGTCTTTCAAATCTTTATTGGTAATATTTTCTCAAATATTGTCTATTCCATGGTCTGCCCAGTCTTTGACCCATGTCTCTTCCTTCTGGATCCATTAATTTATATGCTCTAGTTCCAACTATTTATTTGATTATATATGGTCCATCCCATTTTTTCGCTAATTTTCCTCCATTTTCTCGCTGATATTCTGGTGTTTCTCGCAGAACTAAATCTCCAACTTGGAATTCCCGCTTCTTTACTCGTTTATTATATTCACGAGCTAATCTGTGATGGTAGTTTTCCATATGTTGTAGTGATTTTTCTCTCTTCTCTTCTACCTCATCAAGCTTGTCTAAAATCATACCAGCACTAAGATTCTTTTCCCAAGCTTCTCTTTTTGTTGTAGGAATAACAACTTTTGTTGGTAATACTGCCTCAACCCCATATGTTAAACAAAAAGGTGATACCCCAGTTTCTTCTCTTCGTGTTGTATTATAATCCCAAACTGCATTATGGACTTGTTGACACCACGTTCTATGATGCCCTTCTAACTTCTTTTTGAGAATATTTGCAATTGTTTTGTTAGTTGCTTCAGCTTGACCATTGGACTGTGGATATAAAGGAGTTGATTTTCCACATTTTATCTTGAATGCATTAAGTAACATCTCTATATTTTGTCCTTCAAATTGTTTTCCATTATCTGACACCAATTGTGCTGGAATTCCGAATTTGCAAATGATATTTTCAAATATAAATGTGAAAATGTCCTTATCACGAATATGTTGTACCGCTTTAACTTCCGCCCATTTTGTGAAGTAATCTGTTGCGACAATTAAGTATCTCTTTTGCCCTGTTCCTGGTACAAATGGTCCCACAATATCTAAACCCCACTTTCCAAATGGCCAAACATTTTTTGAAGATGTTAATGTTTCACCTGGTGCATGTATTCTTTTTGCAAATCGCTGACATTCCTCGCAACTTCTTGATAAATTCTTTGCATCTTCATGCATATATGGCTAATAATAACCTTGCATTTTAGTTCTGTATGCTAATGATCTGCCACCGTTGTGATTACCAGCATCCCCACTATGCAGCATTTTTAATATCTGCTTTCCTTCTTCCTGTGTCAAACATCTGAGGGAAGGCCAATTTAAAGATTTTTGATATAATATCCCATCTCTTAACTCATAATTTGTTGCTCTACTTTTTAATTTATGTGCTTCCAATCTGTTTCTTGGTATCTCCCCCCTTGCTAGATATGCGTGAATTTCCGCACGCCAATATGCGATAATTCGGCTTGATTCTTCTCCATTATTTGCTACTACCATTGCCTCAGCTTCCTCTTCTTCTTCTTTATTAATTGATGGTTCTATGAGTGTTTGTATTTTTATATTTCTCGCAGTCAGATCTACCATCATACTTGATATGAACGCAAAAGCATCTGCAAGCCTATTATCTCTTCTTGAAATATGCCTCCATTTGAGTTTTGGTATTTTCGCAGATAATTCTTCTACAAGTTTCTTATATTTTTTCAAAGATATATCATTAGTTGCATATTCCCCTTCAATTTGGCGAATAATCAACTGTGAATCACTGGTAATTCTTGCATTCTCTACCTTCATTTCTATCGCAAATCTTAGGACATGTATTACAGCCTCATATTCTGTTTCATTATTGGTAGATTTGAATTCCAGTCGAAATACAAATGCCATTTTTGCACCTTCTGGCGAAATAAAGACGACTCCCACTCCATTTCCTTCTCCATTAGATGATCCATCCACTAATATCTCCCACCTATTTGGTTCTGTTAAAATATCTCTAGGATCCCCATATTCTTCTTCTATATCCATCATGTCTTCTACAGCTTCATCATCCTCCAAAGGAAATTTTGCGAGAAAATCTGCGACAATTTGAGATTTTGGCGAAGATAAAATTGCATATTGGATCTCAAAATGTCCCACTTGTGCATTCCATCTTTCGACTCTGCCTGATCTTTTTGAATTTTTCATTACTGACTCGATTGGTACTTTTGTTAGTACTTTAATTTTATGCGCTTGGAAATATATGCGAAGTTTAGAGGCTGCATAAACTAATGCCAAGATTAGTTTTTCAATCTTCGAATAATTTTTCTCCGTAGCATTAAATGTTTTGCTGATATAGTAAATAGGTTTTTCAACTCCTGCTTCATTTCGAAAAAGTACTGCACTTAAAGCATGTGGAGTGGTCGTAAGATATATCAGCAATTCTTCTCCTGGTTCAGCCTTCTGTAATATGGATATATTCATCAAATATTCCTTAATTCCTTGAAAAGCTTTCTCACATTAAATCATGTCCATTTAAATTTTGTTCCCTTCTTTAGTATGTTGAAGAAATGCTTGCATTTATCGATGACCGCGAAATAAATCTTCCTAGTGAGGCTAAAAGTCCATTCAATTTTTGCACATCTTTTCTTGTTCTTTGGAGTTGGCATATCTCGAACTGCTTGTATCTTTTCAGGATCAACCTGTATTCCTTCTTTTGATACAATATATCCCAAGAATTTCCCAGACGATACTCCGAATGTACACTTCTCAGGATTTACTTTGATATTAAAAAGCCGCATCTGATCAAAAATTTCCCTTAGATCCTGCACATAATTTTTAGATTCTTTACTTTTTATCAACATATCATCCACATATACCTATAAAGTTTTATGTATCCATTTTGCGAACACTTTTTCTACCATTCTTTGGTATGTTGCTCCTGCATTTCGTAACCCAAAAGGCATCTTTGTGTAGCAATATAATCCTTTAGGAGCAAAGAATGCAGTATGTTCTTGATCTTCTTCCGCAAGTGGGATTTGATTATAGCCCTTGTATCCATCTAACTAAGATATTCTATCATTTCCTGCGGCAGATTCCACCATCTGCGGAATATCTGGCAAGGGAAAACTATCTTTGGGACATGCTTTATTTAAATCAGTAAAGTCGATGCAAATTCTTATCCCCATGTTTTTCTTAGGAACGACTACCATGTTGGCGATCCATTCTGGGTATTTCGCTTTCCTAATAATTCATGCATCAAGCATATTTTGCAATTCTTCCTCTATCTTGGCATGATAAGTAGTTGCAATCTTTCTTATTCTTTGTTTGATTGGTCTCATATTTTTGTTAATCTCTAATTTATGGCATGCAACAGATGGATCTATCCCAGGCATATCATCCATATTCCACGCAAAAATATCTCTGTATTCTCGCAGAAGGTTTACAGTTTGCTCTTCTTCCTCCACATCCATCTTAGTTCCAATTTTCAGTATCTTTGGATCTTCTTCACTTCCAACATTTACTTCTTTTGTCGGTTCTGCTGCAGTATAACTAGCTTCATGTTCTCCCATTGGTGTTGGTGTCTTTATCACCTCCACTGGTTCATCATTTTCTTGCGATATATCACCAAATATTCCTTTTCCTTCTTCTGATTTTATCATATAAATCTTGAATTCTTCTTCTTTCTTTTCTTCTCTCTTCATTTTTCTGCGCTGTTTTCGAAGCTGAATTTGATTTTCACAATTCTTTACTTCATTTTGGAAACATAACGCTGCATAATCTATATCTCCTCTAATTTCGCCAATTCCACTAGGCATAGGGAACTTTAAACACTGATGTAGAGTTGATGATACAACCTTGATTGCATGTATCCAAGGTCTTCCCAACAACATGTTATAAGGTGATTTCACATCCACCACGCTCAAAGTGACCCGCGTCTCTATTTCCCCCAGCGGAATTCGCACTACAATTTCACCTTTAGGTTTTGTTAGAGATTTTCCAAATCCATGAATATGATATGTTGGACTAAGCATTTCTTCATCTTTGTATCCCATTTTCCTGAATGTGTGGTAAAACATTATATCCACAGAACTTCTTGCGTCTACCAGAGTCCTATTCACAGCCCACTCTTCTGTAGATCTTACTGATTTCTCTTTTCTTGTTGATATAACAGACACTGTGATCACCAATGGAGATGTATGACTTAAATTCTCTTTTGGAATTTCTGTTGTCGTAAATGTGATCTTCTGTTTTTCCCAATCTTTTAACGGTGATGCCTCATCTACCATCATGATTTTCTTTCCTTCAAAATCTCTCTTATGTATCCTTCCTCTAATATCTTCATGGAATTTATCTATCATCATTTTTGTTATTACATCACACTCCAGCTTCTTTTGATTATCTTTGATTTCAATCATCTTTTCTTCACCAAATTTCTTAATACTCTTCTAATTCTTGAATAATTTCTTTCTTTTACTTAACTTTTACTTTGATTTTCAACTCTTCAGTCCCTGTTTCTGGGCGCCAAAATGTAGTTGCAAGAATTCCCACACTACACCCTATTCAAGAACTTACTAACATCTATGACATAATTTGAAGATTGAGGACACTTTTTATTAATTTGATCTTAAGGAATTACATAAATCAAGAACACAGAACACTTGATAAAGATTTTCTCTCTCCTAAAACTTTCCTAACACTCAAAAATTCATTAGCCTCTCTGGAACTATTCATCTCCTTTATATAGGTATTTACATAGTGGATTACAGCTCATGACACTCATTCTAGCTAAGATTCCCTTCAATTTCGGATCGAGTTCTTGCGATAAATCGCAGTTAGCACCGCTTTAACTTTCGCAGGTTTTATTGATATATCGCAGACATGTCACACTTTCTTCATGTTTCTGTCGTTTTCAGTTATTACGTCATTGTTTAAGTCATCTTTGGATGTGTCACAGAATATTACTGATGTATCGCAGAGTAGTCGTTTATTACCGATGTATCGCAGAACAGTCGTTTATTCCTCAAGAATATTGTTGTGACAATATTCTGATCCTACATCCTCCAAATCTTCAGAAACATTAGTTAACTCATTGAGTTCTCTTCTCAAGTCACGTAGAGTATTCTTGGATAAAGACAACATTTGTTCATAGTGAGTTATCCTTTCCAAAGAGGAAATGATTTGAGATTTTAAACCATTTCTCTTATTGATAAACTATTTTACCATGCCTCTAAAATTAGCATCAAAAGGACAAATAGAAAAGAGGAAGTTAGAAGAAGAACCTTTTCCATTAATTGTAGTCTTCACTTTCTTCACCCTTGAGGAAGAAATCCTTTTACACAGATACACATTAGCTGCTTCAACTGCATCCTTGCTTGTGATGCTTCTGGTTACAAGAGCCATAAGATTGTATCTTTTCAAGGAAGGAGGAAGTCTATCAATAACTTAAATAGACTTATGACCATCAAAAACCCCAGAAGAAAAAGTCTTCTGAAGTTTAATGATCCAATATCTATATTGTTATGAGAATATTTTCTTAACAGAAATAGATACAAACTTGATCCACACAAATACGCAGAGCCTCACTTTCTCTAGTTAAAATGAGGATGCGAATGCTCCTGATGTTAGATAGGAACGTTATGAGACAAATGCTCTCCCTGTTTATCACATAGTGATTTTTCAAGGTTTTTTGTGTAAGCAAGTTTCCTACCTCTTCTTATTCTTGAAGCATTGTTTTAGAAAGGTTTCCCAGATTATCCAGATTCATATTTTGCATGTCCTTCTGTAGTTTGGAAATTCTTTCCATTTTCTTCTTGAATCTCCAAAACGTATTCTGAACATGCCTTGCATTTCCACAAAACGAACAACCCAAAGATTCCTGATTTTGTTGAGGTATCTTCTGCTTATTGTGGCTGCCACTTTTCATTTTTCCTTGATCAATAGAAGCAACATGATTCACGACTTCTGCACACTTGCTTTTGTATCTTAAACCACTAGTATTTCCAAAGGGCTCCTGACCAAATAATATAACTGAAATTTTATCAGAACTTCCAGATAATCTTTGTAGATCATCCTTAAGAGTAGTAATCTGTTTTTCTTTTAGAACAGTGGTTCTAGTGAGTTTATCATTAAGACAGTCTATCTCAAGATTTTTCACCTGTATTAATGATTCTAGTTTCTTCAATGAAGCCTTTAATTGAAGATTTTCTTGAAGGACTTCTTTATTCAATAAATTGAAAAACTATGTGTCTGTCTCATATTCCGAATCAGAACTTGAGTATGTAGATGTTTCTGCTGTAAAAGTTGAGACTTCATTGCATCTATTGAACATATTCAATTCGTTGACACTTAAATGTTTTTGTTTCACAGAATAATTGGTAGACAGGACAGACAAGGGACGTTTATCACGCCTAATGCTCCTTTTTATGAGTTCTTTGATCTTTTTTGTCATCAATGGTTTTTTTAAACCAGACATTATCCGTGCAACATTCATCACCCCAAGACAAGATAAAAGTTTTTCTTTTGGTTGATATACCATTGAATGTATCGGTTTGAACAGTGTCTTGATTAGAGAATCTTATCTTTCCGAAAGAAGAATTTTCAGAAGGAGTGGTGAGGTTATTTCCTCCATCGATGGTACATATCTTAGAAACATGTTTGTTGATTTCAAAAGTAGTTTCTAAGATATCCCAGGCATCTTTACACTTAGATCAAGAAGACACATAGTGTTGAAAGTCTGGGGTAATGGCCTGTCTGATAGCATATAAACCTTCAGAATTATGCTCTGCAGCAAGAATTTCTTCTGGACTATAACTATCAACATCCTTTGGTATATATACATCATCTTTTGTATTTACCGGGGGATCATAGCCATTAACAACATGTACCCATATTTGAAAATCACGAGCTTGAAGATACATGCTCATATCAATTTTCCACCATGGGTAATTTGAACCATCGAAGACTGGTGGTACGTTAAATGAGATAACATTACCGCCCATAGAGTCAGATCTCTACAAACACAGACTTATGAGGTCTTGAACGTGTTTGCCTGCTCTGATACCAATTGAAAAAGTGGGGGTCTAACAACCACACCCAATTTTTTTGATTAGAAATCTGTATGGACAACTCCGAGTTGTTTTCTAGAGAATCAACTAGACTCAATCAATAGAAAATACTCAAGGAGTTATTATCTCAATCTCTCAATTTGATTTACTCAAGAAAATGTGATTCGCGAGTCTAATCAAAGAGAGATAACTTGGATGGTACCAAAGACCAATATCCAAGTGTCAATCAACATCCAATAAGGTCGGATATTCTAATTGATTGATCAACGCACAGCCTATATTATTTCAATTATGTAAAAATATAATGCGGAAAAGAAATAACACAGATACCAGAATTGTGTTAACGAGGAAACCGCAAATGTGGAAAAACCCCGGACCTAGTCCAGATTAAACATATATTGTATTAAGCCGCTACAGACACTAGCCTACTCCAAATTAACTTCGGTCTGGACTGTAGTTGAACCCCAATCAATCTCACACTGATCCAAGGTACAATTATGGTCCTACGCCTTTAAAGTCTCGAATAAACCTATGGTTTTTTTATTTGAATAAGAAAACAATCAAAGGTTAAAGCTTAGATCAATCACCTCATAATAGCTTAAGCAAACTAGTATCACACGAAGATGTTTGTGAATGTGCCTATGGGGATTCAAGACAATTATTACAATTGTTTCCTACGATTTCACACAACTACAAGAAAATTAGTTCGGTCTGGATTATATAGTCTTTTTAAATAAGAAAACCAAGGTTAAAGGAGGTTTGCAATCAATGTTAGCTTAGTAACAAAGCATTCAATATTCACCGTTAGATGAAAACTTGATTAGATACAAGCTAATATCTCTCAACCGTTAGATCGAGAACTTAGATTGCCATACACACATGAACTTGACGATTTTGGGTTTGTGTAACCATACCCAAACGTGTACAATAGTTGGTTCAATATTAGTCAACCAAATGGTTAGCCAAATGATAACTTTCATATCAACCATATTCTTTTTCACCATAACTAGTCCAAATGACTCAAATGAACTAGTTAGAGAGTTTTTCAATTGCTATGGGATTTTATGTACTACACAAGACACAATTGAAGCAAAAAAGATGTGATTCACTCGAATCTATTCATGAACTATAAATCCACGGTTTTCAAAAGCATTCCTTAGATAATTTAGATAAGTTCATGAACATCGTTTTTAGACATAACCACTCAAGTTCGCGGGTTGGGTTCGCGGACTCAAATAACCGGTTGGATTTCACAAACTCCATTATAAATTCTCGGGTTCGAGAACTTCCGTCAGTTCTCGGACTGAAGCCGAGCTACAACTCCAGCATAAATTCTCGAGTTAAATAACTACGCATGTTCGTAGACTGAGTTGACTGCTCAAGTTTCAGTTTTCACTTGATCAATAAAGTTCGCAAACTTCGGTTCAAGTGCTAAAAACTTATACATATATGTGTCACCACAACAATGTTTATATCCCCCAGTGGTTATATTGTCTAAACTCTCATTTCAATCATTGAAACATTCTAAGAGGACGTCATATAGTTGTTATTCACAAACTAGTTTTCGTCAGATCAATTTCCAAAGTGATTGAAACATAACATAACTTTCGTCACTAGGCAAAGATGAACTTGGCTAAAGCGAAAGCTTTACCAACACACATTTCGAGAAATAGACTTGCGAGATATACTCAGCTCGAAATGTCACATGTGTATATCTTTAGTCTATATAGTAAAACGACTTTTGTCTCAAGATAGGAGATAGAGTAGATAGACTTTTGAGTGATAGAAAAGTTCAAGTCTCCACATACCTTTTAGTCGATGAAGATCCACTGGTTCCTTGAGTAGTACTTCATCTTGTATGATGATTTCCATGGAGTTCTTAAGCTCAACTACACTTTATATCCTAGTCCGAGACCTTAGATATAGTAGACTAGAAGTCAAGACTTTATAGTTTTGACCACTAACATTGACAAACATGCTTGATATAGCAGTGCATGCGAGTTCGACCGAGCAATGCTTTAACAGAACTAGTTATGGTGAATAAGAATAAGGTTGATATGAAAGTGCTCATACCACGCGTATGATTCTTAATTACCTAACTTGATTTGTGATTTAAATTCTTAAGGTTAGAAGCAATAATCAAAGCCATTGGATGTTGGTTTTTATTGTAAAAAAAATCTTTTCATACACTTATGGTAACCATCTTTGGTGTAAATCCTTGTGGTAAAGGTTATTCTTCCTTCTAAGCATATCAACTCTTATTTATACAAATTTGTATCTTAGAAAAGATGATCACAATAATTGATCTTTATGATTACATATTTTGTATTGTTACCATGAGATAGTTCTAACTTTTTAGTAACACAATCTCATGAGAGACTTTCAATGATTGATTCTTAAATTGTATCTCCTTGTAGGAATTCTAAAATCCAATATAAATCCTTCTCCCTAGAGAAAGGTCACTCTTGTTGTTCTTTCGGGAATGACATTTTATATGGGAGAGTTCCACAATGAACTTGTGCTTAATTGTTATATCTTTGAGGAGAGAAGCGGTTGTGGAAAATGTAGGGGTTAACTTGTATCTTAATAAACTCCTTGATGAAATCACTAAGTTTTGACTTTGTGATATCGTCTAAACAAAGTTGATATGTTTCTTTATTTTGGTTATGGTATCATTATGAATATCCCGTGAAAATAGAAATATACATGCCCGGTTGAGATGCGATATGAAGTGTCTCCTATGAGAAATCCACCGATCCACATGATGTTGTGAAAATTTCACGTTAGGATTTACATAGAGCCCTTTATGGATGCCATGACCAATATTAGTCATAAGTTTTCATACCTTTGCCAATTTATATTGACAAAATTGGGGAGAATTAATATCTTTGGGATCGAACCACCTTAGTGGATCAATCTTGTATCTTAATAAACTCCTTGATGAAATCACTAAGTTTTGACTTTGTGATATCGTCTAAACAAAGTTGATATGTTTCTTTATTTTGGTTATGAAGTGTCTCCGTGAAAATTTCACGAGGATGCCACAAGTTTTCGTACCTTTGCCAATTTATATTGACAAAATTGGGGAGAATTAATGTGTAGTTGATACTACAAATACATATGGTTTACGGATCATTATGTAAGGGGGAGTGGTTTTCATGTTGAGATGGAGTAGTGACTAAGGGGGAGTGATACATATCACCGTAGTATTATTGTCAAAGTTGTGATACAATTAAACTTTGATGCTGTGTAATAATACTATGATGGATCTTCAACAAGTACATGATGAACATACGCAGAGTTAGAGAACCAAGGAAATCAAGATTGTCGTTTTTTCTTATAACGAGTTCAGACCATATATAAAATGGTTTTGTCACCAAAATTGAATAAGAGGGAGATTGTTAGAGAACATATGGTTTTGTCACCAAAATTGAATAAGAGGGAGATTGTTAGAGAACATATCGGTTGAACCCACTAGCGTTGGTATGTCAAGTTAGTTGTCAATTTTAGTTGCCAAAATTCATTCTTAATTTAGCATACTAAAGTTAGTTTCGGACTAGATTAGGTCTAAGAAGTTGAATCGAAGCTATTCTTAAAGGATGAAGATTGAAGACTACAAGAAGACATCAACAAGTACTTCATAAACAAATGTATGTGATTGATTTCATTTGGATTCTTGTTCAATTCTACTTTTCTAATCTATCGAGATAAATGCTCACTCTATGGAACATTTCCAATGATGATAAATGTACATTTATGTATATATACTTGAGGTTATTTGATTCACGACCTTGGTGACATAACCTTTATCCCTATAGAGGATATCATGTTATAGTGAATTATCTTGTGAATTCAACGAGCCAAGAATCACTCAATTCCGAGTTGTAACGATGAAGTTATGAGTGATTTATTAAAGTAACAATTATAAGTGTTGCTCTAATTGTTACAGTTCGTTAGTAGAAAACAATCCATGGACTTGGGCCCAATTACGTGACTAAAAGGCATTTTTGGTCAAATTGGTGATGTTTCCTTATCTAGGCAAGTTAGTTATTACTCCAAACATCTTTGATTACCATATTAAAGTATTTGTGATTCCTTCCTAATTTAATTTGTGATTTATTCACATTAATACAATATTTGCTAATTAATTATTTATTTAATTATTTTGGCAAGAGTTGTAACTTAGGAAAGACTCACAAAATTAAGAGAGTCTTGAAAAAGGAAATAGCTTTGCTTAGTTTTCAAGCTATGTTTCACTATAAATAAAGGGTTCATGAGTTTACACGCATTTGCATCCCCTTTGGAAAATTGGCGTAAGCTCTGCAGGTTGTTTTCCACGTCTTCTGTTCTTCGTGAACAAGAGTGAGATAAAAGTCTTTGTATTGGGGATCACAAAGATATGTTGGATTAAATCTTCGTGATTGATTACACAACTTGTAATCTAGGTTTTTCACCTCTTGTGTATTCTAAGGTTTTCCCTTCTGATATCAAACCATTCAGGAGTTGTTGATCATAAACCCTAGGTTTTGATAGATTTCAGTTTCCGAGCATATACCAACACTTGTTAGTCGAAATCGGAGACTAGAAAGAAAAACTTCTATTGAGGAAGCTCATAAAAATCCTTAAGAAGTTTTAAACAGGATATATTTAGATTTATCTAGTTGTTCTTGTTGTAGAATTATTAGGGTTTTCTTAACTTGGAAATTGATCTTTGGAATCCCCCAAGTTCACTTAAGAAAATCAGGTTCACGGACTTCTTGTGAGTATGCATACTGATTGTAAGTTAAAACCCTAATCTACAAGATTTTCAAAACCTTGATTCACATCTAAAGGGAAATCAAACTGGTGTTTTGTGCAAACAAAATATCAAATCGTATCAATCGTGTTGTTGTATCTTCTAAAGAGATCCTTGGGTTCTGCTAGAAGATTAAGGAGAAGAATTCCTAAAGAGAATCGGTGCTCTGCTAGGAGTTCTATTTGTGCTGAAGAAGTTATTACATCTAGTCCGAATAGGTAGTAGGAAATTGGTGTAATAGCTTATAATCAGTGTGTGTTTATTCCGGACTAGGTCCCGGGGTTTTTCTGCATTTGCAGTTTCCTCATTAACAAAATTTCTGGTTTCTGTGTTATTTATTTTCCGCATTATATTTTATTTATATAATTGAAATAATACAGGTTGTACGTTAATCAATCATAGTTGTTAAATCCGACCTTGTTTGTTGGATAAGACTTGATTGATCTTGAACAATTGTTTTTGTTATTTTCACATTGTTAGACCAGTCCG
Source organism: Papaver bracteatum (assembly GCA_023529315.1). Taxonomy (NCBI): domain Eukaryota; kingdom Viridiplantae; phylum Streptophyta; class Magnoliopsida; order Ranunculales; family Papaveraceae; genus Papaver; species Papaver bracteatum. The sequence continues at coordinate 455,575 of JAJJWX010002616.1, forward strand.
GACTAACCATGTTTCAAGTGGATACCGTGTTGAGATATTCCTTTAGTGATTGTTTCTTAAAGAGGTTTATACACGGTGGATATTGAATAGGTTGTGATTAACACAAAAACTTGTTTCAAGAAACCTCACACTAAAATCAGGTTGACGGACTTGCTTCTGTTTAACTATTGATTGTGTTGAAAAGAAGATAAATCTCTTTAATATTATTTCTCAATTGAGTTTTTATTATTGAGATTATATTGAAGTTTGTTCCATACAGATTGCCAAACGAATTATTGGGTGTGGTTGTTAGACCCCCGCTTTTTCAGTTCAAATTTTGCATATCACTCGACAAGGTCATCTCATAAAAGACATAATTATAGAAATAGAGATGACTTTTTAAATGCAAAGGCAAGATCTGATGTTCCAAATTGGAGAAAAGTTGTTTCGTAAAGTATTCAAAAGGACAATCGTCCTAATGGTATGAAGGAGAAATCTACTCCTGCGAAACCCAACTCTAAATGGGTCCCAAAGTCCTCCATATCCAAGGAGGAACAAAAGTTAGTCACAAGAATGACTCTCAGTTGTTAATTATTGGTGACAATAATTACAAGAGTTTTCTTGAAACACTAAAGAAATACATCATGTCTGAAATCTCTTGTACAGGTGGACGTTGTGATAATGACACTCTTTATCACAAGTCAAAGAAGAAAAACAAGAAATGGAACAAGAGAAAACAAACCAAGCAAGAGGTCAAGAATGATGATTATGTCTTAGTCACTCATGACGAACAAGACAAGGATCAACTCAACACAACCTAGTTGTGTTGAATTGTGCATGCTCACATTTGTGCTCAATCTTATGAAGGGTGAGGAATCACATGAAACTGAGCACATGATCTCTCGGTTATTATATGACTAATTAACATCTTTAGGCAGATTTATTTTCTTCTATACTCATACCTTCCCTATCTATATTTGAGCTTTTGATAGAAACATTAATTTTGAGTTTATGATGTTGATATCTACTGATCTTATATGTGTAGCTCTTGTTTTTACGGTTAAAACGAGCAAAAAATCACTGAATTCGGACATCGTATGCAAAAGTTATGTCAAAAACATTTTAGTGTTGTGTTCCCTCACAAGAAACTCTTATAACCGATCCTAGTGACTACTAGTGATTTTGGTAACCGATCCTAGTGATAGGTCCATACAAAGGAGTGTAAAATTGTTTGCCCATAACTTCTTCGTCCGAACTCGGAATGACCTCATTCTTTTTGCGTTGGTTTCGCAAATCAATTCCCTACAAGGTAGGGATAATTGAAATACTTGATTCTTTGTTGAATATTATTACATTTGAGTTTATGGGATGTTTGATTTCGGTTCTCGTAACCTTAGTATTCGATCTCATATGGTGTGAACCCTTATGGTTTGGGTGAATTTTTGGTTTAGCAGGATTAAGTTCTAGACCATGTTGGTAGGCTTTATCAAAGGATCATAAGGGGTTCTGATTAAAACTAATGTGTGAAAAAGACATAATATGTTGAATCTTTTGGTTTAACATAAAAGCACGTGTTTCGGGGTTTCAACTTTTGCATTGCATTAGTTAAAACAGGTTTTCAACCTTTCTCTGGTAAAGGTTGCTCTTTGTTGTTGTTCTTTTGTCTTGTGAGAGGATGACAACACAACGAGGGATAGTTCTATCTTGAACTGGCGCTTAATGATATATCTTAAGGGGAGAAGAGGATGCGGAATTTGAGGTAACAAATTTTTTAGTTGATCGTTTTCATGTTTAAAAAAAGCCTGATTTTATTGCATATATTTATAGCTTTTGCTTAACAAAATTTCGGTACAATTGATGTTTATTTCATTATTTGTGTATGTATGTGTGTGTGATTCAATTGTTTCCGATTAAGAAAAACTAATATTATCTTGCTTTATTGTTTGGTATCAATTGTTTAGGCTTACAAAATTTCGGTGCAATTGCGGTACTATAATGTCTATGTTTGTTTCAATTGCTTTCGGTTGAGATAAATAATTATGAAAGTTGATTTATTTGGTTTGTTTGAATTATTTATGGCTTAACAAAAGAGTTTTCAGGATGAATTGTCTAGTCCAATTCGATTCCGGATAAGAGAAACTAAGTTAATTCTGATCTTAGTTAGACTTATCAAAGTAGAGGTTTCAGTTAATCAATTCTAATCGAATGCCTTAACAAGAAATGCTAGTTAACTAACCTAGTACTTGTCTTGTTTAAAAGTGAAAGGTCTAAGTTATTAATGAGAATAACTAGAGACTGATGAGAAAAATATAATTAATTATGATCTTTATTTTGGTCTTATCGAACAAGCGATTGTATTTGTAAAATCGGTTAGCAAAGGAACTAATTAAGGTGCTTAGCCGATTTTTGGTTTGCTAAACTATAAAGGAAAAATTCTTCGGGCAATTGTTTCCTTGGTAACATATCAAAACAAAATTACTTTGTAGTTTCGATTTTGATATTGGTTATCAAAAGTGGTGTGTGGAACCCTCATGCTTGACTCTTATAGGTTACAAGTCTTTTAAGATTTGTAAGATCCTTTCGATTTATCCTTTATTTGCTCGTACCTTTGTCATTTTGTGACAAAAAGGGGGAGAAATATATGGAGTAAACAAGTGATTTGATATTGATTTGGTATCACTAAGGGAAAGGACAATGATGCTTAAACGTTATATCTAACGAAAGAGTAACGCATAGACTAAGGGGGAGTAACATATCATATGATGATGAGAATAACAAAGATGTGCGGATTGAAAATCTACTTATCTTACCTTTAGGGGGAGTATTAGCTGTAAGACCAGAATATCGCTACAACGATATTCTCGCGAGATTTATAACATTCCTGCGAGCATCCCCGCGAGTTCTTCAACAACACTTTGCGAGTGTCACAAAAGCAGTCAAAAGAGTGACGTAATAGATGACGATCGAAGAAAACATGAGAAAAGCATGTTTATCCTGCGATGGTTACAAAGCCTGCGAGAATGAACATTATAATTACTGCAATGAGATCGCAGAGTAAATCCGAAATAAGAGGAAAACTTAGCTGTCATCCGCTACGTAATTCCCTATATAAAGGATTCTAGTAGATTCAGAGAGGAATGATGTATTTTTTGAGAGTTGAGAAAGTCTTGAGGAGAGAGAAACTTTAAGAGAAAAGTTGTATTCTTGAGTTCTTACATTTACTGTAAACATTTCTGAAAATCAAATAATAAAGTGTCGTTTTTAATCTTCAAATTTGAGTTGGTTATTACAAATTCTTAACAAGGGTGTAGTGTAGGATTTCCTGCAACTACATTTTGGCGCCCGAAACAGGGATGAATTGAGGAATATTTGAAGAAAAAGGTAAAAATTGACATTGTGATTAGAAGGAATTTGGAATATTTAGTAAAAAGATCTTACGCAATCTTCAACAGTTTAATAAGAATTAATGGCTGGAAGAAGAAGAAATACATCAGAACCACCAACAACTGTAAGGAGGAGTAAAAGGCTTGCAGGTGGAAGAACAAATGAAATGGGAGAATCTTCAAGGGTTAAAACAAGAAGAAATAGAATAAGGAATGAAGGAGAAAATCCAATTCAACAGCCGAATCAACAAACACCGATACAAGAAAGAAATGTGGATTATGATAAAGTGAGTGTGCATACTTGGAGATCGGATTCGATGGAAGAAGCAAAAGATCGACAATTAAGAAATGAAGAAGGGTAAGAAATAAATTAATAAGTAGTTCATAAAGGAGGTGAAAATTAAATAGCAGATGATTTAAGACAAAGAGTACAGGAAGAAAGGAGATTAGAGACGGAAGAACGTGCGAATTTAACAAGACAAAATCATGAATTAAGAATGGAGAATTTAAGATTACAAAGAAGGAGATCATGAAGTACTATTAGATCAAGTTCAAGGTCATTCAGATAAGAACCAAGACAAAATTTCCCTATGAGAAATGTTAGAGAAAATATTCGAGAAGGAATGCAAAATCCAAATGAAGAACAACGTCATAGAGAAGAAGAGATAATTGATGATCGCTATGATCCGCGTGGTGAAGCCTTGGATGATAGACGTAATAATAGAAATCAAGAGGGAGGAAATAACCAAAATGGTAAAGAAAATCGGGAAGAAGGTAGGAGAATATTACACGGGCGAGAGATTCAAAGAAATCAAAGAATAATTGAGGAAGAAATTGAGAGGCATTATGCTGAACAAGCATGTTTAACTTGCGAGAGAGAAAGATTAAGAGCAAAAGTAGAAGAACAAGAATTTTAAGAGGCAGTACGACAGAATAACCATGAAAATCGAGAAAGGAGACGTACACAAAATTGCTATAATGATAATATTCAGGAAGAGTATGATAGAATACAGAGGAGAATAGAAAGACATCAAAGAGAAATGATAAGAAATGAAGAAATTCGCAGAGAAGAAAATAGACAGCATAATCAGCTGCGATTTCAAGAAAAAGGTGAAAGAGAAAATCGCAGAGAAAGACGGGATGAATATGAAGAAGAATATGCACAAAATCTCGCAAGACAAGAAAGACAAGAACGTAGAAGAAGAGAAACTGCATTAAAAAGACCAATGGAGCAAAATTCAGCTGAGAATGAGCAAATATTGAGAGAATTAGCAGAAATGCGAGGAATGATAAACAATAGAAGAGAAGGAGGCAGAAGGCAACTTGATGAAGCAATTGAAGAAGCTGCGAGAACCAATTTCGCTCAGGAAGTACAGCTAAGAGGAATACCTCCTAAATGCAATTTACCAACATTAACCAGTATCTTTGATGGAACTACTTGTGTTGTTCAGCATGTTAAGGCTTATGTCAGGTGTATGCTACAATGGGAGAATCATGATGTTGTATTGTGCAAGTATTTTGCGTCTAGCTTAACTGGCGAGGCGCTAAAATGGTTGGAGGGATTACCAAAAAATACTATAACTTCTTTTAATCATTTACAAGCTACATTTCTGGGAGCATATATAAGCAACAATTCATCGCGTCCAGGCATTGAAGATGTATTTGGATGAAAACAGAGGATTGGCGAGAGTTTGAAGCACTTAACCATAAGATGGAAGACAATGTGCAGTGAGATGGCTGGGAGAGTGGATGAAAGATACCTCATTTTATCTTTCATTAATGCAATGTTCGCAACCAATATGCTGTACATACAAATTTTTAGAATCAAAAATACTATCACAATGACTGATCTACGAGAACTACAAGAAGAATACATTGCTTTGGAGGAGAAACAAAATGAGATGGAATCATATCCAATCGCAAACACCAGCTCGATAGCGCAAAATGGAAGTTTACTCCCTAAAATGATTAACAATGTGGCGAGCACTTCACAAGAACAACAAGAGAAAGTGGTGATTGATAACCAGCAGAAGTTAGTAGCTATGGGCAGTCGAGATCAAGAAGAGTATGAAAGGGAGAAAAATTATTACAATCACGGAGGAAATAACAAAATCCAAAGACTTGATCTACCACAAGAAACATATGGTGGTCAGAGGAAAAACAATTTTAGAAGCCAAGGTAATCAGAAGATAATATGGGAAGAAATTAAGATGCCACCCCTAAATGCTAGTATAGAAAAAAATTGGGAAGCCATCATTCTGATGGAAAACATACCATCACCATGGAATATGGGAAAAGAGCCACATCCAAATAATCGAAGTCAAGAATTTTGTCCTTACCATCACTTTCATGGTCACTCAGTAAATGATTGCAGGAATGTAAAGAGGATAATTTTAAGGATGATTGATCAGGGGAAGTTAAATCACTTTCTAGTAGGACATCCACAATCCCAGCAGTTACCACCAGCACCAGAAATTCGCAGAGTGAATACTGTAAAAGGAGCAGAAACAATCGTAATAGAAGTTGGGGCCAAAGCAAAGAATTTGTTTTGTAATTCCATTGTACATTCATACAGAACTATTGAGGATTTCCATGACAATGTTCTAAGCAGAGTCTTCGCGAGAGACACAGATGGAAGAGAAATAATGAATATAGCGAGAGCCTGGCCATTAGAAGAATAGAAAAAGCAAACTATATCTTTCACTGCACAAGAAGTACCATAGCCTGGTGAGCAGCACGATAACCCATTGGTGGTAAGGTTAGAAATAAATCCAAAGCAGATGGAAGAAGGAGATGAAGAAAATGATGATAAAAATGAAGATTCTTAGGCCATCAATATAGTTCTAATAGACACAGGAAGTTCAGTCGACATCTTATTCTATCATACCTACAAAACAATGGGTGGAAGAGACGAAGATCTAACACCATCAATGTATAAAATCTATGGTTTTAATGATACTGCTAACAAGCCCAAAGGGGAGATTACAATGTGAATTCCATTAAAGGGAATATCTTCTACAATCTTATTCTGTGTTGTTGACATTGAATCACCTTATAATGCTTTGATTGGCAGACCGTGGTTGCATGGGATATTAGGTGTGGCATCAACCTATCATCAATGCATCAAGTTTCCACATCCAAAGGGAGTTGGAGTCATTAAAGGATATTGGGGAAAAAGCAAGAAATGTTATGAAATTGACATGGAAACTTGTGAGGAAAGATCCGCGAGGAATAGAAGTTGGACACGAAACATCAAACAAAAACAAAGAGGAGACAAATTAATGGTTGATGTAATAGAACAACGAGAAGATGAAATGTTGCGAGATCAAAGAAGTGACAAATTAATGGTTGGAGGCGAGCGGCTCGCAAGTGAAGAGAAAATAGCAAAGCGCAATAAGAAGGCAGAAATAGAAAGTTGTAGTTGCAGGATTTCCCACACTACACCCTTGTTAAGATTTTGTTATAATCAACTCATAATTGAAGATGAAAAACGACACTTTATTATTTTGGTTTCAGAAATGTTTACAGAAATGAAAGAATTCAAGATTACAACTATTCTCTTGAAGTTTCTCTCTCCTCAAGATTTTCTTAACTCTCAAAAATCCATCATCCTCTTCTGGATACATTGGGTCTGTATTTATAGGGTAATTACATAGTGGATGACAGCTAAGTTTCCCTCTTATTTCGGGTTGATTCTGCGATTGTACCGCGATAGTTACAATGTTAAATCTCGCAAGTTTTGTAACCATCGCAGAAAAAACATACTTTTCTCAAGTTTTCTTTAATCGTCAGTTATTACGTCATTCTTTTGAAGGCTTTTGTGACACTCGTGAAATGTTGATATAAAATCTTGCGGTGATGCTCGCTAAGAAGTGTCGTTAATATCGCAGAAAATAGATGTAGCGATATTCTGGTCCTACATCTTGCCTCTTCTCATGTCTTTTCTGCGAAGAAGAGAAGATCATGAGAATTTTTAAAATGCCACAACTACTTATCTCTTCATTAATCTCTGTTCTGACACGTTTCTGTACCCTTCGCCAGCTGTTTTCACATATTCTCTCTTCTAATGAATTTATGACACGTCCTCTCTAACCGCTGTGATCTGACCGTTCATGTCTTTTCTTAGAATTTATTGCGTTCATCTTCCCGAGGAACCTCTTCTTCTATAAATACTCATTTCATTCTTTTCTTTTCCTCTTTTTTACTTTCTTCTTCTTTCTCTGTATAACTTCTCTGCAAGTTTACTGTTCTTCCGTAAATTGCGCGTCTGTCATCGCTGTGATTTCTTTCTTATTTTTCAACCTTTTCTTTCATTCCCATACTCAAAAATGGTTGCTACTGGTGCTAAAAACTTGACTGCTTTTAATGAGATGCGAGAAAAGCTCAAAAGTAAAGGTTTTACCTTGTCTACAATTCCAGGCCAAAGCCCTAGATCTGAACTTTCTATCAAACTATTTTCTGATCATCATGGCTCTCGCCAGAAAATCATAGTATCGCTAGGTCAACTTGAAGCTGGTCTTCCCATTCCTCTCTATGACCCAGAACTCCTATTATTCTATCAAATAATATCTGACGATAGGTTCTCGCGAGCAATATATCAATTAGGTGGAGATTGTATCATATTGCTTCTTGAATATGCCTCTCGCGGAGCTGGAAAAGGATCTCGCTACCTTGAAGATGCAAAGAATCCTCAATTTAAAGATGTCCCCATCGTCTCTGCAGATTATACTGTGGACAACTTCTTTGTAAATTATAAAATAGTCACTATGAAGAGGGATAGCACTTGCTGGGGTGTTCGGTTGAAAAAAGAAAAGGTCGCTGATGATAAAGCTCTTATGCTGGATATTGATTGGCATACATCTACCAACCAAGGCCCTCGCCATTCTAGAGATGACAAGTGGTTCATTTTTCCATTATGTCTTGAGGGTCCTTATATTTTCGGTTCTCGCGAATTACCCGCGAATCTTTCAGAATACCAACCTTGGGTCTTCAATTGGCCTGAATGAACTAAAGAGGTATATTTTCTTCGATTTTTAGTATAATCATTATTCACTATTTTCCCCATATTTTCATATTTTCGCTAATTACGTCACTCTTTTCAGATTAACAGAATGAAGCTCAGCTACCAGGCTTTGAGGATACCCAGCACTTTCTTAGCTCTTAAATCTTTCACGGATGAAGTAAGAAATATCTCTTCATAAATTTTAACAATATATTGTTGCCCCTATTTCTTATCTTCATCTGTGCTCGCAGGAAATTGAAGAACTAGCGCTAATAAAACCTGTGAGAACTAAGGAGAAACCTTCAAAGGATAAATCTTCTGATTCCTCCCAAAGGAAAATCTTATGCCCCTTGCGGTGAGGAATCTGGCAATCAGGATAAATCTGATGTTCCTCCCAAAGGGAAGCCTTCTGCCTCTCGTGGTGAAGAATTTGGAGATCCTCCTTTGAAAAAATGGAAAATCCGACCTTCTTCTTCTTCAACTCCTCAACCCACTCCATAAAATCCAAGTGTTGATCTTGATAAGGATAATAATGACGAGGATTTCAATGATAACAGCTTCCATTCTATAAAGAATTCTTCTTCTTCTGATTCTTCGATGGCTCACTTATCCAAAAAATTTGGAAAAAATATGTTTGGTATCCCAAATGAGTATGGAGATGAAGCTACTAATGAAATATCACAGTCTCTCGCCACAGTCTGCGATGCTCCCATACTAACTGACAGCGATACCCTTTGCGGGGTTTCAAGATCGTTAACTCCAAGTCTTTTGAATTCACTTGGAAGCCTGGTAAGTTTTTACTTGTTCATCATTTTTGTGTATCTACTGATATCTTCGTCAAATATTGATTTATATAGTTCTATCGCAGGTTGGAAGAGCCGCTTTTGTTGTTTCTTATGATTTAGACAATAGGCGTATTATTTATGAAAAGAAAGCTTCTAATCTTCGCCAAGATAAAGAAAAACTAGAAGCTAAAGTTATTGAACTTCGCAGAAAAAATAAGCAGTTGGAAACTGAAGCTTCAGTTGACAAGCAAAAAATATCTGATCTTGATAAATCCAATCAACAACTTTATGGTATGATTTATTTCTTTTCTCTTTTAATTCTTCTCACCCTATCGCAGCTTATTCAAGCAACCATTTTTGCAGATATTTATGGTCTTACTGACGAGGCTACACTCTTCCAATCTTTTTCGACCACCTGTAGATGATGATACCATTCTTGCTAACCTTAATAATTCTTTAAGTAATTTCTCAGATGATAAGATTGAATCCCTCTCCATAGATGAACTTAAATCCAAATTTAATCTCTTAAAAATTGAACACAAATTCAATTTAGGTTTGACCAACAAGTATAAGTGCTTTTATCTTGATTCGAAGAAAGAAATAGATAGACTAAGAAAAAAGAATAGTGATCTCATTGACGAGAAAGATCTTGCCGTTAAAAATGGCTCCAAAACCTTAGCAAATTTCCATAAAACTCTTAGTAACGTTCAAATGGAAAGAGATAAGCTTATCCGCGAGAATGAAGATCTTCTTGCGAGGGAAACCCAAGTTCGATCTCGTCTTCTTATCAATAGTGATGATGAGTTTGCTTGGGCTGCGAAGATTCTTGATAATGCCAGAACTAATTTAGGTGTAGATGTTAGTCTTCATGCTGATCAAGCGGCTTTAATTAAAGACATGATTTATGAAAGACAAGGTTATCACTCTTATGATTTCCCTGAATTATTTCCTAATTGAATCATCCTTATATGTACTAATTTTGTTGTCATTTGCTCGCAGCATCCGAAAAGAATTATCGTAAAAGATTTGATGAGTTAGGAGAAGAGAAAAACCAACTCACCAGAAGTCTATCTTCTCGCAATGAAAAGTATTCTAGATTGAAGGATAAATTGAAAATCTCATCTTCAAATTTTAGCAATACCCTTCTCCGTGTTCGTAATGACGTTGTTAAACTAGTCTGTAATGATCATGGTATCCCTCATTCTATATACCCCGATCTTGCAAAGGAAGTTCCAGCTGATTCCCCAAATTTAATTATCTCTGATAGCGAAGCTGAGGAGTCTAGCGAATATGATGAAGAGTTATCTGGCGAGGAGGAGAAATCCGACGTAGATAGGGATGATAATGATAATGATGAAGAAGAGAAATCTGGCAATGAAGAGAAATTTGAAAAAGAAAAGAGTTCTGATGAAGGTGTTGATGGATCTACTTAGTCTTGTTTCTTCTCTTTTTCTTCTTTGTAAATTTTGTACATTTACTTTTTGCTTCTCGTAACATCGTTGCGAGTTTCTCCGACTTGATATGTAAACTTCTTTTGCTTTTATCTGTATGAATTAGAAAATAATTCTTTTTCTGCAACATAATCAATCAATCAGAATTATTATCCTTTAATCATTTGTATAAATGTATTATCTATGCAATTTTATCATATGATGGATGAATAATAATTTCATCATTCTATGCATTCCCATACTTGCCTCTATTATTCATCTCCGATATGAAAAAATTGAGTAGAGATTAGATATTAGTTGTGAATAAAATTAAATTAGCCTGATTATCGGCGACAATATCGCTAGAAGTAATTTGCCTGATTATCGGAGATCAATATCGCAATAATCTTATGGTCTTATTATGCCTTCCTAATTAAAGGTCTTATTTTGCCATCTCTTTTCTTTTTGCGACAAAATCGCAGGACGTCTTTACATTTGCATGCACTGACCCATTGATCTTGTCTTATCTATATTTTTTCAATATCTCTGCAACAATATGATAAGTATAAACTCTCTTGCAAGAATTAATCCTTATGACATTGCCATCTTGCGATGAAATCGCAGGACGTTTTTACACTTGTTAAATGTAAAAACCCATTGATCTCATCTTAACTTTTTCTCTTTTAGCTATTTGCCTTTGTATAACTTTCGTCACGCGACAATATGACAAGCCTAAATATTCTTGTGATCATAAAGTCCCATGACATTGACGTCTTTAGACACTTATCAGCTCCCTAAAGGAGGGTGCCGCCCTTATCTTTCCCATGGTTTCCCCTTCAAGGAGGGCACATCGGCCATACAAGACTAGCTCCTCCCATCCAGATTTGCCAACAACCAGCTATTTTCGTAGCCTCTTGTCCTTTATGCCTATATGACTTATAGTTACAAGACTGCACCCTAAGTGGGGTTTTCTTCAGGCCAGGTGCATCATAGCCAAGACTTACCAAGAATGTCCAGGGTATTTTCGTACTCCCCGGGCACCCTTGGCTCAACCGTGTACCTCGGCGCCTTGGTCATACTTTGCACTTCTTAGAAGAGGTCCTTAGTCGTCCAATCAGGGTATAACCTTATATAATTGGAAATCCAAGATCCCTCTCCTGGATAGGTTTTCTTTAACCCCAACATCTGCATAACTCAGGTTCCAGCAGCGGTATAACTGTATCGCTGAGTCTTGTCAACATATACCCCCTTATATGACGCACTATTAGGTCTTACATTTGCCTCTTGCGAAATTGTATTCGCGAACTAAGGTGCACGCCATAAAGGTTCGTCCCATTCTATTAATCTCTGCGAAATTTTATTCGCGTTTCTCACGAGCATTGTAACTCTGATAAAATTTCATTTCTTTGATTTTCTTGTAAAATTTTGCAATTTTTTCAAACAGAGTACTCTTTTCATTTGCATTTTCTTCAAACAAATTCCGCATAAGCTTTTATCATTTTACCTTTCTACTTACTATCTTTTGGTTCTGCTTTTCTATTAAGTTTTGCTCTTTATTCTTTATCTGCGATCTGCTCGCCATTTTCTTCCTCTCGCTGCTCTATTGAATCAATCATCAATCTTTCAGCTCTCTGTCGTTGCTTGATGTTGTACTTCCAATTGCTCTTCTTCTCAGCTATTTATTCGCAAGATTTTATATCAATCTCATAACATTTCTTGATTTCTCCCCAATCTCCCTTAATTACTCCAACACCATTAGGATGAGGAAATTTAACACAATGGTGGAAAGTAGATGCTAAACCTAATATCCCATGTAGCCAAGGTCGACCAATCAGGGCATTGTAAGGTGATTCAATGTCAACAACACATAAAAAGATCTTGGAAGTTATCCCTTTCAATGGAATTCGTATTTCGATTTCCCCTTTGGGTTTATTGGAAGTACCACTAAAACTATAGATCTTATATGTTGATGGAATTAGATCTTCGTCTTTCCCACCCATGGTCTTATAAGTATGATAAAATAGTATATCAACTGAGCTGCCTGTGTCTATCAGAACTCTATTGATAGCCCAAGAGTCTTCATTTTCATCATAATTTCCTCCATCATCTTCTTCTATTTGCTTTGGATTTATCTCTAACCTTACTACCAATGGATTATCATGCTGCTCACCAGGTTCTGGTACTTCTTGTGCAGTCAAAGATATAATTTGTTTGTGCTATTCTTCTAATAGCGAGGCTCTCGTGATATTCATTATCTCTCTTCCATCTGTGTCTCTCGCGAAGACTCTACTTAGAACATTATCATGGAAATCCTCTATTGTTCTGTGTGAATGTACAATGGAATTACAAAACAAATTCTTTGCTTTAGCCCCAACTTCTATTACGAATGATTCTGCTCCTTTTACAGTATTTACCCTGCGAATTTCTGGTACTGGAAGCAATCACTGAGATTGTGGATGTCCTACTAAAAAGTGATTTAGCTTTCCTTGGTCAATCATCCTTAAAATTATTCTATTTACATTTCTGCAGTCATTTACTGTGTGACCGTGAAAGTGATGGTAAGGACAAAATTCTTGACAGCGATTATTAGGATGTGGTTCTTTTCCCATATTCCATGGAGAGGGTATATTTTCCATCAAAATGATAGCTTCCCAGATTTTTTCTATACTATCATTTAGAGGAGGCATCTTAATTTCTTCCCATACTATCCTCTGATTTCCTTGGCTTCTGAAATTGTTTTGCCTCTGTCCCCCATAAGTTTATTGCGGCTGATCAAGCCTTTGAATCTTATTATTCCCTCCGCGGTTGTAATAATTCTTCTCCCTTTCATATTCTTCTTGATCTCGACTGCCCATAGCTACCAACTTATGCTGATTATCGGTCTCCACTTTCTCTTGTTGTGCTTGCGAGCTGCTCGCCACATTGTTAATCATTTTAGGAATTAAACTCCCATTTGCTGCTACTGAATTGGTGTTCGCGGTGGGATATGATTCCATCTCTTTTTTTTTCTCCTCCAAAGCAATGTATTCTTCTTGTAGTTCTCGCAGTTCAGTCATAGTGATTGTATTCTTGACTCTGAAAATTTGTATGTACAATAGATTGGTCGCGAACATTGCATTGATAAAAGACAAGATAATATATATCTCGTCAACTCTTCCCGCCATCTCACTGCACATTGTCTTCCATCTTATGGTTAAATGTTTCAGACTCTCGCCAACCCTCTGTTTTAACCCAAACACATCTTCAATACCTGGCCGCGATGAATTGTTGCTTATATATGCTCCCATAAATGTATCTTGAAAATGATCAAAAGAAGCTATAGTATTTTTTGGTAATCCCTCAAACCATTTTAGCGCCTTTCCAGTTAAGCTAGATGCAAAATATTTGCACAATACATCATCATGATTCTCCCATTGCAGCATACACCTAACATAAGCCTTAACATGTTGTACAACACAAGTAGTTCCATCAAAAATGTTGGTTAATGATGGTAAGTTGCACTTAGGAGGTATTCCTCTTAATTGTACTTCTTGAGTAAATGGATTTCTCGCAGCTTCTTCAATAGGTTCATCGAGTTGCCTTCTACCTCCTTATTTTCTGTTATTTATTATTCCCCTCATCTCTGCTAACTCTCTTAAAATTTGCTCATTCACAGCTGAATTTGGTTTCATTGGTTTTTTCAACGCTGCTTCCCTTCTTCTGCGTTCATGTACTTCTTGTCTTGCGAGATTTTGTATATCTTCATCTACATCCATATTTCTTCTTCTGCGATCTTCTGCTTCAGCTTCTTCTTGCCATCGCAACTGATTATACTGTCTATTTTCTTCTCTGTGAATTTCTTCATTTCTCATCATTTCTCTTCGATGTCTTTCTATTCTCCTTTGTATTCTATCATATTCTTCCTGAATATTATTATTATGGAGATTTTGCGTCCGTCTCCTTTCTCGATTTTCATGGTTATTTTTTCGTACTGCCTCTTGAAATTCTTGTTCTTCTACTATTCCCTCAATCTTTCTCTCTCGCGAGCTAGTCGTGCTTGCTCAACATAATGTCTCTCAATTTCTTCTTCAATTATTCTTCGATTTCTCTGGATCTCTCGCCCATGTAATATCCTCCTACCTTCTTCTGGATTATCTTCATCATTTTGGTTGTTTCTTCCCTCTTGATTTATGTTGTTAAGTCTATTATCCAAATTTTTGCCACGCGGATCATGGCGATTTTCTACTACCTCTTCTTCTCTATGATGTTGCTCTTCATTTAGATTTTGCATTTCTTCTTGGATATTTCCTCTAGCATTTCTTATTGGGGAATTTGGCCTTAATTTTTCCCTTACTGATCTTGAATTCGATCTAACAGTACTTCTTGATCTTCTATTTTGTAATCTCAAATTCTCCATTCTCAACTCGTGATTTTGTCTTGTTAAATTTGCACGCTCTTCCGCCTCTAATCTTCTTTCCTCTTGTATTCTTTGTCTTGGATCATTTGTTGTTTCATTTTCATCTCCTCCGTTAATTAATCCTTCAACCATTCCTTGATTTCTTTCTTCTCTTATTTCGTCTCTTAATTGTTTATCTTCTACATCTTCCATCGAGTCCGATCTCCAAGTATGCACACTCACTCTATCATAATCCACATTTCTATTTTGGATCGGTGTTTTTTGATTAGGTTGTGGGATTTGATATTCTCCTTCAATCCTTGTTCTATTTCTTCTTGTTCTTATCCTTGAAGAATCTCCTAATTCATTTGTTTCTTCTCCTGCAAGTCTTTTACTCCTCTTCACAGTTGTTGGTGGTTCTGATGTATTTCTTCTTCTTCTAACCATTTCTTCAACTCTAATGATTTCTTTAAATCTTCAAATTGTAATTAGAGATTTCTTAACTTGATTCTCCCTGTTTCGGGCGCCAAAATATAGTTGCAGGATTTCCCACACTACACCCTTGTTAAGATTTTGTTATAATCAACTCATAATTGAAGATGAAAAAAGACACTTTATTATTTTGGTTTCAGAAATGTTTACAGAAATGAAAGAATTCAAGATTACAACTATTATCTTGAAGTTTCTCTCTCCTCAAGATTTTCTTAACTCTCAAAAATACATCATCCTCTTCTGGATACATTGGGTCTGTATTTATAGGGTAATTACATAGTGGATGACAGCTAAGTTTCCCTCTTATTTCGGGTTGATTCTGCGATTGTACCGCGATAGTTACAATGTTAAATCTCGCAAGTTTTGTAACCATCGCAGAACAAACATACTTTTCTCAAGTTTTCTTTAATCGTCAGTTATTACGTCATTCTTTTGAAGGCTTTTGTGACACTCGTGAAATGTTGATATAAAATCTTACGGTGATGCTCACTATGAAGTGTCGTTAATCTCGCAGAAAATAGATGTAGCGATATTCTGGTCCTACAAAAGTAGTAAGTAGAAAGGTAAAATGATGAAATTTAGAGAAGCTTACGAATGATTTGTTTGAAGAAAATATAATTGAAAAGAGTACTCTGTTTGAAAGAATTGCAAAATTTTACAAGAAGAAAGAAGGTCAAAGAAATGAAATTTTATCAGAGTTACAATACTCGCGAGAAGCGTGAATAAAATTTCGTAGATATTAATAGAATGAGACGAACCTTTATGGCGTGCACCTTAGTTCGCGGATACAATTTTTCAAGAGGCAAATGTAAGACTTAATAGTGTGTCATATAAGGGGGTATCTCTTTACATGACTCAGGGATAAGGTTATACCGCTGCTGGAACCTGATTCATGCAGATGTTGGGGTTAAAGAAAACCTATCCAAGAGATAGATCTCGGACTTCCAACTATATAAGGTTATACCCTGGTTGGACGACTGAGAATCTCTTCTAAGAAGTGCAGAGTATGACCAAGGAGCCGAGGTACACGGTTGAGCCAAGGGTGCCCGGGGCGTACGAAACTACCCTGGCCATTCTTGGTAAGTCTTGGATACGATGCACTTGGTCTGAAGAAAACCCCACTTAGGGTGCAATATTGTAACTATAAGCCACATAGGAATAAAGGACAAGAGGCTGCGAAAACAACTGGTTGTTGGTAAATCCGGATGGGAGGAGCTAGTCTTGTATGGCCGATGTGCCCTCCTTGAAGGGGAAAATAGGGGGAAGATAAGGGCGGCACCCTCCATTAGGGAGATGACAAGTGTCTAAAGACGGCAATGTCATGGGGCCAATTGGATCATTTCGGGATGTGCCAAGAAAATACGAACCACTTTACCATCCTTTTCTTCCCTTCTCAACGTGTAGTCGTGTAACTCCGCTAACCACTACGATTGTTGCATGACCGTTCTACCATCCCATTCCGTTCTTTTGATCGTAGCTAGGGCTGACTTAATTGTAGACAAAGAAGACAAGTTGTTGGGGTCGTCCGCCTTTATTTTACTTAAGATTGCACTCGCTTTTTGGATCCTCATAGACTTCACCATCTCCATTTCTCTTGATTTTAGCTTGGCAACCATTATATGTCCAAGTAGAGTATCCGAATCATCGTGGTTATGACAACCATTATCAACTTTATAAATTTTCCACTCTGAACCATCCTTACCTTCGGGCTTATAGAAGACAATCTTGAAAGGACATCCGATTTTATTTGTATTGCTTCGGTATTTCCTCTGCGTTTTCCTTACGTACTTGCTATTCTTTCCCTCATGACTCTTTCGCTTCCCACCACGCTCATAAATCATTTCAAATCGAGTTTCATCCACATGATTATTTTGAACTACAACGCACATGTTATCTTTTGCCTTGTTCATAAGCCATTCCTTTGCCTCCACCTTACTTGCAAATGACTAAACACGAATATAACAAAACAAATATCATAAGAATAAGCATTTAACATACATATTTGAATAATAATAATAATAATAATAATAGTAATGAGTATACCAAATCATTTTCATAGTATAGGGAAGTATCGGGCCTCAAATAGAAATCATCAACTATCGCTACAACAGCTTGCAAAAGGAAGCAGCATGTTTTTATATTCAAAATCGGAAGACATTTAGTAAGTTTTACAACCGATTGTAATATAATCGGACGAATACTGTGTCTAAATAACTAACGATTTTAATAGAAAGATTTGGACAGTCTCCTGAGTACAAAAACAATCATAATCGGAAGACATATATCTGTTAATACTTCCGAATATATACAATCGGAAGGTAAAGTAATAAATATTCCTCCGATTTTCACAGAAGAAAAATTACAATTTTTACAAGTTTGCGAGAATTTGAATTTGGGGCCAATGATATATTCGGTAATTATATAAAATTATAATACTACTGAATGTAAAAGATAAGAATTACTGAGTTTCATAATTTTGAGGATTTCGTTTTTGGGGCCATTCGGTAGTAAATATACTATAATAATTACCGAATGTAGATATTTTGGAAAATCAATTTGGGGGTTTTTCAAATATTCGGTAGTAATATACATTCTTTAAACTGCCGAATGTAAATATTTGGTACTCAGGAGGTTGTATTCGGTAGATATGTGGAATACATTAGCTACCGATTCTGGGTGGTTCATGGCGTTAAATGCATGCATTAATCGAGTTTTCTCGTTTAAAAAATCATACAAACGCATACAAAGTGGGTTATGAGTTTCTTAACACAATACCCGTGTGTTAGATGCATCGTTATCTTCGATCTCGGTTGATTCACCGGCTTCCTCCATGAAAGTGTAGTCTAGGGTTTCCTCTCCACAAAAGTTTGGATCATTCAACATATACCCCAAATCGTCTTCTCTAAACGGTCGTGATCCTTCAACATTATGTTCTTCACGATCATTCTCACCTTCTTCTTCATATCCATCCATTTATGTTGCCTATTTCTAAAAAAATGGGTTTTTTACTATTTTCCTTCTTCTTTTTTCTATAGAACTATAGAATAACAACAAATGAAGAAAATGGAACACATTTCTTCCAAATACTACAGCGTCCACAATCGGACGTTAGTTATTTTTTAAACTACCGAATTAAATCGGTAGATAAAGATCCTAACTTATCAACCGATTATGTGAGGGCAATTTTGCCATTACGAAATACGCGAGATAAGGGGTGGCTTCGCTTTACTTTTGGGTGACCCTATTTTGTTTTATTGTTGGCCCCTAAATCCTTTTTCCCGGCCCATAAAAACGCTAGGTAAAATAATACTTCCTCCGTTTTTGGAATAGGGATGCTATCACGTTTTTTGTTTAGCCTATCTTATAGTCTTTTCAAGGTTGGTTAACAAGTGCATATCGTGCATCGATAAAGAAAAAAATGAGTGGTTGCTGAACTGAAAATAAAAGATCTTATGTTTCAAAGTGACTGTAAAGGAGTCCTCCTATTTTTAGATGGCACAGTTTCAACTACAAGTTGCTTGTGTAGAGATAAGCTGATCCCGGATGCTAAATATTTATTTAACTATGTTCCTATGATTTTATAATTTTATCCTTCGTCAAAAATTGACCATCAACAGACGGTTACGAAACCGGGTTGCCTTGTAAAGGTAATATACGAATTTAGATAGACTTTATTCTTATAGATGAAGAAAGGTATATTTTTGCAGAGTTTGAAGAAGGCACAAACTTTGTTGATAACATGTCTCCAAGCGCATACTTAAGACACCAAACAATTCTTTTTAGAAGGAGTTATCATATATATTCTTAAGTTTAAATATCAACACATAGATTTTTCCATATGATAAGATAAATATATCAACACATATGATAGTTTAAATATCAACACATATATATTCTAAAGGAGTTATCATATGATAAGATAGATTTATCTTAACATGATTTTTTTAGCTTGTCATGTAAAAGTTCTGATGAATCCCGTTCTCGTCTTTTGTTTAGGAATCAGATAGGCAGAGACATTTTACAAGAGTATAAGCATTTGATAACCACATCGAGTCATTACAATTTGGACTCAATATTTAGTGATGTGGTAATACCGAGTCACATGAATGATTCATATTTGTGGTGCAAATAGGACTGTTATGAAGCCAAAAGAGTTTTGGTCATGAGAACCTTTAACAACCAATAGGTCATAACAAACTATTGGTTAAAGGTACATCTCCTTGGAGCAGGGCTCAACATTTCCGAGAAGTATTTTCAGTCCATAAAGATATGATAATCCAATATTTTGTATTTTCCTTCGTCATTTAAACATGAATCAGACAGGCACTCTTACCATCTTGATCCTTACCTATATGAGGAACTAAGGTAGAACCGATACCTACCTATGTTGGGAACTAAGGTAAAACCGATCCCCATAAGTAAAACCGACTTTTATTGTCACGTACACTTTAGGGTCTGTGTGTTTTTGGAAATTAGGTTTGCAAAATGGTAAACTTCAAGATGTCGTCATAGTGAGTAATTTGAACATGTACATAAACCTGATATTTTATTGTTCAAAGATATTCCTTGATACTCAAAGTGAGATCCCAAATCGAAATGTTTGAGATTCTTTTTATTTAAGATTTTCGAATGTATATGATTTGTTTTTCCAACAAGCAAAACATATCTTTGGAAGATATATTAGTTAAGTATCTTGTATGTTAGCCAATATTGAGTTGTAATCCAAAAGGGATTTAGGTATGACAATCGGATATTGGTTGGAATTAGAAAAAACCGAATTTAAGTGTTTATTGCATATCTTGAGAATATTTTCGGTTATGGAAATTCCTTGTTGTCCAAACTACCATGGTACATAAATGGTGAAGTTTTTTTTTTTTTACAAACTTATCCTAAGGCAGGCACTTCGTTTTTTGGTCATTGTTAAAGCCGACTAATATTATTGCTTGTAATACTATCTTAGAGAGGAGAGTAACCTAATTAGGAAAAACCTCTTATGTCCACCAGGTTAAAAACTTCTTTGGGATCAAGTAGTGTTTAGATAATATCGTCGGTGGGAAACTAGAATTGCATTGTTATTTTAGTTTTCCATTATTGATTTGATTGACTAACAACTATTAAACCTTGATCACGCCTAGTTTGATTATTCTTGAAAGCATTCTCTTCTAACATAAGGTCACTCAAACTAGATCAAGGGTCTAGCGGTAGTTCATTTCTTGTGATCATCCATGGTTAATGGAGTCCATTATGTGTGTGACCGATCATAAGTTAGAATCAAGTTTGGTTGTACAGCAACATAAGAAGACATAGAAGATTTGAAGACAAGAAGATTTCTTATTAGTATTGTATCTTTATGATTTAATTTCGTGCACAAACTTGATCGGCTAGGATCCGAATATATCCCGTTTATCTTTGATAGGCGATTTATTGAATAGTCATAGTCATAGTAGATCAATAAGAAATCATTTGGTGGTATTCTTCAGTATCTGAATCTGATAGTTTATGAATATAGGTATGATTATTTCGGTAATTCAGATCCTTATTGAACTTACCCAATAAAAGAGAATTTTAGATTATACAAAAGATTCTTTGTTAAACTCAACTATAACCTCTGATTTACTTCTTGAGATTAAAAGAGTGGTTACCGAACATATTAGTCCTTTACAGTTTCGGAAGATGATCCAAAGGAGTTGAATGCTTGTAGTCTTCATAGCGGTTGAAGCAACTTAAGATAACAGACTATATCTTAGGATTCGCGTGCGTTGGCCATATTGGTTGTAGGCTCAGGCATACTTAGTAAACTAGGTAATTAAGGGTAGTTTACTTGGTATCAACTATACGAAGTTGGTAGTAGTCTTTACATAGCGGCTTAATTTTGAAAGTATTCAAAACTGTACTAGGTCGTGGGGTTTTTCTGCATTTGAGGTTTTCTAGTTAACAAAATCTTGTTATGTGTTTTTACTTTACTTTTCGTATCATAATTATCGTTTTAGTTATAATAAAGTAATTGCACTTGTACTATATACCAAGTGTATACCTTGTTGTTGTAATTTTCTTGACAGTCTTTGTCTATATTAAGTCACACAAGGTATCAGACAACTTATAGGTGGATATCGAAAAGATTGTGGTGTACTTTGTGATAGAGAACTGCTCGGTCGAACTCGCAAGCGTTGCTATATAAAGCTTGTTTGTCAAGTTTAGTTTCCAAAACTATAAGTCTTGATTTCTAGTCTACTTATAGCTAAGTATCGTATTAGGATATAAAGTGTAGTTGAGCTTTAGACTTCACGACGTTCATCGATTGAATACAAAGAACTACTAAGGGGAGCTTGTGGAACTTCATCAACAAAAGGTATGTGGAGACTTGAACTCATATATCTCTCAAAAGTCTATCTACTCTATCTCATATTTGAGACAAAAGTCGTATAGCTATATAGACTTCGATTATACACATTTGATATTTCGAGCTAAGTTTAACTCGCTTACATATTTCTCGAAATATGTGTTGGTAAGCTTTAGATTTAACCAAGTTCATCTTATATTCTTGACGAAAGTCAAAAGATGATCATGTGAAAATCGCCTGGTAACATCTTACAGGATTTTTGTGAGAAAATCATTTGATGTAGACTCGGAATATTTCGTATTGATCTATCGATCACTTGAAAATTGCTTTGAAGCTAATAGTTTGTGTGAGACAGCTATTGTCGTATTCTATGAATGTTTCAATGATTGAAATGGGAGTTTAGAACAATTAACCATGATTGAATATATATCACAGTATGCATACTTGTATGCTAACTGTTGCAAGTTATTCCAAGTCCGGGAACCATAGTATGCATACCCATATGCGTACTGGTTGGTTAGTTGAAAGTGTGGGAACTTAGTATGCATACCCGTATGCATACCGGCGTAAGTTCAAGTCCGGGAATTCAACCGAGTTTGGTGGTGTACAAAAGTATGCGTATCCGTTCGCATACAGGCGAACCCAGACCAAGTCCGGCCACTTAGGTATGCATACCCGTTTGCATACTTGAGTAGGTTATGTTCTAAAATCGGTTTGTTCATGAACTAATACATTTATAAATTTAGGAATACAATCTTTTGCAAACCGTGGATATAATGTTCATGAATTAATTCGAGTGAATCAAAATTGATTTTGCTTTAATTGTGTCTGGTATACTTCTATGAGAATATAAATAATTGAACAACTATATAACTAGTTTCATTTGAGTCATTTGAACTAGTTGTGTTAAGATGAACAAGGTTGATATGAAAGTGTTCATATGGATTACTTCGGTTAACTATTGTTGATCCAACAAGGTGTACATGTTTAGGTACGGTTACCCATATCTAAATGAAGTCACTTTTCATTTGTATGTAACAAGTTAAGTTCGATCTAACAGTTGAAAGATATTAGCTTGAGTCTAATCAGGTTTTCATCTAACGGTGAATATTGAATGCTTTGTTACCAAGGTAACATTGATTGCAAACCCTGATTTGAAGACTATATAAGGGATAACTCTAGCAATTGGGAAACCTAATACCTACACCTCATGTGTGATACTAGTTGCGACTAGAGTCGATTCTCCTTTAACCTAGGGTTTTCTAAAACCATTATAAGTTAACGACTTAAAGACTTCATTGGAATTGTGAAGACAGACCCAACTATTTTCTCTGTAGTTGCGTGTTCTGATCTTGTTATATTCTATCATATTGAGTACTATCTTCTCTAAGATTTGCTCGAGATTTAATCTCCGATAGGCAAGATAAAAAGTAGTCACAAACATCTTCGTCTCATCGTTTGTTATTCCATAATATCTATTTTCGCTACCAAACAATTAAGATTATTGTGAGGTTATTGATATTACTAGGTTGTTCTTTGGGAATATAAGTCCGGTGTGTCAATTGGTTCATGTTCACCTTGATTTATCAAAAGACAAAAAAAACTCGTAGGTATTTCTGTGGGAGACAGATTTATCTATTCAATAGATTTTTTCATGTGAGACAGGTTGGTTTATCAAGTCTTCGACTTTGGGTTGTAGCAACTCTTAGTTTTGGGTGAGATCCGCTAAGGGAATTAAGTACGTAGAGTCTTGTTGGGATTCAGAGGCGTAAGGAATGTGATTGTACCTTAATCATTGTGAGATTGGTTAGGGCTTAACTACATTCCAGTCCGAAGTTAACTTGGAGTAGGCTAGCGTCCGTAGAGGATTAATACAGTGTGGTGTTCAAATATGGACTACGTCCCGGGGTTTTTCTACATTTGCGATTTCCTTGTTAACATAATTTCTAGTGTTTGTGTTATTTTTTTCCGCATTATATTTGTTATATAATTAAAATATCACAGGTTGTGCGTAGTTCAATCAATTAGATAATCCAACCTTTGGTTGTTGATATAAATTGATTGGCACTTGAACATTTGCCTTTGATACCGTTCAAGTTGTTTCACATAGTAATCAGGCTTGCGGATATCTATCTGTTTGATTTGCTGATTACATTGTGAAATAGAGATACAACTCTTGGATATATTTCCTCTCTTGGAATTATATTGGAGTTTGTCCAAACAGATTGCCTAAACAAAATATTGGGTGTGGTTGTGAGACCCCCATTTTTTCACTTTGTACCCTCGTCATTTCGCATGTCAGAAGTTAGGTTTTAAAGCATTGCTTCCTTTTCTGAGGTATTCCCCTTAAATACGGTCTTTAAGTGAAAAAGCGGGGGTCTAACAACCACACCCAATATTTTCATTCGGCAATCTGAATAGACAAACTCCAATATACTTTCAAGAGAATCAACTAGACAGTCAGAATCGATCTAGAGAAAAGTATATCAAAGAGTTTATATCTCTGTTTCACAATGTAATCAGCAAATCAAACAGATAAAAAACTGTGAGCTTGATTATTATGTGAAACAACTTGAATGGTACCAAAGACCAATATTCAAGTGTCAATCCATTTATATCAACAACCAAAGGTTGGATTATCTAATTGATGGATCTTAATGCAGAACCTGTGATATTTCTATTATAAAACAAAATATAATACGAAAAAAAAAAACACGAAAAAGAAATAACACAGACACCAGAATATTGTTAACGAGGAAAACCGCAAATGCAGAAAAACCTCGGGACCTAGTACAGCTTTGAACACCATACTGTCTTAAGCCGCTACAGACACTATCCTACTACTAATGAAATTTGGACTGGAATATAGTTATGCCCTAATCGATCTCACACTGATCAAGGTACAGTTGCGCTCCTTACATCTCTGAACCCCAGCAGGATTCTACGCACTTGATTCCATTAGTTGATCTCACCCACAACTAAGAGTTGCAACAACCCAAAGACGAAGACTTGATAAACAGATCTATCTCACACAGAAAAGTCTATTGGAATAGATTAATCTGTCTCCCACAGAAAAATCTACGAGTTTTGTTCTGTCTTTTGATAAATCAAGGTGCACATGAACCAATTAATATACCGAACTTATATTCCCAAAGAGCAACCTAGTATTATAAATCACCTCACAATAATCTTAATCGTATGGTAGCGGAACAAGATATTGCAGAATCACAAACGATGAGACGAAGATGTTTGTGGCTACTTTTTATCTTGCCCATCGGAGAATCAATATCGAGCGAATCTTTGAGAAGATAGTACTCAATACGATAGAACAGTGATAAATCAGAACACGCAACTACAGAGAAAATAGTCGGGTCTGGCTCCATAATCCCAATGAAGTCTTTAAGTTGTTAACCTACAGGGTTTCGTGAAAAACCTAAGGTTAAAGGAGAATCGACTCTAGATTTTACAACTAGTATCACACAGGAGGTGTGGGGATTAGGTTTTCCAGTTGATAGAGTTCTCCTTTATATAGTTTTCAAATCAGGGTTTGCAATCTTAGTTACCTTGGTAACAAAGCATTCAATATTCACCGTTAGATGAAAACCTGATTAGATTCAAGCTAATATCTTTCAACCGTTAGATCGAACTTAGCTTGTTATACACAAATTAAATGTACCCTCATTTAGGTTTAGTAACCGTACCTAAACGTGTACACCATGTTGGCTCAACCGTAATTAACCGAGGTTAGCTATATGAACACTCTCATATCAACCTTATTCATCTTAACCATAACTAGTTCAAATGACTCAAATGAAACTAGTCAAAGAGTTGTTCAATTGCTATATTCTCATAGAAGTATACAAGAACACAATCGAAGCAAAATCGGTTTGATTCACTCGAATCAATTCATGAACATTATAGCCACGGTTTGCAAAGAATGCATTCCTTAATATATAAATGTATTAGTTCATGAGCCATAATATGCAAATGAGTACGCATACTTAATTAGCCGGTCTGAGTTTGGGTTCGCCAGTATGCAAACGGGTACGCATACTTAGTTCACTTCCAAATCCCAGCAGAAATTTCCGGACCTATACCTTACGCAAGTATGCGTACCGGTATGTGTACTTGGTACACGGAATTTCACAACTACAAGTACGCATACCGGTACGCATACTTGCGTAAGGTATAGGTCCGGAAATTTCTGCAGGGATTTGGAAGTGAACTAAGTATGCGTACCCGTTTGTATACTGGCGAACCCAAACTCAGACCGGCTAATTAAGTATGCGTACCCGTTTGCATATTATGGCTCATGGATCACATACATTTATATATTAAGGAATGCATACTTTAGTTCCGGTCATGGATCACATACATGCAAGAATGCACACTATGTTTATTCTAAACTCTTATTTCAATCATTGAAACTTTCTTAGAGGATGACAATAGTCGTTTTCACACACTATTAACATCAACGCAATTTTCAAGTTATTGAAATAATCATAACGAAACATTCCAAGTCTACACCAAATGATCGTATCACACAAACCATGTAAGATGTTACTCGGTGATTTTCGCATGATCATCTTTTTACTTTCGTCAAGAATATAGGATGAACTTTGATGAAGCAAAGGTTTACCAACATATATTTCGAGAAATATGTGAGCGAGTTAAACTCAGCTCGAAATCTCAAATGTGTATAATCGACAACTATATAGGAATACGACTTTTGTATCAATATAGGAGATAGAGTATAAATAGACTTTCCAATTGATAGATGAGTTTTAGTCTCCACATACCTTTTGTTGATGAATTTACACAAGCTCTCGTTACTAGTTCTTCATCTTCAATTGATGAACGTTGTGAATTCTAATGCTCAACTACACAATCTATCCTAGTCTGAAACATTACTATAAGTAGACTAGAAATCAAGACTTATAGTTTTGATCACTAACATTGAAAAACAATCTTGAGATAGCAACGCTTGCGAGTTCGACCGAGCATTGCTCTAATAATCTCCCCATTTGTCAATTTTAGTGACAAAACTATCAATACATATGAATTACAAAATAAATAAACTTTGTAGCTTCTCATCCAAATGCTTGATCTCCTTGGTACTTCAACATTACTCGAAATCTTCGTCACTTCCAAGTACTCCAATGATTCCAAATGTGTTCAATTCCGCATCATTGTTGTTGAAGATCCGTAGCTACAACAATGAGAAAATAGTTGCTCTCAATCATTGTTATACAGTATCATAGTGTCATTATACAACATCAAAGTCCAATTGTATCACAACTTTGACAACAATACTATGGTGATATGTATCACTCCCCCTTAGTCAATACTTTATCTCAACATGAAAATCACTTCCCCTTACATAATGATTCGTAAACCATATGTATTTGTAGTGTAAACTACACATTAATTCTCCCCCTTTTTGTTAATATAAATTTCGAAAGGTACGAAAACTAGTGGGATCCTCATGAAATTTTCATAGAGATACTTAATGACCAAAAGAGAACAACATACCAACTTGTTTATATGCCATCAAATAGCCGAAACTAAATGCATTCATCAAGGAGTTAATAAAGATACAAGATAACCCCTACAATATTCCACATCCGCACTCCCAACAAAGATTTGGCAATTAAGCACAAGTTCAATTAAGAACTCTCCCCCATAAAATGTCATTCCCGAAAGAACAACAAGAGCGACCTTACTTTTACATGAAAAGAAGGATTTCTTCGGACATTAACAAATCACATAAGAATATGAATTTGTATCTAAAAATATCAATTGAATTAACCACAAGGAAAATGATCAATTCAATAGGTCATGCTCAACATAAGAAAACTTACGGAGCAAAACAGTATATACACAAAGATGTGGATCAGCGAAAGACCAATATTGCAGAATAATCAAAGATTCATTCTATTTTTCATCACTATTTGCACAATGACATATAATAGACTTAATCTTTGTAAAAAAAAGTTCATCCTTTCTTCCATCAATATTTGCATAATGACATAAAAGGCTTAACTTTTGTAGTCAAAATTTCATTCTATCTTTTATCAATACTTTCATACCGACATATAATAGAGTTAACTTTTGAAAAAATATGGGAGAGTCAAGGTTCACGGATGTAAACAACATATCCCATAACAATTTGCAATATATAAAACCATAAAGATGAATACTGCAAAAATCATCTTCCAAATAACTTAGAATTTAAATAAATAAATCTAAAAACATTGCAAGATGAAAACGTTGGCAATAGCTATGTTTACTCACAATAATGGCTATTCCAAACCCTAGTTATCCTTCTTAAAGATAGTAATACGACTTTTTTCTCAATATAGGAGATAGAGTAGAAATAGACTTTCCAAGTGATAGATGATTTTTAGTCTCCACATACCTTTTGTTGATGAAGTTCCACAAGCTCTCTTTAGTAGTTCTTCGTATTCAATTGATGAACGCCGTGAAGTCTAATGCTCAACTACACAATCTATCCTAGTCCGAGACATTACTATAAGTAGACTAGAAATCAAGACTTATTATTTTGATCACTAACATTGACAAACAAGCTTGAGATAGCAACGCTTGCGAGTTCGACCGAGCAGTGCTCTAACATTAAGTATCCCAAGATTTCTTCTACATAGTACATGTAGACACATGATGTTGAAAATCTTGGCTTATGACATGGATAATAGCATTCAACTCAATCAGATTTATGATTTGCAGCACTGACTTCATTAGTGTTATATTCACCTACATCCTTAGCAACATTTTTATCGTTTTCTAAAACTGTTGGAGCATACCCCTTAACTACTCGCACCCATGTTTGGAAATCACGAGCTTCTAAGAAGGAATGCATAACTATCTTATACCATAAGTAATTTGTTCCATTAAAGGATGGTGGTAGGTTAATAGAGCTTGAATTATTTTTTATAGATTCAGATCACCACAAACACAAGAAATTTAGGTCTATCGGTGTTTGCATGCTCTGATACCAAGAACACCACTAACTTTTTCGTTTGACAACCTATATGGACAAAAACTAATACAATCACAAGTAGATCAAAGAAAAGAACATTGAAGAAGATTGTATATAGAGTTTTTATCTTTCTCTTCCCTAATCAATATGTGTAT
Source organism: Papaver bracteatum (assembly GCA_023529315.1). Lineage (NCBI taxonomy): Eukaryota > Viridiplantae > Streptophyta > Magnoliopsida > Ranunculales > Papaveraceae > Papaver > Papaver bracteatum. Next base: position 484,513 of record JAJJWX010002616.1, read on the forward strand.
ACCAAAAGGTCCGTGTACTTGAATTTTTGGAGGAGTTCTTGGACGATCTCAAAAATCAATATCCAAGGTTAATCTAATTGTATCTGAATCATGAGAATTTGAATTCTGACAAGTACAAAACTTGTGATCTATCTTTCAAGATATGAACTCAACAAGAACAAGCCTTTTTTTTATCACAAACAATAAGTGAAAAGGCGGGGGTCTAACAACCTCACCCAATATTTCGATTAGCAATATGTATGGAAAACTCCAAGTTTTTTTCTAGAGAATCAACTAGACTCAATCAATTGAAAATACTCAAGGAGTTATTATCTCAATCTCTCAATTTGATTTACTCAAGCAAATGTGATTCGCGAGTCTAATCAAAGAGAGATAACTTGGATGGTACCAAAGACCAATATCCAAGTGTCAATTAATTTAAATCAACAACCAATAAGGTCGGATATTCTAATTGATTGAACAACGCACAACCTGTATTATTTCAATTATATAACAAAATATAATGCGGAAAAGAAATAACACAGACACCAGAATTTTGTTAATGAGGAAACCGCAAATGCAGAAAAACCTCGGGACCTAGTCCAGATTAAACATACACTGTATTAAGCCGCTACAGACACTAGCCTACTCCAAATTAACTTCGGTATGGACTGTAGTTGAACCTCAATCAATCTCACACTGATCCAAGGTACAATTATGCTCCTACGCCTCTGATCCCAGCAGGATACTGCGTACTTGATTCCCTTAGCTGATCTCACCCACAACCAAGAGTTTCTAGGACCCAAAGTCGAAGACTTTAGCAAACAAATCTGTCTCACACAGAAAAGTCTACAAGATATATAAATCCATCTTCCACGAATAAACCTATGAGTTTTGTTCCATCTTTTGATAAATCAAGGTAAACAAGAACCAATCAATAAAACAGACTTATATTCCCGAAGACCAGCTCAGTTTTATCAATCACCTCAAAATAGTATTAATCGACGCAGCGAAAAAAGATATTGTGGAATCACAAACGATGAGACGAAGATGTTTGTGATTACTTTTATATCTTGCCTATCGGAGATAGAAATCTCAAGCCAATTATTATAATTGTACCCGTACGATAGAAACAACAAGATCAGATCATACAACTACAAGAAAAGTAGTATCACCTGGCTTCACAATCCCAATGAAGTTTTTAAGTCGTTAACCTGGTTTTAGAAGAAGAAAACCAAAGGTTAAAGGAGAATCGACTCTAACTTAGCAAACTAGTATCACACAGAATGTGTGGGGATTAGGTTTCCCAGTTGCTAGAGTTCTCCCTTATATAGTCTTTCAAATCAGGGTTTGCAATCAATATTAGCTTAGTAACAAAGCATTCAATATTCACTGTTAGATGAAAACCTGCTTAGATACAAGCTAATATCTCTCAACCATTAGATCGAAAACATAGATTGCCATACCCACATGTACTTGACGATTTTGGGTTTGTGTAACCGTACCCAACTGTGTACAATATTTGGTTCAATATTAGTCAACCAAATGGTTAGCCAAATGATAACTTTCATATCCACCATATTATTCTTCACCAAAACTAGTCCAAATGACTCAAATGAACTAGTTAGAGAGTTGTTCAATTGCTATGAGATCTTAAGTACTACACAAGACACAATTAAAGAAAAAACGATGTGATTCACTCGAATCAATTCATGAACTATAAAGCCACAATTTGCAATAACATTCCTTAGATAATTTAGATAAGTTTACGAACATCGTTTTTAGACATAACCACTCAAGTTCGCGGACTGGGTTCGCGGACTCAAGTAACCAGTTGGAGTTCACAAACTCCAGCAGAAATTCCCAGGTTCGAGAACTTCTGTCAGTTCACGGACTGAAACCGAGCTACAAATCCAGCAGAAATTCTCGGGTTCAAGAACTACGCACGTACGCGGACTGGGTTGACTGCTCAAGTTCCGGTTTTCACTTGATCAACAAAGTTTGCAAACTTCAGTTCAAGTGCTAAGGACTTATACATATATGTGTTACCACAACAATGTTTATATCCCCCAGTGGTTATATTGTCGAAACTCTCATTTCAATCATTGAAACATTCTCAGAGGACGTCTATAGTTGTTATTCACAAATTAGTTTTCGTCAGAGCAATTTTCAAAGTGATTGAAACATAACATGACTTTCGTGACTAGGCAAATATGAACTTGGCTAAAGCAAAAGCTTTATCAACACACATTTCGAGAAATAGATAAGCGAGATATACTCACCTCGAAATGTCACATGTGTATATTCTTAGTCTATATAGTAAAACGAATTTTGTCTCAAGATAGGAGATAGAGTAGATGGACTTTTGAGTGATAGATAAGTTCAAGTCTCCACATAAATTTTAGACGATGAAGATCCACTGGTTCCTTGAGTAGTCCTTCTTCTTGTATGATGATTGCCATGGAGTTCTTGAGCTCAACTACACTTTTTATCCTAGTCCGAGACTTTAGATATAGTAGACTAGAAATCAAGACTTTATAGTTTGATCACTAACATTGACAAACATGCTTGAGATAGCAACGCATGCGAGTTCGACCATGCAATGCTCTAACAATCTCCCCATTTGTCAATTTTAGTGGCAAAACTATTAATACATATGGAATACAAAAAATATATAAATAAATTTTGTAGATCCTATTCCACATGTCTAATCTTCAACAATACTCGAAATCTTCGTCACTTCCAAGTAGTCCAATGATCCCAAAGGTTGTTAGTTTAGCATCACCGTTGTTGAAAATCCGTAGCTATAACAATGAGAAAAGAATCGGTTCTAAATCATTTTTATACAGTGTCATAATATTATTACACAGCGTCAAAGTCCAATTGCATCACGACTTCAACAACAATTCTATGGTGATACTTCACTCCCCCTTAGTCAATACTTTTTCTCACATGGAAACCACTCCCCCTTACATAATGATCCGAAAACCATATGTATTTGTAGTGTGAACTACATATTAATTCTCCCCCTTTTTGTCAATAAAATTGGCAAAGGTACAAGAACGAGATCCTAATGAAATTTCCGTAAAAGACATTTCATGACCAAAGGTAAATATGTATCATCTTGTTTAGATGAAATCATAAAGACGAAGCTAAATGCATTCATCAAGGAGTTTATAAAGATGCAAGATAACCCCTCTAGTATTCCACAGCCGCACTCCCCATAATATGGCATTCTCTAAGGAACAACAAGAGCGACCTTAATAATTTCAAAAAGAAAAGAAGGAGTTATTCACACTTACAAAAAAGAATAGATGAGGCAACTACAAACACGACATACACTTACTGGAGTTCCAACTCAATTGCCCAAAAGATCGAGATAAGCATAGGGGAAAGAGTTACGGAAATAGCTAATGAAATGAAACAACACCAATAGACTGCCGTAGGTGCTGAAACGTGGCAGTGTCTAATGGTTTGGTGAGAATGTCAGCCAATTGTTGTTCAGAAGGCACAAATTCCATATTTATGATACCATTCTCATAAAGATCTCGAATAAAATGGTACCTTATGTCAATGTGCTTCGTTCTTGAGTGCTCAACGGGATTCTCAGTAATTCGAATCGCACTTGAGTTATCACAAAAGATCTTCATTATTCCAGTATCAATTCCGTAGTCAGCCAACATTTGTTTCATCCATAGAAGTTGAGTACAACATGACCCGGAAGCAATATACTATGCTTCGCATGTAGATAGGGATTGTGAATTTTGTTTCTTATTGTGCTAAGCAACAAGATTCAATCCTATATAGTAGAAACCCCCTGATGTACTTTTTCTGTCTTCTACACATCCTGCCCAATCATCATCAGAATAAGCAGAGAGGTCAGTGTTAGTATCAAAACTGTAGGATAGACCATACCCGACAGTGTGATTGACGTATCGTATAATCCTTTTTGCAGCTGCAAGATGAGATTACTTTAGATCAGCCTGAAACCTGGCACAACAACCAACACTAAAATAAATATCAGGTCTAATAGTTGTTAAATATAAAAGGCTTCCAATAATAGATCGATACAACTTTTGATATACTTTTACTCCTTTCTCATCTCTATGCAGTTTACCAGTAGTAGGCATAGGTGTCAATTTTGGAGAATACTTATCCAAGCCGAACCTTGTCACAAGATCCCTTGCATACTTTTTTTGGGATAAGTAAATTTCATCCTTATGTTGCTGAATTTGTAATCCTATAAAGAAATTTAATTCACCAACATTACTCATTTCAAATTCTCTAGCAAGTGAAACTTGAAAATCATTTGCTATCATAAGTTGACCCATAGATTATATCATCTACGTAGACTTGGGCAATGACAATGTTTTTCCCACTCCATCTAGTAAACAAAGTCTTATCAGCTCCACCTCTTGAGAAACCTTTCCGAATAAGAGAAGTGGTAAGTTTTTTAAACCAGGCTCCAGGTGCTTGTTTTAACCCATATAAATCCTTTTTGAGTTTGAGAACATGATCTGGAAAGTCACGGTTTTCAAACCCTTTTGGTTGAGCAACATAGACTTCTTATTTTAAAATCCCGTTCAGGAACGCAGATTTTACATCCATTTGGAAAGTTTAACTTTGAGAAAACAAGCATGGGCTAATAAGAGCCTAATGGACTCAAGGTGTGCCACAGGTGCAAAGGTTTCATCAAATTCGATACCTTCAATTTTTGAGTATCATTGAGCGACAAGCTTGTATCTGTTTCTAACAATTATGCCAAATTCATCAGACTTGTTCTTAAATATCCATTTGGTACCAACAATATTAACATTGGAGGGACAAGGTATGAGTTCCCAGACGTCCTGCCTTTAAAATTGATTTAACTCTTCATGCATAACATTAACCCAAGCGGGATCTTTAAGAGCTTCATCAATATTTCTTGGTTCTGCAAGAGACAGATAACAACCAAAATTGCAAATATTTTGAAGTTGTCCTCTTGTTCTAGCTGTAGAATCTCTTCCTCCAATAATACTGTTTGGATAATGGTTCCTTTGAACCCGGAGGTGTCATGGAGGGGGAACACGTTCTGGTTCGTCAGCGGCGGCCTGATCAGTGTCCTTCTCCTCGTCACTAAAAATATCAGGATCAGTAACAGTTGGAATGTATAGATGGTGGATTTTCGACGAAGGCTAAAATCGTAAACCCATAATTATATGAACTTCTGATCCAGCAATCAGATGCGAGTATTGAGACACGGGTCTCTCATCGAATCCTCTGATTGAGAATACTTTCTCTCAGAGTACATGTAGATATGTGGTCTCACGGCTAGACAACAACATATCTCATGAATACTGAACACTTCAGTAATTATTTCTATATAGTATCACGGGATGGACGGCTCCTAGACAGCTTGTTTTGCTAGTATAGAGCGATAACGTCTTCAGAATACAAACAACGAGTTTACCCTGACTATATAAAGGATATGAAACTCCAGCAAGCTCATATCGGAATAATTAATGCTCCTAGACAGCCTGATCTGCTAGTATAGAGCCATAAGTTAATTATTCCCAAATTCTTGGATTCATCCACAGAATTTCCGAAAATATTCAAATATTTTCGCAATATTTCATTACTGCAAACCATGGTTCTTCCCAGCAGAAATCCATGGGTTAGTAATAAATATTCAATGCACATGTATCAGATCTACCTCTGAGTAAACCCTGTCTCAAACCTAAATTCTTGGATTCATCCACAGAATTTCCGAAAATATTCAAATATTTTCGCACATATTTCATTGCTGCAAACCATGGTTCTTCCCAGCAGAAATCCATGGGTTAGTAATAAATATTCAACGCACGGGTGTTTGAGCTACCTCTGAGTAAGCCCCGATTTAAATGGTGAAAGTGTACTCAACGACGATGCACTAACAATCACCGAACGAATGAGTATTTCAAGATACGATGACGATGAACCTATGCGAAATAGGAAAGAAAATAATAAATAATTAAAAATTGACCAAGGCACTGGGAGAATGGGCCCACTGAACGGCCGACCGTGTCGTGGTCAATCCCACGCCAGTTTCATATTTTTATCATATTTTTTGTTGTTTTCCTTGAGTTCATGAAAATTCCTTCATTTGAACAAATATCCTTCGTTTTGAGGAAACTCCTCAGCTTCATGGTGTTTCTTTCACACCAAAGAAATAATATAAAATTAGGGAAGAATATTGTGGGGCGTGACCACTGGCCAACTGGCCATGCCTTGATCTCAGCCGGCCCCACACCTCATGATTCCTCATTATTTTATTATTATTTCCCTAATTTCATGAAAACTCCTTACTCTCATGATATTTCCTTGGTCCCATGAAAAATAATATTAAATTAGGAAAACCCGTGTGCACGGGCCATAGCCGGTCGGTCAAACCCTAGATGTCTTCACATGTCCCCTTTTATTATTATTATTATTATTATTATTATATTTTTCATGTTTTCATAATCCCATGAAATTCCTTGATTTCATGATATTTCCTTCAAATTATGAAATTTTCTTTAAATTGTGAAATAATACATAAAATTAAGGAAAACGCACGGGACCGGGTACTAGCCGGCCAACCATGCTCCAAGCCGGTCCCACACGCCCACACGTCTCTTATTTTTTTATATTTTTTTTTTATGTTTCCTTCATCTTATGGAAACTCCTTGATTTGAACAAAAACTCTTTAATTTTAGCAAAACTCCTTGATTTTATCATATTTCCCTAAAATCATGAAAATATTATAAAATTTTGGAAAAATGTGTGGATTGGCTCCCTTGGATTTCCGGCCATGCCTTGTCCATGTACGGTCCCATACTTCATGATTCCTTCACTTTTTCATTATTTTCCTTCATCTCATGAAGTTTTGACGGTTTTATCAAAAAACTCTGGTTTCTTCATATTTTCTAAAATGATTGCTCAAACGCACATCTGAAAATATCAAAATTCTCAGAACTGAGATATGAACACTTTGGGGACATGAGCATGTTACCTTGACCGACCAAGGTTTGCTCTTTGGCTCTCAATGAGCCGGTCTTACATATTTTCACAATTTGACCTAATTTGCGCAATTGCACGTATTAGGTCCAAAACTCTTCCAAACGACTTGGAACTTCAGGGAACGATCAACACTTGATCCCGTGACCACCCAGGGCCGGTTTTATAACCCCTTGGTTGGTCCTCCATTTTTTCATAATTAATTAGGTTTTATAACCTAATGCTGAACCCAACAGTAATTCGAATAAATGATTATTAAACCAGCATTTGATCATTCTTTCATCAACAAGTCACCAACTCTTCAAGAGGTCTTGGTGTTTGCTCACGTGAGCATATGGGTGTTACATGAATGACCTATGGTCTCATGGAACCAATCCTTCCTTCGTATCATGGTTCAATTCCTAACAAACCATGAAGTGATCATCAATTGATCAAATTAAGGTTTCTGAGTCCAAGGATCATGATTCCAGATTCAAACACTAATAAATTTATGACGACCTCATGATCAATTTTCTTATTAAATATGCTCTGTTCAACTATCAGTATTTTAATTAATGTTTTATTTTAGTCATGTTGCCAATAATTCATCAGATGAGCAACATTTGCTCAGATAAGCAATACTTGCTCAAATCAGAGAATATTGGTTCAACTATCAATATTGAGCAAATCATCGAATAAGCAATACTTGCTCGCCTTAACTATCAACATGAGGATCATGCCCACGTTCAATCCATGAGTTCCAGAACATTTTTATAAAATCACGTTCAACTCAGTAAGTACATGGACTCATCGTCCCATGATATCACGAAGTCAACAACTGACTAAACTAACCACGAGACGTCAATCGTGTCACTTGGGGGGATATAAACTAGGTTTTTGGTCTGGCGGTCTACGACACGTGTGTTCAAACACATGATGGAATGTGAGAAAGTCGTGCAATCAGTTGAAGAAGTTAACAAAGTAGTGGGTGGAAAATCAACCAAGTCTCCGCACGATAAGCAACTGGTTTTAAACACGATTTCCGCTTCCCCACTTTTTGATTCCATAAACTGTCACACTTCATGGATCATGGTGTCTATAATTCCAGCAATATAAATAAGTCTCTGAATCATGATTGAAAGAACAATGTCAACAACGACGAGAATCTCACGTCTCATTGACATCACGGGATCATCAACTCATCAATTGAGCAATTACTCTCAACTGAGCAATTTCAATCATTCAGAACTTATCATATTCAGAATTCACAACACACCTAAAATCTTTGATTACCATTGATTCCACACATTTCTCAGCTTCCCTCCTACATATCGACCCATCCTCTTTTGTGACCGAATTTACTCTGAAACGGCCATTGTCTTGGTTTAGGTCGGAGTACTACAGATTGATCTCTCGAATTCAAAGCACCCCCTTTGCAGCGGTGCATCTGTCTGAGGTTGAACATTTTGCTCGGTTTAAGGAGTCTCCTCCGCACGGTTGTCTCCTCAATTTTGTAAAAACCAGCAAATCTTTTTGCCCCATCTACAGATTGGCGACCACAGTGGGAGATCATTCTCTCGGTTGCGACTTCAAACTTTCACAGGATGGTCGGTCTTAGGAGTAATTCGAGTACTCCAAACTCAATCCAGAATCTTTCAAACGACAACATCCTTCCTTCCAATGCTACATCCGACAGCGCGGAAGATAGAGAAACCCCAACTCTAACTAAATTAACACGACTTCTAGAGATCCACACCCGAAACATGGATCTGGTGAGGGATACAATGAACCACATACTTGATTTCCTCATCAAACTCACATCCGAGTTAGGCAGAATCTCCGCTTCAGAAGTCCCAGCACCGGGGACTGACTCGTCACGCGATGATCCTCAAAGCAACAGTTTTACTACTTATGAGAAGCCGATAGACCAGGAGGTTGCACAGCTAGTTGAAGGCCTATGCGAGCTCTTACACTTTTCCAGGAAGCAGCGAACATACATGTTTGTTATACTCAACCAGATATCATCTGAGGTACCATTAGCTTCCTTATCTCCAATAGTTGAAGAAATATTCATGATGTCTGAGCACTCGATAAACAATATCACCTTTGGAGAAGAGGACCGCATAGCATACGAAGGACATAATCGAGCCTTGTACGTAACCGGTTTTATCAAAGACTCTGAGTTCAAGAGATCTCTCATGGATACAGGCGCTTCTACAAATATTGTCACTATGAAGACTCTCAAGGCGTCCCAAGTTTCCACGAAATAAGATCATTCGTCATCCCATATTGATGATGGGTTTTGAAGGAATCCAGATCCATACATAGACCTGAAGGTGGGGCCTATTCAATCAAAAGCCAAGTTCCACGTGATCGAACAAGAGCATGACTATCACATGATACTTGGACGGACGTGGCTCCATGATAACAAGGTGGTTCCTTCAACATACCATCAATGCATGAAATCTCTAATCAATAACAAAATTGTTCGTATTACGGCTTCATCATCTCCTTACGCCCCAGTCTATTACGCTGAATTCCTTGAGTCGCAGAAGAGCATCCCTGAACCTCCAAACAAGATTTACAGTACTCCACTCCCAAGCTGGGAGTCCGTCGAAAAAGCTACAAATGAGTCGTTATCCTCAAATGTCAAGTCAGTTAAGCCACTCGCCACACCAATTAAACGCCGCAAGGATCAGATCTCAACTCAGGGATCTAATTTCATAAGCAGTCATGATGCGGAAGGTAGAATCATTTACCGACGCAAGGATTAACAATTAGCAGGGGAGAACGACGAAGAGTCTCCCCTCCCCAAAGAATCATGTCAGAATGAATCATCACTCGAATAAGAAGTTCAAGATGCTCCTCGACAATGACAAGACGACACTGACTCCACCATTGGTGATCTCGAAACGATCAACATCAGAATGGAGGATGATCCAAGGCCAATTCTAATTAGCTCAGTACTGTCACCAGAATAACGAACATAGTTAATAGCACTACTGAAAGAGTATCAAGATGTCTTCGCATGGACGTACGAAGAAATGCCTGGTCTAGACAATAAATTGGTTACTCATCGTTTGCATATCACTCCTGGATCCAAAGCTGTCAAACAACCGCCTAGACAGTTTAGACACGAAGTCGAAGAACAAATCAAGGTCGAGATTTAGAAACTATTAGAAGCAAGGTTCATCAAACCTATTCAACATCCAACATGGCTGGCGAACGTTGTTCCTGTCAAAAATAAAAATGGTCAAATCATATTGTTGTGTTGATTTCAGAATTCTGAACAAATGCTGTCCGAAGGATGACTTTCCCCTACCCAACATTGATATGCTCATAGATGCAACCAGCGGTCATGGTATGTTCTCATTCATGGATGGCTACAACGGGTACAACCAGATCAAGATGTACGAACATGATGCCAACAAGACTGCATTCCGTACTCTTATCAGGAACTTCCACTACATAGTGATGCCTTTCGGATTAAAAAATGCCGGTGCCACATATCAACGAGCCATGACCGCCATATTCCATGACATGATGCACAAGCAAGTGGAAGACTATGTCGATGATGTCGTGGTCAAATCGAAAACTCGAGCATCTCACTTCCAAATTCTAAGGAAAGTTTTTGAAAGATGTCGAGAATACAAGCTAAAGATGAACCCTCTGAAGTGCGCTTTCGGTGTTTCCTCAGGAAAGTTTCTTAGTTTCCTAGTCACATCAGAAAGAATAAAAGTCGATCCGGAAAAGACGAAATCTATTACTACCATTCCTCCTCCACGCACCGTGAAAGAACTCCAAATTTTCATGGGCAAGGTAAACTAAATTCGACGTTTCATCCCTGGATTATCTCAGCTCATTGCTTCATTCACCCCTTTATTGAAGAAAGGAGCCAGTTTTACATGGACTGCTATACAAAAAGAAGCATTCCAGAAAATACAACAGATGTTGTTATCACCTGCTGTCATGAAGTCACCTGTGCATGGATGACCATTGATACTCTACACATCTTCTAGTGATGTTGCTACTGGAGAAATCCTTGCTCAAGAAGATAACGAAGGCATCGAACGACCAATCTACTACTTATGTCGTACAATGCGGGATGCTCAACTCCGATACCCAAAATCTGAGAGAGCATGCCTGGTATTAGTACATGCAATTCAGAAATTGAGACACTACTTGCTGTCTAACAGAGTCTTGCTCATTTCCAAGGCGGACCCTATAAAGTTTCTATTATCAAAGCCAGCTGTTGTAGCAAAAATATTCATACACCTTCCTCGAGATTTGTAAAGAAATGATATAATCTCAACAGTTGGATGGCGTAAGATTAATACCTGATGGATGATTTGTAGACCGTTGAGATGATCCACAACTTTTCCTCGTCATTCGTTCTTGATGATGGAAAAGATCCTACTCATATCTTCAATGCTCTTAGCTTTCTAACACTCTTAATGAATAAAGAAAATGAGGGGGGTACCTGCAAGGACACTCCGATGCCTTAATGCGTAAGGAGCTCTAAACAGGTTTTAGTGGAGAGAAAAGGATTAGAAAATGTGTACCTTTACTGTTGAAATCCCTCATCTATTTATAGGTAATAGAGGGTACGCATCCAGTCAATTACCTGTCTGCATTCATTTTGATGACGTATCTGGACCAAATACCGTCCATGTGCATCATTATTTAAATCAGAATTATGTATTTAGACATTTAGAAATGTATTTGGCCCAATTATTTACCTTTATCCATTCCCTCCTTTCAGGGTGACCAGGTCAATAATGTAATTGGACCAAATATATATCTAGATTAATTCTAACTTTTTGGGTTGAACAGATTCATCCCCCTTTCAAGATATAATGAATGTAGTCTCCTTTAATAAAGGCTAGCAAATTTGGTTCTCAACCTTTTATGGGCTTAGGCTTCAACCCATGAACCAAGATTTCTGTTTAAGGCTAATGGGCTGAAGACCCTATTAAACCCATTCCAAATATATATGGTCCAAACATCGCCCCCTCTTAATTCCCAATTTATTGGTGGATTAATAAAAGTGTCACGTACCAGTTGTTTCATAGTTGTACTCTGACGCCCCCAAGCTACTTGCTGAAGTGACATGGTAGTCTGCTTGCGAACAAGGTTGTACTTAGTGTTGGTGTTGCGGGCTGAGTTTTCTGAGTTTAATATAAACGAGTCTTGATGATTGTACTTGCTGCTGTAACAAGTCTTTTTGTTGTATTAGGGCAGTTTCTATGGGATGAACAAACTTAGAGTTTGTTCATTTTGATCCCACTATGGGATGACTAACCAAGAAAATGGATGTTCAAATGAACATATCTGTTCATTTGAACATCGAGACACTCTACCAGACGCGCGTCTGGTGAAATAGCGCGCGACATCCCTACTGACGCGCGAGCCCAGAAAAACGCGGGCGTCACTAGTATGAGCGCGGGCGACATCCCTGCTGACGCCCACTACAAATACAAATTTTTTACTAATATTTTTCTCACTTTATCCTATTTTATCTCACTTTTATCCTATTTTATCTCACTCCAACCTATTTTATCTCACCAAAATATTATATTTTATATTTCAACTTTATCCTATAAAGCATTTTATATTAAAAAGATATACTAGTGGGGCCCTAGAAAACCAAATCTGTTCATTTTGCACTGCTTTACCATAGTGGAGAAACCAATTTGACCATCAACGTGGCTGAACAAATATTTGTGTTTGGCCATTGCCATAGGAACTGCTCTTATGACAAGGTATTTTCTTTGCAATGAGGCAAGGATACTGCATCGAATTCTATAACATGTTGGCACTTTTCTTGGATAATGTATGGATCTTTTGGATCAACAATTGTTGTTGATCTCATTTTCGAGACCAGAGTTCCTGGTTGCACTGGCGCAAAAATTGGTGAATTGTTTTGCTTGCTGAGAGTAAGACTTAATTCTCTTCTTGTGAGGTAGAGTTGTAGATGCCTGCATATGGAAGACTTTCTGCCCGTACTGTGGTTGCGGTATAACTTCACTCTTCGGAAAAAGATAGCATATTTCTTCTGTGAAATATAGATCTTTGTGCATAACTCGGTAAATGATATATGAATATACTCCAATTGATGTTCCAACGATGATGGTGATGCCGAGATGTTATCTGCAACTTTTAGATGGTTGTAAAATATCACAACTATTTTTTCAATATATCTTACTTTTTTTTTTCCCTTTCATGTCCAACAAAGCCTCTTCATATTTTTTTTTCTCCTCGTTTCAGCTCCAAGAAAGCCTCTTCATGATATAATAATTTTGACTCCTTCAAAGATAGTTCGCAAATCGATTTGATTTTTTATCTCCTTTCGCTCCCTCTCCATTAAAGCTTCTTTTTTCAAGCATACATATATTTATTTTTTATCTAGCTCCAGATTGGCCAGCAAAACTTTATTAAAAAATATACTTCTTTTCCTCATATAATGAACTCTTATTTCCCTGAGAATGGGGTTCCATTGCCCATGAAATAAGGTCCTTGCTATTTCTGAGCATGTGCTAACAGGTTTAGGTTTATATTTCTCGCAAATTTGCGCAAGTATTGACTAAGACCATGCAAGGAATATCTTTTGAAATGTTTCCTCTAATCAAACCCAAGTTGGTTTGGTTCTCACTGCCCTGAGATGGGGTTCCATTGACCATGGAACAAGGTCCTTACTATTCTTGAGCTTGCACTAAACCGGTTTAGCTTTCTCTCGTATTCACATAAGTATTGACTAAGACCGTGCAAGGAATACTTTTTATTCCTTTAATCAAAGCCAAGTTGAGATCGGTGCTAGCTATGCGAGAGTTATTGTTTAACTGCTCTGGATAGTATGCCCGAAGTTTGTGTCTGATATTAGCTATGCGAGTGTTATTGTTAAACGACTCTGGCTAATATCAAAGTGTGTGGATTGTGCATTTGTTTATAAATTGTGCATTTGTTGTATGACTAGGAAATGCGAATAATATAAGCAACTTGAGCAATCGTTTAGGCTTACCTTATGAGGCGCGTATGTCTCCAACATCGGCAATATGCACCCCGAAGTCAATTGTCAACTATTGATCCAAGTTGCCAGAGTTCCAAGTTTTGGGCTTTATTTTGATGTTGCTCGCATAATATAACTTTTCCACTGCTAGCTTATCTACCAGGTACAGTGCTTCCCCAGACGCCCCCAGTTTTTTGACTATTGTGAGTAAAATTTGCAATGGTTTGTAAGTCAAACTGTTTTAGTCTCTTGCAAGTTTGAACTTGGAACGATCCAAAAGAAAAAATCACTGGTTGGATTGCAAGTTGGATCACTAGTTGGATCAACGAGGAATGTTGGGTCCATGAGTTGCATCGTTGGGGAATCTTGAGTGATTGATTGACCAAGGGCGCGTCTAGGAGAACTCGGTTAGATGGCGACCAAGTAATGCGAAAATTGACCTAGTGATATGTTGGTGATGCTTTTCGTTGATTTTGTATAAGTATACAACTTGACCGATGAATATTTGCAATGCAAGGTTAAGAGAGTATGAATATATTGATTGTACTGCAACTGACGCCGATAGTAGATGTTCATGTCGCTAAGCGTGTCATTGTTGACAACTGCCATCCTCACACATGCGTGATACATGAATTTTTTTAATGCGTGTTTTCATCTGGACGGGCGTCTCACTTTGGACGGCATTCCTGCTGACCCCTTCGTCTGTGAAAACTTTGCTCTTTTTTATTTTTCAGCCCATGCGTAGCTATTAGTCCTTGCATATAATTCTTTGAGGCTTCCTACCGGTTGTACGGTTAAGGAATTGAATATCCCAAATTCATCATAAGGAAAGGCATTCTTGTATGCTTCAATGATGAGTCCGGCATCAACCACGCCGACTTCTCCAACTTCTTGACGAAACCGCTGGTTAAAAGCCTCCAGACTTTCATTCGTCTCTTATCGCAATCCAAATAAGTGACCTCTCCCCTTTTTGCTCCCTAAGTTGATTTTATACTGCTCGAAAGATGCGTCTGAAAACAGTCCAAAGTTCGCAATTGAATTTGATTCCAACTGTGAGAACCAAGTCAACGCTTTACCTGTCAGTGTCACAGGAAAGGTTCTGCACAACAACTCATCGCTATATCCCCACAGGATCATTGAATCTTGGAAATGCTGGACATGTTCCACCGGATTTCCACTCTTTCCGTCGAATATCTCCTTGAACTGGGGCTGCACAAAGTTTACTGGTGGGCGGAACCGCCTTATTTCGTCGACAAAAGGTGAGTCCATCGACCTTTTCATCGCTAAGACTTGTAGCCTTTATTCTCTGTATTTTTTCAGAGCTAGCACATGCTCGATCATTTCTCTTAGCTTTCTTTTATTGAGTTCATCCATTTGCGATGAATTTCCTTCAGTTTCTCGACGAATTCGTTCATTTCTGACTAACTCCTTATTTCGCCTCGATTTTTATTTCTCATATTTATGTTTCTTCGAGCGTCGGGTTTCGTCATAATACTCATTTATTTTTTGATCGTTGAGGTCCTCCTTTCTTCTTCGATCGTTGAGGTACTGCTCTCTTTCGCGCCTGTTGTTCTGCTAATTGCTTGGTCCAGATTATTGCTCAGCTTCTTCGATGATGCGATTTCTTTTGTAGCGGTGATTTGGGTCACGATCCTTAGTAGCATGTATTTCGGGTGATCTATGTCTCCCATCGCGATCATTCTGCCCCTGTCGTGCTCGCCACCCTCCTGTGAAAGTCGTGCACGTCGGTGCGGAGTGACACTTTCTGAATGTTGGGTGCTACCAGTTTGTGGTCTATTTTCCAGGGACGCTTTCAGTAGTCTATTTTCTTTTTCTAACTCTTGCAATCTTTCTCACAGATTCAAATCCATGGGTGTTTCCACTGTCCTATCCGCTTGCACAATATGCGAGGCCAAACGAAGGCCCCTATTGGCGAGGGAGTTCATACGTGAGTTTAGCATATTTGTTTGTGGTTGGTTACCACCCCTTAAAGATACATTAAGATTGGAAGTATCACTTAAAGGTGGAGTTGAGATACGTACCCATCAATTTCCTCTACTTATCCCCTAGGGATAAGTTCTTGCAGAAGGACACCTTGATGTTGTTGTTGCTGGTGACGTTTCAACTCCTTCCTGAAATGGGTGATCGATGTCGCTATGATTCCCTCAGACTCTGGTGTCGATGTTGTCATTCCCATCATTTCGATTTGCCTGTGATGTTTCCATGAATCTTGATCTGTTTGTTTTTGAAGAATCCTTCTCTCCCCTTAGTCGGCGCCAAAATATGTTGTAGCAAAAATGTTCCTACAATGTCCTTGAGATTTGTACAGAAATGATATAATATTAACCGTTGGATGGCGTAAGATTAATACCCGATGGATGATTTGTAGACCGTTGAGATGATCCACAACTTTTCCTCGTCATTCGTTCTTGATGTGGAAAAGATCCTACTTAGCTCTTCAATGCTCTTAGCTTTCTAACACTCTTAATGAATAAAGAAAATGAGGGGGAGTACATGCAAGGACACTCCGATACCTCAATGAGTAAGGAGCTCTAAACAGGTTTTAGTGGAGAGAAAAATATTAGAAAATGTGCACCTTTACTGTTGAAATCCCTCATCTATTTATAGGTAATAGAGGGTATGCATCCAGTCAATTACCTGTCTGCATTAATTTTGATGATGTATATGGACCAAATGCCGTCCATGTGCATCATTATTTAAATCAGAATTATGTATCAAGACATTTAGAAATGCATTTGGCCCAATTATTTACCTTTATCCATTACCTCCTTTCAGGGTGACCAGGTCAATAATGTACTTGGACCAAATGTATATCTAGATTAATTCTAACTTCTTGGGTTGAACAGATTCATTCCCCTTTCAAGATACAATGAATGTAGTCGCCTTTAATAAAGGCTAACAGATTTGGTTCTCAACCTTTTATGGGCTTAGGATTCAACCCATGAACCAAGATTTCTGTTTAAGGTTAATGGGCTGAATACCCTATTAAACCCATTCCAAATATATATGGTTCAAACACCAGCTTTGATAGGAAAACCAGCAAAGTGGCTACTCCAGATGTCAGAATTTGACATAGCATGTACACCACCAAAAGCAATCAAGGGCCAGGAAGTGGCAGACTTACTCGCTGCTTTCCCAGGAGATGATGCAACAGTGCTACATGAAGACGTACCTGGTGAGTTTCCAGATGTCTTAGTCATCAAAGAAGAGACATGGATCCTATATTTTGACGGTTCCGCCACCCCTAGCAATGACACTGGAGGAGCATGCATAGTACTAGTCTCTCAATCTGGCGAGGTTTTCTCATATTCATTCAAGTTGGATTTTTTCACTGCACCAACAATTCAACAGAATATGAAGCCTTCTTACTGGGATTATCTCTAGCTAAGCAAGTAGGAGCAACATACCTCGAGATAATGGGAGATTCAAAAATACTGGTCAATCAAATGAATGGAACATACTCTCTCAAAGAAATCACACTTGCTCCATTCAGAACTGAAGATCAACGACTGTTAACTTATTTCGCTGATGCAACGATTGTCCATACTGTACGAACTCACAATAGACACGCCGACTTCCTGGAAACTCTCGCTTCTAAGATGCAATTTGAAGGAGCAGAGAAGACCATCACTGTACAAAGGCGTATTTGTCATCTACCTAGCTTGCTTAAGTAGAAGACATCCAAGCAGATGATTCACGAGCACCTATTATTCATGAATTGAGCAGTTCTCTTTAAGAAGGGAAGATCAGTCTCAAGGAATTGAGGAATTATTTTCTACTTAATAGAGATTTATACTATTGACACTCTGATGGGTCTTTATCACGATGCCTTGGACCTAACGAGGCGGATGAACAACTCAAGCGCATACATGAAGAAACCTGTGGACAGACACTGGTGGTAACACTTTACCGAAAGCTTCAAAGAATGGGATACTATTGGCCTTCCATGGAGGCTCAATCAAGAACTCTGCAAAAGTCATGTCCCAACTGTCAGACGCCTCCTCATCACTTATAAGCTCTAACGGCCCATCACACTGGGGACTGAAGGGAACCTTACATCAAGTACCTCCGGGATAATGAGTTACCGCTGGAAAAGAAAGAAACAATCAAGATCATTCAGAGAGATAAGAGATTTGTTTTTCTCGATGGGATCTTATATCACAGAAGTTTTGGTGGAAACTTGCTGAGATGCTTAGCTGAGCATGAGATCCCAACAATCCTGAAGGATATGCACGATGGAGAGCATCAAGGAAAGAGGAAATTATTTCTCCAGATTCATGAGAAATATTACTGGCCGACCATGGAAGATGATGCGGCTGCGCACGTTCAAAGATGTCATCAATGCCAAGTCCAAGGTAATATCATCCACACTCCTTGTCTCCCATTGAATTCTATGAATAGTCCATGGCCCTTTTATAACTGGGGACTGGATATCATCGGGAAAATCAATCCAACATATTCGAAGCAGCACGAATGCATCATCACTGCAACCGAATATTTCACCAAGTGAGTTGAAGCCATTCATATTCGAAGCACCACTGGAATCACGATTGCAGCCTTCATCAAAGAGTACATAATATGCAGATTCGGTGTTCCCAAACATATTGTTACCAATAATGGAACCCCTTTCGCCAACAAGCACGTGACAGAATTGCTCGAGGAATACTGCATCAAACAAGTTTTCTATACACCATACTATCCCCAAGGAAACGTGCAAGCAGAGAGCACCAACAAAACTTTGATCGACATCCTCAGTCGAACAATTCATGATAATCCCCAAACCTGGCATGAACAATTTCCTATGGCTTTGTGGGCTTATCGAACCGCACCAAGGAGCTCGATCGGGACTTCACCGTATTCTATTGTATATGGGGATGATGCTATACCGCCGGCAGAAATCAAAGTTCCTTCAGCAAGGATCTAAACATCATGTAGAGTGCAATGGGATGAAGCCGAAGTGTCCAACTCAAGGGTTGCTGAACTGGACATGCTCGAGTCAAAGCGGGCTAAGGTGGAAAAATGTGTAGAAACCCACAAGCAAAGAATCTCTAGAGCCTACAACAAAATGGTAAGACATCGAACATTTCAATTAGGGGATATGGTATTAAAGACAGCAAAGAACATTCAACAAGACATGGCCGTATGTAGTCACCAAAGCAGTATCCAGCGGATACTACAAAATCTTAAAGATTGACGGTGGAGTGGAAGGCTCAAAGCATATTACGCCTGATCCATAGAAAACAACTGCCTTTTCATCATTTCATCATTGCAAGCATTTTCAAAAATGTAATTTCCATTCCTCCAAAGAGAATTCAAATTCTCCTTTGTTCATTAAACATTTCATAAATGAGCAAAATTCATTCGTACTATGATCAATTATTCCACCTAACCAGAAACTTAAACCAATTAAAAAAAAAAAATCATAAATGCTCACTCAGAGCAAACCATCCAGCAGTGGATAATCCCTATAAGAAATTTTATCAAGTTTCTTATGAAAGATCCTAGTCTTTACCTTCAAATCCTCAACTTCCTTCTCGACCCTAGCGGGTTCCAGAGCCAGTATCTTCTCCTCCTCCAATAAAGCAGTGTTCACGGAAATTGCTTCAGCAGCCTCTGCTGCCTTATGAATCTTGATTATCTCAAGTCGATGACGGAGCCAGCTTACGTTAAATCGCAATGTCTAACAGTTTGAAATCATCCCATCCCATTCATGCATCTCATGTTTTTGACATCTCGCAAGTGCATTTGGTTCATTTCCTCGATAATTGGCAACAGTCCAGCTACCGTGGTTAAGAGAGTTGGCGGAAAGCCTTTCCATACCTATGTAGTGGAAATATGGCCATACTTCTTCCAGATATTAGTATACAGAGGTGCATGAAATTTGGGAACGACGAACCCGCCAACCACTTCATTGTCCGGGAAAGTATTGATCAAAGGGGCTTCACATGGGAGTCTAGCTGCAGGATATTCTCGGGCATGAACACTGTATCCTGTCCCCACAGACTCTACAGAATCTTCACCGACTCGGTCGGTGCTATCTTCAACCACGACTACAGTCACAGAATTTTCGCTCCTTCTTCTGGCATCAACAACGACGCGAACATCCGCCTGCAATGAAGCGAAGGAGTATTTAATTTCAATAGAGCATAGTATAATCTCAAGAGTGATAAGATTACTTACAGATGATCCAGCCTCAGCACGAGACGACCTATACCAGACAGGAGCTCTAACGGTTCGCTTGGGCCGAGAAGAAGTGTTCTTCTGATTATCCTGCAATAAGTCGTTTGCTTAATGATCAAATCGTCATGTTGATCAGGTAAAGATGAAAAGAGATGCAACTTACTGAGATGGACGCTGATATTTCACACTTCGAATGAGTATCATCTTGAGAAGAGATACCATTGCTTGACATGGAGGAAATAAGGTATGATAAAGAATTCTCTGCACGATGAAACTAACTCAGGAATGGAAGAAATATTTGCGTAGACGATAGGCTCTAAGTCTTGAAGATATATGTTAGATGCGGTGGAGGTTTATCTTCTGTGGATAGTCAATTCAGTTGCGGGTTTCACTGAAACCCTAATATTTTAACAAGGACGACACTGAAGATGCGGAGAAAAAACAACTGGGGACTGATGCACACAGTCAAGATTACACGAAATCAGGTGTAACACGTATTCTCTCAGCCCACGCAACACGTATCTCAGTACTTTCTGCAAGCGGGAATCACTAAGACGAGTCGAAGTTCGTGATGAATTTCAGGACACGAACATTGGTTTGTTTATTCAATCCAAGAAGAATCAACATTAATAAAAAGGTTTTCTAATTCAAAGAAAATTCTAAATCAGAAGAAAATTTGTTCAAATCGTCGAAGAAATATCTACTATGAAGCCTAAGGAACATTCAAATGTTTCACAAAGAAACGAAGACGGAAATAAAGCTATTCGTCAGATTTTTCATTGATATCCTTCTCATCATCTGAGTCGTCAGAGTTGTCATCACTATCTTCCTCTTTAGAATCATAATCAACAGCGATGGGGTTCAGACGAGCTTCAGGATCATCATCTGAATCCGAATCTTCTTCTGATTCAGCTCCAATTTGCTTCATAGTCTTCTGGTACTCTCTTTCACATTGATCAGACCAAGTCCCGAGTACCTCTCATATGTCTTCTTCAGAATCATCAGCATCAGAGTCAGCAGGCCTCCCGTCCAAGAATTGACGTTTCTCCTCAGTCCTTTGTATTTTGCGCCTAATTCGATCCTTTTCACGCCGAGCCTGTTTTGCATCATCCTCAACTTTTGTTTTCCAGAGTTCATTGAAACTAACCCTCCGCTCATTCAAGGGTACGCCAGACTTCGGACCCTCACCCTGAGAAGCTTTGGACTTCTATACAAGAACTTTGGAATCCTCATCAGAAGAGTTAGAGGAAGAAGAGTAATTGTTGTTGTCGGACATTTTTCTGGAATCGAAAGCACAAAAGATTACCAACATGCAAACAAATCCATTGAAAAAAAATGGTAATTCTTAACTCTTACCTTTTACGCTTCCACTAACAGTAGTGAGAGTAATGCTAGAGTTAACAATTCAATATCGTTCGTTTCTTCGAAACTTACAGAAGACAAACAAAACTCAGATTTTTCATGAAATCATGAATATTTCTACTGTGTGAACATTCACCATGGAATTATGAAAACTAAAACATTATTTCATCATAAATAATTGTTTATTTCTAAATAATATTACACAAAACTCAAGTTTTGATTTTAGAGAAAATAATATATATTTGCATATATATATATATATATAAAGAAAACGTTTTATTTACTCACGTAAATAAATAAAAAAGTTCAATATGAGCAAGCCTCATGAAAATAAATTTGTGGACGCTCCACGGTTTCAAAAAAAAAAAAAAAAATCCCATGAACAAACCATAGTTTTATAAAAATTCTTTTCCTTCGTATCGTCGTACGTATTCGAAACGAAGGTTTATTTCGATTTTGTGAAAACTCACACATCATAAGATAAATTTTTGATTTACATGAAATCTCATACATAAAATTTTATCACTAGACACAAGTCCGTATACGTATATAAAGAAGAAAAAACTTTTCTTCGTATCATCGTCATTCCTTAAAACATAGGTTTATTTCGATTTTATGAAAATCCACCTTTTCATGATAAAACTTTGGCACACATGAAAGCTCATAAACATAGTTTTATCACTGAACCTAAATATTCATATGTGAAGAAAAATCTCTCCTAAATCAGGGATTATTATTAGTTTTCAAAAACGAACGATCAAACGAACATACGTTTTCAAAACGAGGGTTTTCGACGAAACTCACACTCATATATGCACATGTATATAATTTTATCATGATAAATATGTGAACAACCCATAGAACTCATGAACATCAGCGAACAACAAAAAAATAAAATTGGACGCATACCTGTCGGCGCCGGCGGAAAGCAGCCGGACGGTGGCGGCGGCTCTGGTGGTCCGGCGAGTTTTTTTTCCTCTCCTCCTGACGCTGGTGTGAAAGTGATGAATCTCTAGTCATGGGGAAAAAAAAAGGAACAATTCCTTTTATATCGAATTTCATTTCCAAAACCTAATTTTCTAATTATTTCCTTATTGGGCTCGGCCCGCGAATCCTAAACGACCAAGGACCCGTTGTCCAAATTAGCGGTTCAACACCAATTTATGCTCATCAAATGACACTCTAGCATGTCACTGGAATCTTCATTCAAGTCATGGTATGATCGTACGATCGAAATCCGGTAACATCTTAACTTACGACTAAGTTCAATTACTTACGTTGTTTATGACCGGAAAATCACCATTCAATGCTAAGTGAGGAACACGGCTTAACTCACTAAGCAGGGGACTTAATGTAGATGGTGGATTTTCAACGAAGGCTAAAATCGTAAACCCATAATTATATGAACTTCTGATCTAGCAATCATATGCGAGTATTGAGACACGGGTCTCTCATCGAATCCTCTGATTGAGAATACTTTCTCTTAGAGTACATGTAGATATGTGGTCTCACGGCTAGACAACAACATATCTCATGAATACTGAACACTTCAGTAATTATTTCTATATAGTATCACGGGATGCACGGCTTCTAGACAGCTTGCTCTGCTAGTATAGAGCGATAACGTCTTCAGGATACAAACAATGAGTTTACCCTGACTATATAAAGGATATGAAACTCCAGCAAGCTCATATCGGAATAATTAATGCTCCTAGACAGCCTGATCTGCTAGTATAGAGCCATAAGTTAATTATTCCCAAATTCTTGGATTCATCCACAAAATTTCCGAAAATATTCAAATATTTTCGCAATATTTCATTACTGCAAACCATGGTTCTTCCCAGCAGAAATCCATGGGTTAGTAATAAATATTCAATGCACATGCATCAGAGCTACCTCTGAGTAAGCCCTGTCTCAAACCTAAATTCTTGGATTCATCCACAAAATTTCCGAAAATATTCAAATATTTTCGCAGATATTTCATTGCTGCAA
Source organism: Papaver bracteatum (assembly GCA_023529315.1). Taxonomy (NCBI): domain Eukaryota; kingdom Viridiplantae; phylum Streptophyta; class Magnoliopsida; order Ranunculales; family Papaveraceae; genus Papaver; species Papaver bracteatum. The sequence continues at coordinate 508,046 of JAJJWX010002616.1, forward strand.
ACCATGGTTCTTCCCAGCAGAAATCCATGGGTTAGTAATAAATATTCAACGCACGGGTGTTTGAGCTACCTCTGAGTAAACCCAGATTTAAATGGTGAAAGTGTACTCAACGACGATGCACTAACAATCACTGAACGAACAAGTATTTCAAGATACGACGACGATGAACCTATGCGAAATAGGAAAGAAAATAATAAATAACTAAAAATTGACCAAGGCACTGAGAGCATGGGCCCACTGAATGGCCGACCGTGTCGTGGTTAATCCCACGCCAGTTTCATATTTTTATCATATTTTTTGTTATTTTCCTTGAGTTCATGAAAAATCTTTGATTTGAACAAATATCCTTCGTTTTGAGGAAACTCCTCAGCTTCATGGTGTTTCTTTCACACCAAATAAATAATATAAAATTAGGAAAGAATTTTATGGGGAGTGAACATTGGCCAACCGGCCATGCCTTGGTCCCAGCCGGCCCCACACCTCATGATTTGTCATTATTTTATTATTATTTCCCTAATTTAATGAAAACTCCTTAGTCTCATGATATTTCCTTGGTCCCATGAAAAATAATATAAAATTAGGAAAACCCGTGTGCACGGGCCATAGCCGGTCGGTCAAACCCTAGATGGCTTCACATGTCCCCTTTTATTATTATTATATTTTTCATGTTTCCATAATCCCATGAAATTCCTTGATTTCATGATATTTCCTTCAAATTATGAAATTTCCTTTAAATTGTGAAATAATACATAAAATTAGGGAAAACGCACGGGACCGGGTACTGGCCGGCCAACCATGCTCCAAGCCGGTCCCACACATCCCTTATTTTATTATTATTATTTTTTATGTTTCCTTCATCTTATGGAAACTCCTTGATTTGAACAAAAACTCTTTAATTTTAGCAAAACTCCTTGATTTTATAAAATTTTGGAAAACCGTGTGGATTGGCTCCCTTGGCCAAGAAACTGTCTTATTTTATGATTACTTTTATATCTTGCCTATCTGAGATAGAAATATCAAGCCAATTTTTAAAATTGTACTCGTATGATTGAAACAACAAGATCAGATCACACAACTACAAGAAAAGTAGTATCGGTCTGGCTTCACAATCCCAATGAAGTCTTTAAGTCGTTAACCTGGTTTTAGAAGAAGAAAACCAAAGGTTAAAGGAGAATCGACTCTAGCTTAGCAAACTAGTATCACACAGAATGTGTGGGGATTAAGTTTCGCAGTTGCTAGAGTTCTCCCTTATGTAGTCTTTCAAATCAGGGCTTGCAATCAATGTTAGCTTAGTAACAAAGCATTCAATATTCACCGTTAGATGAAAACCTGATTAGATAAAAGATAATATCTCTCAACCGTTAGATCGAAAACTTATCTTTCCATACACACATGTACTTGACGATTTTGGGTTTGTGTAACCGTACCCAGCTGTGTACAATAGTTGGTTCAATATTAGTCAACCAAATGGTTATCCAAATGATAACTTTCATATCAACCATATTCTTCTTCACCATAACTAGTCCAAATGACTCAAATGAACTAGTTAGAGAGTTGTTCAATTGCTATGAGATCTTATGTACTACACAAGATATAATTGAAGCAAAAATGATGTGATTCACTCGAATCAATACATGAACTATAAAGCCACGGTTTGCAATAGCATTCCTTAGATAATTTAGATAAGTTCACGAACATCGTTTTTAGACATAACCACTCAAGTTCGCGGACTGGGTTCGCGGACTAAAGTAACCGGTTGGAGTTTACAAACTCCAGTAGAAATTCTCGGTTTCGAGAACTTCCGTTAGTTCGCGGACTGAAACCGAGTTATAATTCTAGAAGAAATTCTCGGGTTCGAGAACTACGTATGTTCGCGGACTGGGTTGATTGCTCAAGTTCCGGTTTTCACTTGATCAACAAAGTTCGCAAACTTCGGTTCAAGTGCTAAGGACTTATACATATATGTGTTACCACAACAATATTTATATCCCCCAGTGGTTATATTATCTAAACTCTCATTTCAATCATTGAAACATTCTCAGAGGACGTCATATAGTTGTTATTCACAAACTAGTTTTCGTCAGAGCAATTTCCAAAGTGATTGAAACATAACATGACTTTCGTCACTAGGAAAAGATGAACTTGTCTAAAGCGAAATCTTTACCAACACACATTTCGAGAAATAGATAAGCAAGATATACTCAGCTCGAAATGTCACATGTGTATATTCTTAGTCTATATAGTAAAACGACTTTTGTCTCATGATGGGAGATAAAGTAGATAGACTTTTGAGTGATAGATAAGTTCAAGTCTCCACATACCTTTTAGTCGATGAAGATCCACTGATTCCTTGAGTAGTCCTTCGTCTTGTATGATGATTGCCGTGGAATTCTTGAGCTCAACTACACTTTATATCCTAGTCCGAGACCTTAGCTATAGTAAACTAGAAATCAAGACTTTATAGTTTTGATCACTAACATTGACAAACATGCTTGAGATATCAACGCATGCGAGTTTGACCAAGAAATTCTCTAACAATAAGGACTTAAACTATCTAGATTAATTACATACTATTTGTGTGCTATTCATATTATGAAGATAAAAAATATAATACGGAAAAGGAAAAGCACAAGGCACCTGAATTTTGTTGACGAGGAAAAATGTACCTACTGAAAAACCTCGGTATCTCATCTAGATTTGAACACCACGCTAAATTAAACCGCTATATACACTATCCTACTATCATACTTCGGATTGGAATTTATTTGAGACCGAATTCACCCTCAAAGCAATCAGTTATAGTCGTGTTCCTTATGTCTCTTGACCTCACAAGGTTCTACGCATTTGGTCTCCTTAGCTATCACCCTTTACAACCTAAGAGTTCCTTAAACCTCAGTGAATACTTTTGATACCTATCTTCCCCTAACAGACAAGCCCATTTTATTTTATTTTTGATATCTTTCAATCTAGGTTTGGAGATTTGTTTGCAGTAGACAAAGTCCAGCAAACCTCACAAATATGGAACACTTACACTTTGTTAGCAAATAATACTAGATCACTAACCACCTCTCAAGAACAATGCAAACGAATCAAAAAAAAGTTTAGATTCCTATCTTGAGGAATCATAAAGTCTAAGACAAAGAAAACTTTGTGATTTCTATCTATCTTATTTCTAAAAGTTCATGCACGAACTTCAATAACCAACATAATAGGATCTGAATACAACAAGTATCAGGTAAAAATATAGTTCGACCGGGTTTCACGAGTCTCTAAGTGAAGTCTTCAAAGTCATAATCTAGAAGTACAGTTTTGTAAAGAAACCTAGGTTTTAAAGGACGACTTTAGCTTTGCAACTAGGAAACAAGAGTGACAGGGATTGAGAGATCTTGTTGCAAGAGTCTCTATATTTATAGATTTTTCAAGACTACAAATAACTTTGAATTCAAGCTATATTTGATTGAGATTCAAGCAAACACTTTCTTAGATGAAATTATTATTAGGAATTCATATAAGAATGTAAAAAGTCCGCCTTGATATTACATAGAAGTATATACATGATAGGTGTAGAATACACCTAATTTACTATCTAAGAGTTTATGCTTTCTTTGTTATTTTTCTAGTAAATTATGTATTTTATGCGTGTTTTTGAGTTATTAGGTACTCTGGAGTCGCACGGAGGAAAAGAAGAAGAAATCACCAAAATTGGGCAAAAAGGGAAAAATTGTCATTTCATAGGGTAAGCACTATCTGGAACCCGGTAATGGTTAAGGGGCAACTCTTCTTGGGGTTATACTAAACGCAAAACAGCTATGGTTAAGGGGGTATCATTTGGAGTACCCCTTATCATTTTGAAGAGGCTGTGAATATCACTGGGTGGCTGCAATTGGGGCGCAAATATCCATCCCAATGATTAAACCTAAACCTAAATTTCAGAGAACCCGTCTCTTGTTTTCAAATCTTGAGCTGAAACTCAAAAGCTGCGCAGCAGCCATGGAAGAAAAGAGAGAGACATCGAACTCAGGGAAATCAAGATCGAGATAAATAGAGAAACGGAAGAAGTGAGACTGTCACTGCTGTCGATTGAGAGAAAATGGTGTTGATGGTTTGGAGAAATTGAAGACGGTTATTAATCAGTTCGAGATAAATAGGAGATAGAGCTGCTGATGAGAAATTAGGGTTTCTGTTGTGAAACCCATCTGAGGCAGATCGAAAATTTTTTTAAGAGAAATTAGAATCTGTTGCTTTGGATTATATTCAGGCGATGGGTTTGAGTTACTTATGGGTTTTGTGGTAGAGCAGAATAGAAGCTCAGAGAGATGTTAATGGGGGCTGAGAAGAGTTGTTGGTGAGTCGAGAGGTTCAGGAGATTAAGAAGATGACTGAGGTGGTGAAGGAGGATTGAGATTAATGTGGGTTTGTGTTTGTGATGGTACTGGATTCAGTGGAGATGGTTGTTGAAGAACTCAGGGATGATTATAGGGAGAAATTGGTTTTGAATGGAGCAGCTAAAGTACTGAATGAATGGGTATAGATGAATGTGTATGCTTGTCGCAGGTGAAGAAAAATGGCCTGAAAAAACGGCCGGAAATGCCCTGTAATTAGCCGTTACTCGGCCGATTCTCCACTCCGGCGAGTCAAATCGGTGCCGGCGACAACCGTTCCAGACCGATCCAGAAAGATTCCGACGACCGATCCAGTACAGTGACTCAGACGATTAAGACGACTCAGCCAAGAATCAGAAAGCTAACTCCCCTCCTTTGACTTTTGACTAACCTTTGACCGTTAAGTTTGACCTTTGACCATTAATCCTAACGGTGGACTGACGGAATATTCTTTGACCAGGAGAGAACTTTCAGGTAGCCGGCGGCGACGGATTCCGGCCTATTTCTGGCCAAAAACCCATTTTCCGGCGAGCCAAAGTTGCAGAATTTTGTGTGGATTTCTCTCATGGGATGTGAAGACTTGGACTTGGAATTGGATGAAGAATTTGGCTTGAACTTGGGAAGAGGAGATGGAAGATTTGAGAAAGGCTTGTATTTGGAAATTGAGCTACAAAAGGAAAGGGATTCTATTCCTTAGAAGATATGGAGAACATTGAAGCCTATAAATAAAGAAGTTCTCTACTTTTCTATACACACCTTTTACACACACAATACTTTTCTCTTTGTGTGAACTTCTTTAGTATGAGTAACTAATTTGATTGAGGATGAATTCCTAGTTCTTAACATGTTTTGAGTTTTGTTTTAAATCTACTTTGAATTTTCACATGATTATCGTTTGTTTTTACTAATATGAGTGTTTATGATTGATTGATAGGTTATTTAGGATGCATACTAAATTTATTTGTTAATTTGATCTAAAGCTAGTGAAGGTTAGGGGATAAGTAATTGTTTCTTGACTCTTTACACAGGTAGAAAACACAAGACCTTGCGGAGGGATTCCGTGGAGCAATTGTGTGTGAAAACAACGCTAGAAAGTGGACCAAGCGAACCGAGTCTAACTACTAGTACTAAACCTAAGTTCATAAATCTTAATGCGTTCGGGGAATTACATCTTGTAAGAGAACCTCAAGGTGGTTCTTTTGAATAGAATCTGATAACTAAGCGGACCTGTTTTTCAGTGAAATAAGGAATTTTGGGGGTAGCTAAGCGAACCTGCTATCCTACGGTTGGTGATAATTTGTGACTAATAAGAAGTGGAAAAGAACATAACTTTAATCATTGTTTTGCAGCGAAGAAGGATTCCTTGATCTAATTTCTTTTATTGATTTCTCTTATCTTTTTAATTGTTTTGTTTATTTATTTTATTTTCTTTTACTTATCTAAAACATACCCCCCTTTGTGTGACAATTTTACAACTAGAATCTCGTGCTCTTCGTGGGATCGATCTTGACTACCCTATATTACTTGTTAATTAGGTAGTAAAATATTAATTAATTTGTTGTGGTTACGACACGCATACAATACACTATGGTCTAGTACTAGAACCATGCATAATGATTGTCCATAGAGACAATTTTTCCTTTGAACTTACAAGAACTTGACGGTGTCTAATAACACTCAAGAATAAACAACGATCCACAAGCCCAAAGTAATTTTTTGAACAAAGTTATCTTACAAGTGTTTATGAGAGTTGTAGAAAAAGCGAACATATCATATAAGACAATTCATGACCTTTTCTAAATTAGGATAATATAGGTTTGAAAACCAGTGAAATTTCACAAAATCAGTCCACAATGGATTGCAAACCTTGATAGTTCATGAAGTCAGGACATAGGGATTTGCAAATCAGGTTTGCGAACATACCCCTATCTCCAACTCGGATATAACTTTACAGTTCACGGAATTCAGACTGTCTACGTAATACACACAAGTATTGTACCTTGCACCAAGCAGTTATATTTATCTCATAATTCAGTTTGAAACATTCCCTATAGCCATAGTAAGTATGCAATGTTACTTAGGAAATTCCCAAATGATCAACTTGAAAAAAAAATAGTTTGTAAACAATAAATTTTTCTAACTAATCTTGCTAAGAATATATACTGAACATTCATTGCTTCAATCATATTTCTAGAGTTTAACCAAGACAAACTTGAACTCAAAATTTATACTTTGGAATATCAAATCTGATAAATCATACGACATAGTCTTACAAGAAAGAATGGTATATTCCATGAAAAATAAGATAGGACAGTCTTCACATACCTCTTTGTTGTTGAATTTTTCAATCTTCGAGGGTTATTCAGTGATGTATGATATTCAACTACGATACTCTAATCTTATTCCGAGACTTGACTTTAGTAGACTAGAAATCAAGATATAGTTTTATACATCTAACACTGAGAACAAGCTTGAGATAACAAAACTTGCGAGTTCGACCGACCGATGCTCTAACAGGAGTACATTATTAAAATCTATGATGGTCAAAGATATTGGCTTGGCAATAATTTTAACAATGGTGGCAATATTTTTAAAGTTTGTTAAAGCAAATTCAAGAAGATTTAGCAAAATAAATATTTTTTTAGAGCATTTCTCGGTTGAACCCACCAAGCGTTGTTATATCAAGTTTGGTTGTCATATTTTAGATCCAAAACTCGAAGCTTCTTGATTAGACTACTAGAGTCAACTTAGTTAGGTTAGTCTAGGAACTTAAGAAATGTTGAGACAAGTGTGTGTTACTCTGAGGAACCTGAAGACGTATCAGCGTCAATGTACATATCATCCTTCTGTTCGAGGTTAGTAATACAAACTTGACTTTCTTTCATTTCTATCTACGTGGATATGTTGAGAGGAAGGACATCAACAAATGATGTGTGATTATTGATGTGTGTACTCTGATGACTACTTTTTACGTCGTTTCCGTATTCCGCAACACTTGATTATTAGGCTTATCAGAGAGCTTTGTAGGGTAAATCCTAAATTCAACTATCAATTTGACACACGAAATATACCAGGACATAGTATTGAAAAAAATATCACTACATCCCTACAAGTTCTAGTTTATGGTATGTCAGTGAATGCATGTGATGAGTATATTCATAGAGAAAAAACAATATAGGAAAATCTCAATATGTTTACGAAACTATAGTCAACCATTTCGGTCGATGTTTTTTACGGCAACCAACACAAGATGATGTCGACCGACTACTAGTTGAAAATTTGAAGAGAGACTTTCCTAGAATGCTAAATAGTCTTGATTTCATGCATTGGGTGTAGCGTGGATGTCCTTATACGTGTCAAGGCTAGTTTAAGAGCCACCATTTGAAACCAACTATTATTCTGGAAATGATTGCTTCCTATGATTGTTAGATATTACATGCTTTTTTTGGATTCTCGTGTTTAAATGACGACATCAATATTTTGCATAAATCGTATTTGCTTGAAAAACTGAACTATGAAAATGCTCCGGTTGCAAATTTCACTATCAACGACAATAACTATATCATGGATATTTTCTGACAGACGAAGTTTATCCACCGTGGTTAATTTTAGTTCAAGTTTATGCGCAGATACCCGAACACAAGGGGAACCGTGGTAGGAGGTATATTAACAAGTTACAGATGGGCTTGTATGAAGGATGTCGAACGAGAATTTGGAATTTTAAAGAGGAAATTCCATATATTTTGTAACCATATCATTCGCTTAAACTAGTATAAATGAGGTAGGTTATGCTCACCTACATCATTTTGCATAATATGGTAATAGATTAAACCCAATGAGTACTAGTTGGACAAGTTATGCATATAAGGATTTGAGGAAAGAAATTCAAACCCTTCATGGTGTAGGCAAGTGAGTATAAAATGGTAGAAGAGATAATTCAAAACATAGGTTTTATATTTAAGACTATGGAGGATCTCATTGTGCACCAGTATGTTGAATTTGGAGGAACAAATCCTTATAGGATTTAGTTTGTTTTTACTTTATAATTATCATTTTAATTATTTTAGTTATATTAATGCAATTTGGATTTGTGTAATCTGGATTAAACAAACATTGAATTTAAAACTAAGGATTACATTGAGTATAAAATTAGAAATTACATCTTTTAAAGAAATCAACATTGTACTTTTTTTAATTTGGAAATACAATTTCATTAATTTATAGGATTTAGTTTGTTTTTACTTTATAATTATCATTTTAATTATTTTAGTTATATTAATGCAATTTGGATTTGTGTAATCTGGATTAAACAAACATTGAATTTAAAACTAAGGATTACATTGAGTATAAAATTAGAAATTACATCCAGAATTTTAATCTAAATCCTTTTCACTCTCACCTAAGTCCTTTTCATCAAAATTAATGTCAACTCCTATTGGGCGCTGTCGTGCCTTCCATAGTTGAAATTTATAAAATTCATCTTGCTAGAATCGTAGTTGCGCAACATTCATTCTTGTTATGTCCATTCCCATGATCCCTTTCATGTGCGCATTTAAAAATTCTGTTCAATCGCCTTACGACCTTTCCTCATTTCTGAAACCATTTTCTCACGCTCTATTTTTTTCTTTCTTGAAGGTTGTATTCTGAAGTTAATGATCGTGTGACATCTTGAGATGCCTTTTTGTTTCCCTTTTGTTTTTTTGACACCCGGTCCACTATATCTTTCTCCGTTTCCCTTAACATTAAGATTAAATTACCGTTGGCAGTGTTGGGACGAGGGTTTGACCTCTGGTGAAGAATAAGGAGACCCATGTTGCTGAGAGATATTTGCAGTCTCGTAAGGTGATTCTTTTGGCACTTGATATCCATTCAACAAATCAGGTTTATATACATATCCATATATATTCAGCTTTCTGAGGATGTGGAGACAAGCTTTGTACTTGAAGCTCGTAGGATATTTTCTTGATCAAAAAGCTTATCCCAAAGAGTATTATGTTGTTGTTTAACACCATTGATAGAAACAAGCGTAAGTATTACATAAGCTCTACAAATAGCCTTATAATCATCATCCAGACTATACTTTAAACCGTGAGTTTTCTGCTGAACATTTTCTATTGATGTATCTTGTTTTGTGATGAAGTGACTATTTTTTTTGAATTTTTTTCCCTTCTAATTTAAATATTACGAGTTTGAGAATGAAAATTTGAGTTAAAAGTTGAATTACAAGAAGTTACGGATATAAAATGTGTGATTTTATAATTGAAAATTAGGTATCACCGGGGCGTTACGGCCCCGGCTCAACCTCCCATGATAGTATTCAGTTTAAATACGTTAAAACAGACTACATCTTAGTTAATGTATCCAAATACTCTTAAAAGATAAGTAAGCAACCCAAAAATTACGTTCTTATTAATTATTAGGAACACCCTAGTCAAGCTATTTTAGTGAACTTACTTATAAGAATTACAATGAAACTTACACGTCTATCACTAGTGGAAATCTTGACAGAGGGGAAACCAAAGAGGATAAAGGAAAAAAGGAGGTGTTGCTGGTGTTATACTTTACCTGCTTCTGGAACATCAAAAAATCCAACTTTGTTAGAGGAGCCAAGTAGTCGTAGTGGAGCAAGCGTTAAAGTTGAGGTTTGGTGAATAAATAACTACCATTAACGTGTAGTAGCGAGCGTGTTTTAAGTTTACTCTATTTTCATATAAATTTGCATGAATTTTAGAAAGAGAAGGCATAATAATTCCATCGCAAAAACAAAATTGAAGCTGAATTCAAACAGTAAGTCTTAAAAGAAAATGATCTACATATTTAAAATCAGAATTATTCGGTGAGTTTCACTTGATTTCAGGAAAAACAGTGAAGGAGTAGTAGAGCTTTGATATATTAGTTGCCTCCATTCAAGGTATTCATTGAAGGATAAAAAAGGAATCCTTAAAATAGGTAGTTGAAGAAGAAAACGTTACCTTAAAGATTCCAGACTTGGAGAAAAAATGGTGAATGAAAACATCGCACAAAAATTAGGAAATGAAATAATTCAAAAAAATTATATCATCAGCAGATACAAATGAACTATACCATGCTAGTGGTTTTGATGCACAAAATGTACTAATTCTAGGAAAGTGATCATAAATAAATCACTCAACTCCTTTTTCTGATTAAAAAAAAAAATTAAGCTATAATCAAATAATATTTTGGTAGAGGACAAACCACCATCTTGGATCTGCTTATCGAACTTCAAGATAATATTGATCAATGTATTATTGCATCCAAATTTTCGCCAAAAGAAAATAAAAGGATTTTTTATTTTTTTTGCTAAGAGAGAGCAAAGGATAAAGATGTCATCATCGAGTAACATTCTAACAAAGCTTCAATGTTCGTTTGGATGTATAAAAAACTCATAGCCTTATTTTTAATTTAACATAGCTAAATGTGACAATCAAAACTAAATAAAATTATGCCATATTTCTAGGCTTCAAGTACAGTCAAACTAAATCTTTGACTACATACAAATAAACACAGAATTGAATGTAGGTATTGGAATGTCATAACCTCTCTCATAAAACTATGATAAGGGCGTTAACCCTGATATGGGATCCATAACTTTTATTTCACATTTACCGCATCAGATGTCACCATCATCACCAATAACTTTCTTGCTACACAGAGGATAGGCAAGATAAGTTCCAACCATTTTCAAACAGTACCTTGGTGGTGGCGGCTTTACACATGATCACGTTAGCGGTCTGCATGTTCAATGTTTAACATTAGTGGGGAAATTTGGAAAGAGTCTTGGGGATAAAAGGGATATATACCTATATGAAAGATGGGTGTAAACCTGACCTGGTTGACTGGATCCCATTTGGCAGAAAAAAGATGGGAGATGAAATTTCCAATTTTCAGCATCGATAACAGGATATGGAGTTTTATCTTTCTTAATGGGTACTGTAATATGTCGTGGGGGTGTTGCATATATGTACCTGCTGGAAACAATAAAAACTTCAGTTGGGGTACATCATAGCAGATATAGGCATGGTGTCGGTGGGTTCATGGATAAGCATCTCAGTTAAGGATCAAAACTAAATACCTGCAATATAAATCATGACAATTCTAAAAAACTAAAGTACAAAGAAACAACAAAAAATAATATACTGAATTGACGGACCACAATCTTCCAAATAATGGAATGCTATACAGAATTGAGGAACAAACTAAAGTGTAGTATTACACTGAAATTTTGTTATTTGGGAAATGTACCCTCGAACAAACTGAAGTATGAATGGGAAAGAACAAAAATAATGTGCTAAATTGACGGACCATAATATCGCTAATAATGGAAAATTATATTGAATTGACGGACAAACTAAAGTATAGTATTAAACTAAATTGACGGGGAAAAAAATATCGACCCAAAAAAGTATAACTACACAACACATGCAATTATGAACGGGATTAAACTAACATTTTGCTACACTAAACTATAATGAAATAGAAGAGAACGTAGAAAACGAAAAGAGAAGTGGATAACACACCTTTCCTTCATTGTTAAAAAAGCTGGTATGTCGATGTTGAGGTACACTTTGGTAGAATTTGTGGAGGATCAGGTGCATTTCCCTGCAATAATGGCATAACATGTTGGAAAATATCATTACCATGCTACCCTACATTGCAAAATATAATTATGATAAATATGGTAATACCTTGATAGTTTTTCATGAGGTACACCTTTGTAATCAACGTAGTATTCAAAGATTCACTTTACACATGTGTACTCATGGCTGCAAAGGCATTAGTTAACATGAAAGTGATTATAGTGGGATGTTTCCTTGTATTTCCTGCAAGAACAATACCACTACAGCTTCTTCACGATGTTTTCTCAAATGATGCATGCACTATTCTATAGAATGTTGTTTCAGGTACCTATAAAATAAACTGATTGAGCATACCTATATAAATCAGAAATCATCCAAAGCAGTAAAGCCATATTAAAGTAAAGAGTAACCATTATAAAATATAAAACAGTTTATGGGCTAGCCAGTAAATCATTTCAATAAAAGCCAACAAACATTTATTTCATGTCAAGAGTAAACCTTTTACACAGAGCACAAAATTTACCTCTTGTGTGACTTCAAATGTGCCATATCCGATTTCTTAGATTTAGGTATAGTGAGATTGGAGATCACTTCCATACCATCAACCACAATTTATTTTTATTTTTTTGACGATTTGACTAAAATTAGTTTGGCACTTTTTAGGTCATCCTCGGCTAATGCCTGCGAGTATTAAAACCAATAAGCAGATAAGGTAAAGAAATATGAGTCTACAATTTAATATATTACTCATTTCTTAGAAGAAAAAATTTGAAATTTAAGTTCTAATGCTAATGTATGTTGCAACATTTCCGCATAATATGCATTTAAGGTGAATGCCTATATGCAATTATCTATTTTCCTTTGAAACCGGTGTATCTCTAGATACTATGTGGTATATTAAGTCCACTATCCAATGCTCCCTGATAACATTAATGTATATATGCCAGCATACTGAACGGTGCCAAAAATAAACACAACCGGGACGCAAACTTTTTGTTTTAGTAATTTTGCAGGGGGACTATAATGCTAGCATCATTTTTTGAGAATATAAGTATCAAGCTATTAATATCAGCATTCCCTGAGGGAATCTGACTTAGGTGTCAAATGAATTTTTGGATGACAATAAAAGATATAGACATCACCTTTCAAGGGAGGGCACGCTCATATATATCATCTTGTGAATCCTCGAAATTTGCACTATTCAGGGCAATCACTTTCAAGGACAGCGAGAAGATTGATTCGACATTTCAGACATTCGAGAAAGACAATTCCCATCAAATTTGTAGCTTTCCATTATACCCTTATGATATCATTTGTCTGCAGCAGTTGCATCCATGTCTTTATGAATCTCCCCACAGTTGTCTATCGTTAAAATTGGAAGTTCAGAAATAATCAAAACCTGGGGATCCCACAAGATGTTTCCACTTTACCTACATAAAGAATAACACTTAGGGGAGAACTTTATGTTGATACCAATCTTTGTTACATCCTAATAGTCTAAAGTCAACGCATCTAACCATTATGCATGCCTTCTCAATAACGAGGGTAAAATATGAAAGATTAAGCTCATACCTTTGGATTAGCAGGGTTGTCAAAATTAACAGGAGCAAGTCATCCTATTGCAGTTTCACCAAAATTTGCAATTAAAGTTTCATTGTTGCAAACGAAGTCACAATACTTTGAAATTCTCCGAGCAATACTCCTGATGTGAACTTTAACTTGTCTGCAAGATAAATACTCGGATATTTAGAGAAATCAAATTAACAAAGAACAGTATTTCGTAGCAACATGCTTAGACGTTGGAAACATAAGCAATTCCACAGTGAGTTACTCTCAAGTGGTAGGTAATTGATGACACTGGCTACTTCTACATGCTATATGGATACTTGGAGCATAAATATATAATATTGATGATACATGCTCAGAATTGATTAAAAAAAAATCTTAAACAGTCTTGCATCTAAAAATTAGAGCTAAGTTAAGGATGTCATCACTTCCCCTTGATTAATACATCCAATTAAGGAAAGAAATATATTCACAAATCCGATTATCATTTTAATTGATCTTCTAATAAAAATTTAAATAATTGAGCCATCTTATCAAACTCAGTACCTTTATGCAGGTAATATTCATAGCATGTCCATAAAGGGTACTACACAAATACAACGGGAGAGAGTAAGAGAAATTAACCTGTAAAGTACCCCCACAATAGGAACAACGTTCGTGGAGTGTCTTGCGTTGCGTAATGGAGGTATTTTCATCGTTGGAGAATTAGTCCACTTGCTAACAAATTGACCACCTGATTTGCATTCGTTGTTCTTTCCTGCACTAATATTTTCTTTAGTGCTTAAAAACACTAAAGAAAATATTCTTCTTCTTTTTGAAATAAAGCTAGCTAATTAACTGAAAACTACAACCACGGATTTGATCAGTGCATACCTATTACCCTTGACATGAGCTATATTACCCAGTGGGAGTTTCTAGAACAATAACCTAACACGTTGAAAACTTAAAAAATATCTAAAACAATGTAACTGAACTTAATGTAGAAGCTATTACATAATTTTAAAATAAATAACTTAACTAAACCAATCATTAATTTATTCAGATTAGTTTGCATAAAATTATTTCCTCCCACTCTTCATCATCGTAGTCTACTTTCTTTTTTAGTATGATCGATTCTTTTTAGCTGGTGTTTTTGGTTGTTTTGCATCCTTGTCATTGCGTAATTCATATTTCCTACCTTACTTAGATGTCTATTTATTCTTATCTTCGGTAGTATGTGTAACATTTCGTTCACGACCTTGAGCCTATAAAGAAATAAATAATATGGTGAGCATGTATTCACAGTACATCTATCTATAATCGATTTAATTGTCCATAATAATATGTTGGTACCTCGTTGTATTGTTCCAGGTAATCTATATGTTTTTTAGTAGTGCATTTCATCAACGTTTTTTTTGTCTTTCCTATCACTGTGAATACTGTTGTTTGAGGGTGAAAACAGTTTCTGCTGGTTTCGGTAATTTCGTGTGTTGTGGGTGAGAAACGAGTCTAAACCATAAACAATGTACTACAAGGGAGTACTTTAGATTCAAGAGATCAATCTGTACAAATCCTTCCTAAACCAAGAAATGGCCGTTCCAGACTTGCTTCGGTCACAAAGTGAAAGAGAAAGGTTGGTTTTGGGGAGGGAAGCGAAGAGAGTGTTGAGACCAGAATAGTTGATTCTGGAAGAGTAGTTGTTTGACTTGTATCGGAAAGTGAAATCTAACATATGGGAAATCTAACAAGTGATTTCTGAGTGTTGTATTCTCCCGACCAAAACTTGTTGTTCGGTGGAAATAGGTAATAGCTATTTATATAAGTCGAAATGAAACATACTCTGGTCTCATTAAGAAATGGAAAATAGGTGAGTAAATGGGAGGAGGTGGTAACCGGTTACGCCTGAAATTGATGTTCTATTAGAGAAAGTGTTTCACCATTACTCCTTGTATTTACTAACCACTTCATCCTTAAGCCACTCTCTTATAACGGGCATAGTGTACGCTGCACGCTGTAAACCGCTAAACCAATACCCAATGAGCATCCCCCAGTTTGTGACATGCGTTGATGTCTCGAATGTTTTGCGGAAAACATGTAGCACATTTGTTGTTGTCTGGCAAGTTGAGCTTGGGAGGCTTGCATGGTTACCTTCGACGGTCGAGATTTTGCATCTCAAGAGGACAAGTAGCCGTTGATTATTGCATGATCATTATGGATTTAATATGGCCTAGTTTAGGCGCGGCCAAAAGTTAGGGTTTTGGCTTTGTTTAGGCGTGACCAAACTAGGGCCAAAGTTTCCATGCATTAGCTGGTAACCTTGGAGGCTAAGATCTGCACCTTAGATGAAAAGTGGTCGTTGATTGTTGCAGGCCTTCGTTTTGGTAGTTGTAAAGGGAAGGCCGGCATGGAATGGGATAGGTGCGACAAGGTGGCTGGCACGGCATGCCATTGACACATGTGGCATGGTCGGCATGCCTTGGCATGGTTTAGGCGTGGCCAAAACTAGGGTTTTGGCGTTGGGCCAAAGTTTACCATGCGTTGGTTGGCGACCTTGGACGGCTAAGATTTGCATCTTAGATTGAAAGATGGACGTTGATTGTTGCAGGCCTTCATTTGGTATCCAGCGGCATAAAAGCATGGCCGACATGGCTTTGACATGGAGTGGAGCCACTGGCAGTGTGCGTCTTGGAAATGGAGCGCTTGCGGATTTGTCTAAATTAGGGTTTAGTATGCTGAAAACCTAATTAGCGCACTTTACTAGAATCGATGTAGAATTCTCATACGGACTCGGATTTTGATGGTCCGCCCCTCCATTCTGTATGAAAAATAATTTTCTATCCCCCCCGACGCAGAAATATTTAGGTTTTGAGCTCGTTCGGGAGGTGAAAACAGTCTGAAAGTGAAACTCAGGAAGAATTCAAGAGGGACGGTGGCATGTTTGGTGCGTTTTTGGGAAGCTAGCATGTTTTGGGAAGCTAGCAAGTTTTGGGCCAAAGGTTACCATGCGTTGTTTGGAAACCTTGGACGGCTAGGATTTGCACCTAGGATGAAATAGTGGTCGTTGATCGTCACACGCCTTCATTTTGGTAGCCGCATAGGGAAGGCTAGCACGGTATGGCGCGGCAAGGTGGTTGGCATGCTATTGGCACATGTGGCATGGCGTGCCTTAACGCGGTTTTGCGTGGCCAAAACTAGGGTTTTGGGCCAAAGGTTACCATGCGTTTGTTTGGAAACCTTGGACGCTAAGAATTGAATCTTAGATGGAAAGATGGACGTTGATTGTTGCAGGACTTTGTTTTGGTTGCTGCATGGGGAAGGCCAATGCGGTATGGCGTGGCTAGGTAGCTGGCACAGCATGCTATTGGCACATGTGGCATGGTCGGCATGCCTTGGCGCGGTTTGGGCGTGGCCAAAACTAGGGTTTTGGCGTTGGGCCAAAGGTTACCATGCATTGGTTGGTGACCTTGGACGACTAAGATTTGCATCTTAGATGGAAAGATGGTCGTTGATTATTGCAGGCCTATGTTTTGGTATCCGCATGGGGAAGGCCAACACGGTATGGCACGCAAGGTGGCTGGCATGCCATTAGCACATGTGGGGCCAAGGGTTTGGCATGGTGGGGCCAAGGGTTTGGCATGCCGTTGGAGCATGGTGTGGCTAGCATGGTTAGGGCATAGGCAAGGTGCGGTTGTCTTGGCTAGCATGATTTGCATGCCTTGGCGTGGTAGGTGTGGCTGGCATGGTTTGTCATTGGAACAGTGGTGCGGCTAGCATGGTTGGCATGCCTTGGCGCGGTAGATGTGGATGGCATGGTTTGCTATTGGTACATGCGGTGTGGGAATTAGGGTTTGGCCTGTCGAAACCCTAATTAGTATTAAAAAATGGTACCCTGGTAATTTTCTCGCAGACATATTAAAGGGTTCAATAAATACACTCAGTGGAGACATTATTACTCAAATTATGTGACGTCACTGTTCGACTAGGGTTTTACGATTTTAACCCTAATCTAAAAACCGCCATCAACATTAAGTCCCCTGCTTAGCTCGGAACAGGGGAATTATTGCGAGATAAGCATAAGATGGTGATATACAAGGACATAATCGAAACATAAATCATGCTAGATGGTCAGGAAAGTCCGACTAACCTTTTTCGAAAGGTAAGGGGAGTTCATGATCCCGTGTTTGGTGGCCTTGCATAGATTCTATTGTGGTGTAGACCGTGTAGTGATGAGATGAGAATAATCGGTTTAGTATGGCCATGCATCATCTTGGATGGATTAGGGAAAATCATGACGCTGGCTTGGCGAGTTGTTGGTATTGGCGCGACAAACCATGGCGCAGACGGTTTGACATGATGGGGCCAAGGAGTAATACAGTTTTAAATGTAGCCACTGGCGTTGGTCAGCTTGGAATGGGAGCCATAGGTGTTGTGCGGCCTAGAATGGAGCCTCCAGCGTAGTACTGGTTTGGGATGGATCCATTCGCGTAAACTCGGCATGGGTGTTGGCATGGCGTTGTCGTTGGTTTGGTGTGGGACGTGGACTGTTGATACCATGAAGCTTGCCATTGTGGGCCCGGTTGCCTCTTTTCTTGTGTAGCTTGAATTAGGAAATCCTTCTATTTCTTCAAAAACCGAGAGTGTTATGCCCATAAAAGGGGGCGTTACTCCTTCTTCTCAGGTTACGTTGCCGGTTTTGCTTCCGAATCCCGGTGCTGGTGGCAGAAAAGTAAAATGCGGGAAAGTGTGTCTCGTATACATACTTCCACGTTTTTTCAACAAACCCTAATTATCTCACACAACCAGGCATGACGGAATTCGGCGCTGAGTCAAGCTCTGCGAATCGGCGACGTACTCAGTGAAATTTTTTCTTTCTTCTTCATTCATTCCAGGTGATTTTCAAGTAATTTTAACTGAAGATCAATGATTGGAGGTTAATTTTGTCTGTTTGTCTTGCTTTAGTTAATTCGTTGTTAGATACTCAATTTTTTATGGATCAAAATATGAATTCTGCTATGGATTCACCAGAACTGGATTTAATCAATTTATATGAAGGAAATCCATCGATCGATCTTACTTCAGATTTTGAAAATCGATGTTTAGCTTGGAGATTTTCTCTTATAGGCGTCTAGACTTATTGAATCTAAAGTTTTCTGAAGCAGTGTCAAATATAAAATCTCAATGGAAATTAAAGGGTCAATGTAAGATGATTCCCATGGGGAAAGTTTTCTTTACCATTAAACTAGATAATGATTATGATCAGAATATGATTAAAGCAGGAAGATGGGATGTTGGTAATCAAACTTTATGGATAAGAAATTGGATTGCTGATTTTAGACCAGAGAATCATAGAACTTCGTCAGCAAATATTTGGGTTCATTTACCTGGTCTTAGTCTAGAATATTGGGATGAAAAAACCCTATTTACTATAGGAAGAGCTTTGGGAGAGCCTATTAAAATAGAGATGAAGCCACTTTGAATTTTGATAATGGCTATTATGCAAGAATTCTGATTAATATTGACTTGGCAAAGAAGGTGCCTAATAAACTTTGGATCAAAACAAAATTTGGAGGATTTATGCAGTCAGTTCTTCTAATTAAGCCTCCTAAATTCCGTCAGCACTGTAAGATTATTGGTCATCTACAAGTGGAGTGTGGATTCAAGAATAATCAGAGCAATTCAGTTGGTGTAGAGCAAGTTGCTGAGCAAGAAAAGGTTAAATCAGTTCCAGTAAGTGTTCATCCAGGGGGTTCTAACCAAATACTTTCTACTGGGAATTCTAAGTTACACTCTCCTGTTAATGGTTTTGTTTCTCAGAAAATTGTAATCCAAGAGCCTTTTGATATATGTGAAACTCTAGTTACTCAAATTCATCAGCATCCAGTATATCAAGTTGTAAGTGAAATACCTATATCTAAAGGAATGTTTAGTTCTTTACAAAAAGAAGACAATCAACAAGTATTTATTGATTCAAGTAATATGGAAGAAACTGAGATTAATAATGACAAAATACTGCAAATTTCAGAAAATAATTCAATTGAGAATAGTGTGGTTAAATATATTAATGGGAAGGATGGTTCTGTGTCAAATGCTAATGTCCCTGTAACTTCATGGTCCAGAGTGGTGCAAAAGCCTTCAGCAACAAATACAGTAACTACTTCAAATAATGAAGGTGTAGTAACAACAAAGGTCAGTAATGCTATCTCTTCAACCACTGCTCAAGTTCTCACCAAATATAACTTTAGGAAAAATCCAGGCAAAGGGGGGCACCAGAGGCCTCCAACCTAAACAATGAAAGTTCTTTACTGGAATATCAGAGGCCTTAGAAGTGCAAGGTCTCAAGATAAACTTAAAACACTAATAAAGAACTTCAACCCATCAATAGTTTGGATAGCAGAACCTAAGATTTTTTGTACTTCTTCTTTTTGCCATAAGCTAAGTTTGCCTGGAATGCAAAGTCAAGTAATTCATAATTCATGCTCAA
Source organism: Papaver bracteatum (assembly GCA_023529315.1). Lineage (NCBI taxonomy): Eukaryota > Viridiplantae > Streptophyta > Magnoliopsida > Ranunculales > Papaveraceae > Papaver > Papaver bracteatum. Next base: position 528,052 of record JAJJWX010002616.1, read on the forward strand.
ATCAGAAAGTAACATATGGTTATTTTGGAATAATTCACTTTCTACTCCTACTGTAGTCTCAATGTTAAGTCAAATGATAACAATAAATGTGGGTGATGTTCTTGTTTCTGGGGTTCATGCTCATGTTGGAGTTACTCAAAGAAAATTTCTCTGGTCAGAAATGGAATTTATTAGCAGTTTAAAGAAGCCTTGGATGGTCATTGGCGATTTTAATGTTATAACTTCAGTAGATGAAAAAATTGGTGGAAGAAGCCCTAACAAGAAGGCAATGATATATTTTCTGAATTGTATTAATATCTGTGAGCTAATACAAGCTCCCAAAACTGGAACACAGTATTCTTGGTCTAACTGTCAGCATGGAAGTAAAAGGATTTTGTGTAATCTTGATAGAGCAATGTTTAATCAATTGTGGTTTCAAAGATATGAAAGAAGAGGAAAGGAGGATAGAAGCTCTGCGAATCGGGCGACGGAATCGGTGCTTGACTCGAATTTTTTTCTTCATCGCTTGTTGATTTCAGTTATTACAAAGCATTAATTCAGGTGATTTTCGTAATCTCCTAATCATTTAGCATGACTTCTAAGGTTTTTAGGCATTAATTAAGGTGTTTTTTAATTCTAATATGGGTTCTAAAGATACACCAAAGGTTATTAATTCATCTGGAGTTGAGGGAATGAAAATTCCTTCGATTGAATTACCAAATGATCTATTTGAGAAAGGTCTAGATCCATGGCGTTTTTCTTTGATTGGTAGATTAAATTTACAGAAAATCAAGTTTATAGATGCAGCTATAATTCTTAGAAATCAATGTAAGTTAATAGGTGAGTGTAAGTTGATAGCATTAGGAAGAGGATTTTTCACCATCAAACTGGATAATGTTACAGATCGTAATTACATCAAATCTCAGGTGTGGGAGGTTACAGATCAAATACTAAAAGTTAGAAATTGGGTTTATAATTTCAGACCTGCTAATCAAAGAACATTTAAAGCTTTTGTTTGGGTACGATTTCCTGGTTTAGGTCTTGAATTCTGGGATGAATCCATTCTCTTCAAAATCTGTAAAGAAATAGGTACTCCAATTAAGATTGATGCAGCAACAGCCAAGTGTGATGTTGGATATTATGCTAATGTCCTGGTAGAAGTGGATTTTGCTTCTTCAATTCCTAATAAAGTTTGGATAGGAACTAAATTTGGGGGTTTCTTTCAAGAGTTTTCAATTCCTGATTGTCCTAAGTATTGCAGTACTTGTAAAATGGTGGGGCACTTCATCACAGAATGTAGAGTGGAGAAAGAAAAATCTATTGCAAATGAATCAGTAAATAATAGTACTCCACAACAAACTAAAAATTCTTCAGCATCTCAACATCAGCCTACTTCTACTACTGGTGTCAGAATCCTGACTAAACCATTTGATATCTGTGACAGGTCAGAATGTGAAATTGTTGATTCAGTTATTCATACTATTCATGTTACCCCTAAAACTCCAATTGAGCAAGTTAACAAGAATACTAATTCTGGAAGATTCAGTCCTCTTGAAGGTATTCAAGAAAATATTATTGAAGAAATTATAAGTGATCAGACCCAAGATAATGAGTACACTCCAGCTAATGTTTTTGAAAATTCTCAAGTTAAATTTGTTGATGGAAAAACAGGTACAATTCATGATGAGACAGTAAAGATTACTTCATGGTCTAAAGTGGTAGGACAGAAAGTTAATTCCACTACCTCAAGTACTCAGAATTCTCAAGGAGTTTCTGTTACTTCTCCAGGAACTCTTAAGGGAGGTAATACTGCTGTTGTAAATAAGAAGCATAATCTTAGACAGTTACATGGTAAGGGAGGAACCAAAAATCCTCCACCACCACCATAATGAGGATAATATATTGGAATATTCGGGGCCTAAGAAGACCTAGGGCTCAAAATAAACTAAGGTCTATGGTAAATAAATTTAATCCTTCACTTATCTGGATTGCCGAACCAAAAGTTTCTTGTAGTGCATATTTTTGCTGTAAACTAAATCTCCCAGGTATGCAGAGTATGGTGATTCACAATTCTATTGCCAATACAAAAGGTAATTTATGATTATTCTGGAATGTATCTTTAGCTACTCCTCAGGTTGTATCAATGTCAAATCAAATGGTTACTGTAAGCATTGGAGATGTACTAGTTTCTGGAGTACATGCACATGTCAAAAAGAATCAAAGGAAGTTTTTATGGTCTGAAATGGAAATAATTAGTCAACTTAACAAACCATGGATTATTTTGGGCGACTTTAATGCAATAATCTCTCCTGAAGAAAAAGTTGGTGGTAAGACTCCTAATAGGAATTCAATGATGGATTTTATGCATTGTCTAAATAATTGTAATCTCATTCAGCTCCAAGTACAGGTCAACAATTTACTTGGTCAAATTGTCAACATGGAAATAAGAGGATATTATGCATTCTTGATAGAGTGGTGTTTAACTCTTTATGGTTACAAAATTATAGTGATTGGGGTTGCAAAGTAGTTTTGAGAATAGCTTCAGATCATTCTCCTTTATTAGGTGGTTGTGATGGTATACAAAAACCAAAAAATGCGCCATGGAGGTTTCAGAAAATGTGGATTAAACATCCTACTTTCTTAACTGAACTCCAAAAAGTTTGGGTTGAAGATGTCATTGGAGATACAGCTTTTACATTTATGCAGAAGTTAAAAAAGCTCAAAAAAATTTTAAGTGAGTGGAATTGGAGTGTTTTTGGTAACATTCACACCAAAATTAAGGAATCTGAAGAACAAGTTAGACAAGCAATGGAATTATCTGATAAAAATCCTATGGATGAAACTCTTTTGGATAATTTGGTAAAAGCTCAAAATGAACATGCTCAGAGAGAAGTACAAGCCAATATTTTGATGAAACTAAAATCAAGAGATAAATGGGTTAAGGATGGGTCTGCAAATACTGCATATTTTCATGCCAAGATGAAGATTAGACAAGCTAAAAACACAATTAATGAGTTAGAAGACACAAATGGGAATATTATAAGTGATCAGAATCAGGTTGCTGAGGCTTTAATTAGTCATTTTCAAAAGAAATTTGAGTCCTAAGAGGTTGAAATTGATGAAGATTTAATAGATGTCATTCCTTCTGTTATTACAGAAGAAGATCAAGCTATGCTGGATTCCATTCCAAATCTTGAAGAGATAAAAAAAATTGTTTTTGCAATGGACTCAGACAGTGATCCAGGGCCAGATGGTTTGTCTGGATCTTTTTATAAAAGTTGCTGGGATATTATTCATATGGATTTACAGGCTGCTATTCAGTTTTTTTGGAGAAGGAGATTCATTCCTAAAGGTCTTAACTCAAACTTTTTAACTCTTATTCCTAAATGTGCAGGTGCTAAAAATGCAAGTCAGTTTAGACCTATAGGATTGAGTAATGTGCTATTTAAAATTTTCACAAAGATCATTTATGTAAGGATGAATGGATTAATGGAAAAGCTAATATCACCTCAGCAAGATGCTTATGTGAAGGGTAGAAGCATCCAAGAACAAATTTTTCTTGCTTCAGAGATGGTAAATGAAATGAGAAAAAAGAGAAGAGGAGGTAATGTGGCTTTTAAACTGGATATATCTCAGGCATATGATTATGTAAGTTGTTCCTTCCTTATGCAAGTTCTTCATAAATATGGATTTTCTCCTTCTTGGTGTGATTGGTTATTAACCATGTTTAAGTCTGCAAGATTATCTGTAATGGTGAATGGAGGGCCTTGTGGCTTTTTCTCAATGAGTAGAGGACTTAAGCAGGGATATCCTCTATCCCCTTTGTTATTTATTTTGATGGAGGATGTTTTAAGTAGAAACATCACTAAAATGGTTAATGCAGGACAAATAATTCCAATGATTGTTAGAAATGGTATATATCCAACACATTTATTCTTTGCTGATGATGTTTTTGTTTTCTGCAATGGAGCTAAGAAGACTTCACAGAATCTTTTTAAACTTTTGGAGAAATATCAACATAGTACTGGTCAATTGATCAATAAAGTTAAACCAAATGCTTCATTGATGGAACTACTTCAGCTAGAAAACTTTAAATAAGTAGTATTGTTGGTATGGATATCTCTTCATTTCCAGATAAGTATCTTGGTATTATTCTTTCTCCTGGTAGAGTGACTACTGAAATGGTCTGGCCAATAGTTCTTATGATTCAAAGAAAGCTTGCAGCTTGGAAAGGGAAATTGTTATCTTTTCATGATAGATTGATTCTTGTTAAGTCAGTTCTGTGCAGTTATCCTCTGTATAATATGACAATTTATAAATGGCCTTCCTCAGTTATTAAGATTTGTGAGAAGTTAATAAGAATTTTTTTATGGTCAGGGGATGGTGAAGTTATAAAATACAAGACAATATCTTGGAAAAGGGTTTGTGTACCTTATGAGGAAGGAGGCTTGGGGATTAAAAGGCTAGAAGTAATTAACAAAGTTTTACTTATGAAAATGATGTGGAAACTCTTATCTTCTTCAGAGGAATGGGCATTATTTCTTACAGCTAAGTTCAAAAATAAATATTGGATTTTGGTTTTCTAGTTGGAAGTTATCTTCAATCAGAGCTGGATTAAGCTGGGCTTGGAACTCTCTGCAAGAAGACATCACCTGGAAAATTGTAAATGGATCTAAGGTGTTTGTATGGTTTGATAGTTGGTATGGATCTTCCCCCTTAATTCATGAAATTGGCTATTCAAATTTGGTTCATAACAATATGCATTTAAAAGTCCAGGACTTAATCTCTGACAATGAATGGAGTGTGAATCCTCAACTACAAGAAATTTTGCAGTTAAACAATATGCCTCAGATTCATAGTGGCCATGATTCAGTTATATGGAATTTGCATAGTAGTGGTCTTTTCAATAATTCAGCTGCTATAGACAAAATTAGGCATAAAGAGGATAAAGTGACATGATTTTCTTACATCTGGAGAAAATCTTTGCATCCAAGTATTGTTAGTAACATTTGGAAAATATTACAGGGAGTTTTTGTGGATGATGAAGTAAAAAGATCTCAAGGTTATAATATGCCCTCTAGATGTTGTATTTTCAAATCAGAGCAAGATTATATGGATCACACTCTGTGGTACTGTGCTTTTAGTGTTCAAATCTGGAAATGGTTAGTCAGTATATTTCAGTTTGTTCATCCATCTTCTTTTCATGACATATTCTCAGCAGCAAAGCAATGCAGTCACATCATTGAAGAAATCTGGATAATAAGTGCTTGTTCTGTAATCAAAGATCTTTGGTTTCAAAGAAACAAAATTTTCTTTGTAGGAGGAGAAGTCAATATACATAGCTTCAAACTCAGGGTCAATAAAGCTATACATCTTCAGAGAGCAAAAGTAACTGGGGCAAGATGGAAAAATGACTATGAAAACCACATTCTTAGTCATTTTAAAATAGATTCTTAGTTTATTGGTTTCTTTTTAGTATTGCTTTATTTTAGCAGTTTTTTGTTTTTTCTTTTTTGAGATCTTTCTAATATTTTGAGTTTATAAATAAATAAAATAAATGTGATTCAAAAAAAAAAAAAAAAAAAAGTGGTTTCAAAGATATGAAGACTGGAGTTATAAAGTTGTGCTAAGGATTGCTTCAGATCATGCTCCTTTACTGGGGGGTAATGTTACAATTCCTAAACCAAAGAATTCTCCAATGAAGTTCCAAAAGATGTGGATTTCTCATCCAAATTTTCTTGAAGTAGTACAACAATCCTGGTCTGCTCCAATTGAAGGTGATCCAGCTTTTATTTTTCAGAGCAAGTTAAAGAGATTAAAACATATTCTTAAAAAATGGAATTGGGAGGTCTTTGGAGACATTAACACTCAGGTTAAAGAAGCTGAAATCAAAGTGAAAGAAACAATGGAAAGTTCAGATAAAAATCCTTTTGATGAGGCTGTTTTGAACAATCTTGTTGAAGCTCAAAATACATATAATTCTAAAGAAGTGCAGTTGAGTACAATGCTAAAGGAAAAGTCAAGAATAAAATGGATAAAGGAAGGGGCAGAAAATACTGGCTTCTTTCATAGTAATATGAAGATAAGACAGGCAAGAAACACTATCAGTGAATTGGAAAATAATGTTGGTGAAATAATAACAGATCAAGAAAAAATTGATGAAGAACTTGTTAATCACTTTGAGCAGAAATTCAAATTTCAGAAGGTATCTATGGATGAATCTTTACTTAACACAATTCCTGAGGTTGTTTCAGAGGGGGATCAAGAAATGTTAAATGTTGTTCCTGACTCAGAAGAAATTAAGAATACTATATTTTCAATGGATCCAGATAGTTCACCTGGTCCTGATGGATTTTCAGGTTGGTTCTATAGATATTGTTGGGAAATAATACAAGAAGAGGTTATTCAAGCAGTTCAATTTTGTTGGCAAAGGAAATTTATTCCTAAGGGCTTAAATTCAAGTTTTTTGGTACTCATTCCAAAAATAGATGGTGCAAAGAAGCCTAGTCATTTTAGGCCAATAGGGCTCAGTAATGTAAGTTTCAAAATATTCACTAAAATTCTGGCAACAAGAATGAGTTCCTTAATTCATAAACTTATATCACCTCAACAAGCAGCCTATGTCAAAGGTAGAAGTATTCAAGAACAAATCTTACTTGCCTCTGAATTGGTCAATGAGATGAAGAAGAAAAGGAGATGTGGAAATATTGGATTAAAGCTGGACATTTCACAAGCCTATGACTCAGTGAGTTGGTATTTTTTATTTCAGGTTCTTATCAAGTTTGGCTTCTCAAGTGAATGGTGTGAGTGGATCCATACTCTGCTAAAATTAGCCAAAATATCTGTTATGGTTAATGGAGGTCCTAGAGGTTTTTTCTCAGTTGGAAGAGGGTTAAGGCAAGGAGATCCACTATCTCCTTTGCTTTTTATTTTGATGGAAGAAGCTTTAAGTAGAGGTATTACTGATCTTGTGAATAAGGGTAAAATTCTTCCTATGGTAGTCAGAAAAGGAGTTCATCCCACTCATCTCCTATTTGCTGATGATGTCTTCATATTTTCCAATGGAGCAAAGCACAGTATTATAAATCTCTTGAAGCTGCTTGAGGTATATCATAACTTCTCAGGGCAAGTAATCAACAAACGTAAAAGCAAATGCTTCATTGATGGCACATCTGCTACAAGAAAGCTACAACTCAAATAAATATTACAGATGGAACTGAGTAATTTTCCAGATAAGTATCTGGGAGTTATACTTCATGCTGGTAAAGTTAAAATTTCCACTGTGTGGCCAAAGGTTGAAATGATGCAAAGAAAATTAGCAACATGGAAAGGTAAGCTGCTGTCTTTTCAAGATAGATTAGTTTTGATCAAATTTGTCCTTTGCAGTATTCCAGTGTATAATATGGCTATATATAAATGGCCAAAATCAGTAATAAAGATTTGTGAGAGAATTATCAGAAATTTTCTTTGGTCAGGGGACATTGACACTAGAAAATACACTAATTTTTCATGGAAAAAAGTGTGCACTCCCTTTACAGAAGGTGGTTTGGGGATTCAAAGATTAGAAATTGTTAAACATGCCCTTCTAATGAAGATGATGTGGAAGATTATTAATTCAGAAGAAGAGTGAGCTTTGATCATAAAGGAAAAATACAAAAACAAGCAAGATCAATGGACCTCTAATTGGCAACTTTCTTCAGTTTGGCCAGGTCTTAAATGGGCTTGGAATTCATTAAAAGAAGACATCAGGTGGTGTATTGGCAAAGGGAGAAAGGTGTCAATTTGGTTTGATATCTGGATAGGCACTAGACCTCTGATTGATGTTTGTGGAAATTCTACATATGTTTCTGAGAAAGTAAAAATGATGGTATCTGATATTCTAGTAGATGGTAAGTGGAATATTCCCTCAGAAATTGTTCAGATAATTCAGCATATGAGTCTGTCAGAGGTTGGTGGAGGGGAACAAGGTTTTCTAAATCGTGAATAGCAACTCGAATCGTTTTTTATTTTTATGAATCAAACCGTATATTGAATCGTGAATCGTAGATTCATAGTCAATTTTTTATATGAATTGACAGAAAAATTACAAATATATAAGTATACACATAAGAACAAATAACATCCATAAATATACATTCCATTCATTAATGTTCAAGTGTCACAATCTCAAAGTGATATAGCATATATTTTCCACTATACAAAACATGGCAAGTGTCCAATTGTTCCCCAAAATCCCAAAAAGTATGCTTCTTGTGCTGAACTAACCATGGAATTCCGGGTTAGACGACGGTGTCGATCTCATTGTAAGTTTTTTTCACATTATCTTTTTTCTGTTGATATCAGTGTTAAGATGATGTTCTATAAGAGTAATAATAACGCAGGCAAAGGATCCAAGAGGAGACTTGGTTCACTATTCTCATGACAAGACGAGCGAGAAGTTTGAGTTCGTGGTTCGCAGGGAAGGTATGCACCAATTTTGTTTTAAGAACAAGGGTCCTCATTAAGAAACCGTCGACTTTGATATTCATATTCGCCCTTTTGCATATCATGGCCATCATGCTAAGGACGATATGATTGGAGAATAACCAAGGTTTTGAATACTCTCGTCGTCTTTCTTGATAAAAATGGAAAAAACTGACATTTTGTTCCTTGAACATGGTTTTGCAGAGCACCTTAACCCATTGATGACACAACTATCAAAGCTGCAACAATCCCTCTTTGACGTCCAGTTCGAACAACACTGGCTAGAAGCTCAGACTGATCGCCAATCTATATGTTTGTATCTCTCTCTATCTCCCGTAGTTAAAAAAGTGATGACAACATTTTGATTCAAAATTGTTGTTATGGGCAGTGAATCAAGGAATGAGTAAGAGGGAAATCCACAAAGCAATGTTAGAATCACTCGTACTCATTGGAGCAAGCATTTTCCAAATCTATCTCCTTCAGCGCCTCTTCGAGTGGAAACTCGGAATCTGCAGAGTTTAGTCAACTAAAGCCTTAATACTTTAAACTTGATAAAAATGGAAATAAACAGAAATCGCAAATCGCATTTTTGAATCGAATCGCCGGTTCAAAATATGAATCGTACGCTTTTTGTGAAAAACGATTCACAAGTACGCTTTGAATCGTTTTTACTTTTTCTGAATCGAATCGTCCGATTTGAATCGTAAATCGGACGATTTTAAAAAACATGGAGGGGAAGACAAGCTAATTTGGAGTTGTGATCTTAAATGGAATCTCTCTACTTCTTTTGCAGTCAATAAAGTAAGAACAAAAATGCCATTCTACATTGGCCTAAATACATATGGAATTCTTTTCTTCATCCTAGTATAGCTAGTAATGTGTGGAAGCTGATTCAAGGGGTGTACATGCATGATGAGATTATGGTGAGAAAGGGGTATGAGATGGTTTCTAAATGTTGTGTGTGTGAAAATGATCAAGACAGTATGTCTCATCTATTATGGTATTGTAAATTCAGTATAAACATTTGGAGCTGGATATGTGCAATATTTCAGTTTGCAGTGCCAAAATCTTTTGATGAGATTTGGAGATGTGCTCAGAATAAAAGTCCATTGGTCAAGCAAGTATGGACAATAGCAACTTGTAGTATTCTGAAAGAGATTTGGTTTCAAAAGAACAAGAAATTCTTTGAAGGAATTCATACAACTGAACATGATGTAAGGTGCAGAGTAATGAAAGCTATCATTGAGGGAGGCTTAAAAATTAATGGGAATAAATGGAATCAGGATTATGATATGGCAATTATAGGTATTTTTAATCTTGATGTTAGGAGATCTAAGTTCCAGTTTATACAAGAATGTTATTGGGAGCCTCCAGAAGATGATTATATAATGTTTTGTTGTGATGGAGCCTCATTTGGAAATCCAGGAGCAGCTGGTTTTGGTGTTTATGTCAAGAACAGTGTATGCCAAGTTCTGGGTACTCTTTCAGGGGGTTTAGGGATTGATACTAATTATATAGCAGAGATTTATGCAGTGGTCTATGCAGTGGAGCTTGCAGTCTCATGGAAAATATCCAAGGTAATCATAGTTTCATATTTTAAAGCTGCAATAAATAATTTTTCTAAAGGGGAAATGCCTTGGTTTGTTAGAGCAAGATGGGAATTACCTATTTAGCACATTACAGATATTCATTTCAAACATTTTTTTAGAGAGGTAAATTTTTCAGCTGATAGCACAGCTAAAAGAGGTGCAGCCATGAAAGCAGGAGAAAGACACATCTATATTGGAAGACCAATTTTTTTAACAAGGGTTGAAATGCCTGGTGTGAAGTATGTAAGGTTTAGTTAATGCTTGTTGGGATTTGTTTAGTCTGCTATCTTTTTGTTCTTGATTAAAATTTTTTCTCTTGTAACTGTTCAATTTTATTATCAATAAAATGGGTGTGATTCAGAAAAAAAAAAAAACACAGCCAGGCATGAGACCTTCCCTTTTACTTGCTGGTAGAATAAGGTTTAATTAAGACCGAATGTCATGCCTTAATTCACGGCTTGTAGAAGGCTTTCCTTTTCGGAATTGCATCATTCTGATGAACATAAGAGATGATCTTGAATCTTTCATTCGTATAGTTCGTCCTGAAATCGTGCCCATCTTCTTTACAGGTATCATCTCGTGTTTTCTCCTGGTTTCCATTTTGTCTTCTTTCTTATGTATGTTGTCGGTGTAGATAGGGTGAAAACTTTCCCATTTTCTCTGGTTTTGTAGTGCATAATGGGATCTTCCAGAGGCAGCCGCACCTCTAACTCTTCGGAGAAAAACTTTGGAATCGGTGAAAACCAGTTTTCTTCTCATGAGGAGGAATTAGATAGAATAAAATCTCTATTCCATGAAGCTGGAGGAATTATCCAGGACCTACCTTCTATCTATCTAGGTGAAGTGCAAGTGCGCGTTAAGACCTTCTTGGGTTCAGTGAACATGGAGGAGGAACGGGAAGGTGATGAAGCACCCCGGTGTGTTGAGAGGCTTCAGTGCAGAAAAACTTCTTCTCCGCCCAATGCTAGGGCGGAAAGGAACGCTTCTAGGTTGAAACGACAGAAGACGGAGTCTGTGAAACTTTTAGGGGAAAGCCCACGTAACCTTTTTTTTCTAGGATGGCATCATAATTATCGATTCTGATGCGGATGAATTGGGAAATCCTCCTCGAAAGGTCGCTAAGAAGACCTTCAAGGAAGACGTTGTGTTTGATGAAACTGAAACACCCTTCGTAGTATACGCTGGAACTGTTGTCGGCGACATTGGGGAAGTCATGGTAGCATATGCTGGATCGGTTGTTGAGGCGGGTTTCGGGAAGGAGATGGGTGTTGTTGCTATTGAGGAATCTTAGGGGTGGGATGTCGAGGTTGCTACTGCTGATGCGGCTGTTGGATGGAACCTTTGCTGCCCGAGAGATTGTTAGGGAAAGTGCTTGAAAAGAGTTTTGACCGAGGAGACTCGCGCGTCAGGTTTCGATGACTAGCTTCTCCTTTTATTGTTTCTATTTGTTCCGTAGTCATCCTGATGCTCCGTAGATTCGTCTTTACCTTCTTTATATTCATGGCGAAGTTAGGATTTTGCCAATTAGCATACCGCTTGCGGTTTCTCATTTTTGAATAAAGCTTCTTATTTGAAAGACCCGGATCTTCTTTTAGAATAGGTTGTTCGACTCTCAATGTCCTTACAATATTCCCTTCGGAATTTTGAATAATTGAATAAGGTATTTCTGGCACTGTTTCGGTTTTTTTTTTTTGTTGTGATATGATGGTTAATGGCTTCTCAATAACTTGGGATTTATTTGGTATATTTTCTGAGATTTGGAAAACTCATTCAGAAAGAGAGGTATGTTTTTTTTTGAATAAAATGAAACCCTAAAGAAGAACACAAATGGTGCATTTATCTTGAGGAAATACAAATATCAAGCGGAAGGAGAAATTGCTAAAGAAAATACTAAAGGGAGAATGGTTGGAAGAGGGTAGTACAACGTTTTTTAGGGATTGAAAAGCTTGAGCCATCACGAGTGAACTATCACACCTCCCAACTTTTCTGTGTTGATAAGCTTGCAGTAACCTCCCAAAAGGACGTCTGACACCAGATATGGCTCGTCTTCTTTTTCCTTGGGTGAGTCGGTCCGAACAACTATCTTTACCGTCATCTTTCTAACTTGAAACGAGTTCACTTTGACCACCATATCTCTGATTTGAAAAGAGTTCAGGTGTTATGTAACCATTTTAATCTTGGTCTCTTCGGTTTCGATGGCAGCTTCCAAATTCTTTGCAAAACGTTTGGATGGCCCAGCGCCCCATTCACATCTCTTGACAGCGTCCGCGCCAGTAATCGCTTTGAGTCCCCATGACAGAATAGGGGAAGAAATGACTGGTTGTATATAAGATCGTTTGGCCAAACTTACTTGCATTTGGAATCCATGAGTTAGTGCCAACAGGTCATCTCCAGGTGTCCGGGTTCCATCTGTAACTCGTCGATGCAGCAACAAGTGGTCATGGACAAAAGTTAGGGTTTTGACTTTGTTTAGGCGCGACCCAAATAGGGCCAAAGGTTTCCATGCGTTAGCTGGTATCGTTGGATGGCTAAGATCTGCACCTTAGATGAAAAATGGTCGTTAATTGTTGAAGGCCTTCGTTTTGGAAGCTGTAAAGGGAAGATCGACATGGTATGGGTTAGGCGTGACAAGGTGGCTGGCACGGCATGCCGTTGGCACATGTGTCATGGTCGACATGCCTTGGCGCAGTTTTGGCGTGGCCAAAACTAGGGTTTGGTTGTTGGTCCAAAGGTTACCATGCGTTGGTTGGCGACCTTTGACGGTTAAGATTTGCATGTTAGATGGAAAGATGGTCGTTGATTGTTGTAGGCCTTCGTTTGGTAGCCACCGGAATGAAAGAATGGTCGGCATGGATTTGACATGGAGTGGAGCCACTGGCAGTGTGCGGATTGGAAGGGGAGCGCTTGCGGCTTTGTCTATATTAGGGTTTAGTATGTTGAAACCCTAATTAGCTCCCTTTACTAGAATCGATGTAGAATTCTCATACAAACTCGGATTCTGATGGTCCACACCTCCATTCTGTACGAAAAAGAATTTCATATCTCCCCATGCGAGAATATTTAGGTTTTGAGCTCATTCGGGAGGTGAAAACAGCCCGAAAGTGAAACTCAGGAAGAATTCAAGAGGGACGGTGGCATGTTTGGTGCGTTTTTGGGAAGCTAGCATGTTTTGGGAAGCTAGAAATTTTTGGGCCAAATGTTAACATACGTTGTTTGGCAACCTTGGACGGCTAGGATTTTCACCTAGGATGGAAGGGTGGCCGTTGATCGTCGTACGCCTTCGTTTTGGTAGACGCATTGGGAAGGCCAACACGGTATGGCGCGACAAGGTGGTTGGCATGCCATTGGCACATGTGGCATGGAGTGCCTTGGCGCGGTTTGGCGTGGCCAAAATTAGGGTTTTGGGACAAAGGTTACCATGCGTTTGTTTGGCAACCTTGGACGGCTAAGATTTGCATCTTAGATGGAAAGATGGTTGTTGATTGTTGCAGGCCTTTGTATTGGTAGCCGCATGGGGAAGGCCAACACGGTATGGCGCGGCAAGGTGGTTAGCACGACATGCCATTGGCACATGTGGCATGGTCGGCATGCCTTGGCGCGGTTTGGGCGTGGCCAAAACTAGGGTTTTGGCATTGGGCCAAAGGTTAACATGCGTTGGTTGGTGACCTTGGATGGCTAATATTTGTATCTTAGATGGAAATATGGTCGTTGATTATTGTAGGCCTTTGTTTTGGTAGCCGCATGGGGAAGGCTAACACGGTATGGCGCGGAAAGGTGGCTGGCATGCCATTGGTACATGTGGGGCCAAGGGTTTGGCATGTCGTTGGCGCATGGTGCGACTAGCATGGTTTGGGACAAGGCAAGATGCAGTTGGCTTGGCTAGCATGATTGGAATGTCTTGGCACGGTAGGTGTGGCTGGCATGGTTTTCCATTGGCATAGTGGTGCGGCTAGCATGGTTGGCATGCCTTGGCGCGGTAGATGTGGCTAACATGGTTTGCCATTGGCACAGTGGTGCGGCTAGCATGGTTGGCATGCCTTGGCGCGGTAGATGTGGCTGGCATGGTTTTCCATTGGCACATGCAGTGTGGAAATTAGGGTTTGGCATGTCGAAACCCTAATTAGTATTAAAAAAAGGTACCCTGGTAATTTTCTCGCAGACATATTAAAGGGTTCAATAAATGCACTCATTGGAGACATTATTACTCAAATTTTGTGACGTCACCGTCCGACTAGGGTTTTACGATTTTAACCCTAAGCTAAAAACCACCATCAACAACTGCAGTATCTTTGTCATCCTTTAAATCCAAATACAATTTGTACATATGCATATTCTAAGGTTTGTATTTTATTTAATATAAGCTTTGTATCCCACAGTGAATATTATCTAAGTTTTAGTTTTACATTTTCAACAATATTTAGTCTATAATGAGCCTATTTACTTCGGAAGAGAAGATTGAGGATGTTGTCACTTATTCTTCTAATCACCTAATTTGATTTGGATGTTTACGGCTTTTTAGTGTGGTTGCTGTGAAAATACCGAATAAAGCGAAAATTGTTATTAAATAATAATAATAATAATAATAATAATAATAATAATAATCAAGCTTTGGTAATTTGTTCGAAATCCTAATGCTTAAATTCAAGTTGCCAATCTAATTTACTGTAAGGAAACAAAAAACTGTAACATAAGGGTGAGTATGCAAGAAAACATTCTCGAATTTAATTTAAATTATTTCCTATTTTTAATTACAAATATCATCGAGAATCAGATTACGAAGACCCATCTCCAGGCGTACAATCATGATTTCATCAGTTTCAGCCAACTCATGGCGTCTTCCATTTGTTGAGACATTATTATAACATCGAGCGAATTTCACATTTTTATTAAGCGAATTGATATCTCTCAAAATCTCGTACCCTCGAATATACTTGGTGCAGATACCATTATTTTCTTATATAGTTTTATTACTTGTCTTAAAAATACTGCTCCCTAATTGAAAGAGTATAATGGAATATTATCTTAGAACAGTGCTCTTTAGCTGAGAGAGCATAACTGAAAATGTATGTATAAGTAGTAGAGGATAATGACTTTGTTTCTAGTGATAACGCTCGCATTTCATGTCGAATATCCCAATAACTTGAAATAAACCTCATACCTCTCATGCAGTGTACTCTTAAAGTATATGATTATGGAATAATGTTGAATAACTTTAAGTTTTGAAAGAAAATTTGAGTATCATGCTTCCCTTTTGGATGGGTTGGACAGTCTTGGACCCTTGATTTTCGAGTTATTTCCTCGCATTGCTTAGGTTTTATCTCTCCACGTGTTAGTGATGAGTGCCAAATATTGCATATTCATACACCTTTTCATTGGCACTTAACTCATCTTTCGCGCTTCAAAGTCATATATTATCCCAAATTCTGCATTCTTACCATCTTCAAGAATAAATATTTGTATTAATTAATTTTGTGTTTTTAAGTACTAAATAAAGCTTGGAAGAATTGAGAAGACAAAAGAGAAGAAAGTTGGAAGCGTTGCAACCCGCTCGCGCATCGGTGGCAACTTTGTTTACAAATTCATGGGATTAAACAAACCCATGATCCAAAACCCAAGACCCAAATCCATTTCCACCTCACCCCCATTGGATTCTTTCTAAAACATCCACCTCACCCCCATTGGATTCTTTCCAAAACATCCACCTCACCCCCATTGTATTCCATTCTATCCATCAATTAAGAAAACATGTTTTGTTTAATTGTTGAGTGGTTGCTACAGTGAAATTCGGATCCCAAGTGTGAGAGAATTTTTGTGTATAAATAGAGAGGGTTGTTGTGTTGAAAACTCATCCAAGAATAGCTTGTTCATGTTAGTTTATCAAATTTCAATTTTGTTGTAATGTTCTTCATGTTCTAATTTCATTTACTAGGGTTTAGATGAAGCCCTAATCTCATTGGTATGTATTCATATCTTGTATCTTGTTCTTGAAAGTTTAGAATTGTTTAAAGATATAACTTAATCCAAGTTTGTCAACATCTTGCTCTCACAATGTATGCCATGTATCCATTGTAGTTAGAATATCTCTATGTTGATTATGCTACAACTCATGCTTAACCAAATATTGATCTTTAGATTAGTTGTGCTTAATTAGACAATTAATGCTTTGGAGAAATACTTTAGTTGTGATTAAATTATCCATTGGAGAAACACCTTAGTTATACGGTAGACTTGAATCTACTATAAGGACAAGAATAATATTACAAGTTGAATGCATATCATAGGTTATTGGTGGATTTGAATACCCTAGTATCCATATTATCATTGTTTACATATCTTGCTATTTGCATCTTTTACTTTTATTATTTCAGTCACTTGAAAATCATATCGTCGTATCGACAAAATCAAACCCCTTTTGGTTACTCTCTGAATCAGGATTTAGAATCAACTTCTACACTCACCAAGTCTCTGTGGTTCGACCTGTGCTTGCCCTGTGTTGCTTGTCGACACTGTGCACTTGCAGTTTATACATAGTTGTAGGTATCTTTCCGAGCCTACCAGTTAGTTGAGCCACAACTCACTTCTCAGGATGATTCGTTATATCAGTATGTTGTTAAAATTTATCTTTAATATATATGAACAATTGACTAATAAAAAATGTTTTAAGAAGAAAAATGCATGAGGCTATCTCTTTTGACTCTCGAAAGTTGTTAATCATGTTATTTTTCCCTTTTCTTAAAAATTGATCGAGTTGTAAACCTGACATTTGGCTAAAATGCCATTGATAGACCTTTTTCAAAAGTCTCCTTAATCGTTTACATGTCATTTCAGAAATCTCTCTATGCCACCTCCAACGGTTAGAAACACTTGTTCGAAACCCATCATTATGTAAAGCATTGGAATTATGTAGCTTATTGAAACCTTAGATTTTTATATCAGTCCTTTATTATTTTTTCCGGTTTTTGACATTCAAATATTTTCCAATAAGAAATTCAAATTGATGTTTGGTTCCCGTACAAACAAATACGTTCGTGTCTATTCTTCATCAGTATAATTACTTGTTAGATGATCAAATTCTTAAAACATGGATATCTTTTTCTTTTATGTGAACTCTTGACACTTGGAATGTCACAAAGATCAACCATTTAATAGCGATTCCAACAAAGTTTGCTTCACACTTATGGTCTCTTTTCCAAATAGTAAATGGCACACCTATGGACTGCTTGCAATATTTCATTTTATATCTTAATGTGTCATCAACGCTCAAAACAATATCTAGACAGTCAAACAGTATAAATCCTCATTTCGAGAATTCATGTTGGAAAGAAAATTAGCGAAGTGAATACAAGTGGTAGCAATTCTGAAATTTAAGAAATAATAATACAGTGGTGTAACACTGATTGAGGCCTCTACATAACAGTACTGACATCTCATTTTAAACACTTGGTGAAAAAAGAATTCTACATATAAAATAGATAAAGAAAATGCACCTGATATTGGATAATAGGAATATCCATATATAAAATTTCCCATAAAATAAAGGATAAAGAAAAGTTCAGATTAATAAAATAAATTAATAATTCGAGAACACATTACAAAAATGATGGCATCAGAAGATAACAGAAATATACTTAAATAATTGTAGAAAAAGCTAGCAAAACGAAGTTGGATTATAATTTACCTTGGTCCTGAAAATTACATGCGCAAATCTTTTCAGACTGCTTCGCTTTTTAGTAAATAAACAAATCAAAACAATGTAAAACCCAAATAGACAAAGAAAAAAACAGAACCCTTGAAATTTTAAAAAATAGAAGTCTAAGATATCAATCCATTCCAAGAGAATTTGAACCAAATATAACCATAACCGAAGATGAAACATATCAGTAAACATATAAACATGACGACGGTTGAGATCACTGAGCCATTAATTTTTACATAAAATGAGCTGACTATCCTTGAACCTGTGATTTTTATGTATTATATGGGCATTTATAACACTAAATCTGTGATTCTCACTACCCATAAACCTGTGATTTTTATGTATTCCGTGGCCATTTATTTCACTAAATCTGTCATTTGCACTACCCATAAACCGATCAATAATCACATAAGTGGTGGCGACTATTCTGGGTAAAGATTTCAAACCCACCTGCGGTAACATGTTCAATTCTTGCATTAGTAAAGTCACATAGGGATATCATTACAGGGAGAAATTTAGTTAACCACTAAATATGAGGATATGATTGTAGACCGGGGGGGGGAGTCCAAATTAACTATTGGTAGTAGGTTCCAAATTACACTGCCCACGGTTTCTGACAAGCCACCATCAATATTTATACTTGTGAAGGGAAAAAATATAAACATTTTATTACCTATAAAAAACAATGCCTCAATTCAAACCTTAGACGTCTAATGAAGCACTCGTGCAATTTCGTAGACAAAATGAACATTAAATTGTAAGTAAAGTAGAAGATGCTTGATAAAAAAGGAATAAAACTACCTATTGATCTGCAGAGACAGTGAACTACTTCAGTTTCCTATCTATGAACCTGTTAATCTCCATTGAAGTCCACTTCAGTAGAAGTGTGATGAGTAATAAGATTTGGTACTACAGAAAGAACCAAGTTAGATTATCTAAACATGTGTAATCATAGAGACCCTGCGCCATCTGTGGGAATCGAACCCACGACCACATGGTTCAAACCGATGCGCTCTTCCAGCTGAGCTAAGATGGTAAGTGGAAACACATGGAAACTGAAAAAGGTGTGGTACAACGATCACATTCACTTGGATTATTATATCACATTCACTTGGATTATTATATCATAGAATTTTCATGGAAAAAAAAATCATTACGACTTTAATCAAAATTAAAACTTATATATTAACCAAAGGATCTGAACACTTGGCAGTCCATTTAGCAAATATGGTTATGGGTTCACAATCTGCAATGAAATTGCTGTAAGGACATCACCAATTCATACCATCACATGGAATTTTGATCAATTATAACCATTATCTGTTTAGGAAGATGCAAAAACTTAATTTTTTAAGGAAAAAAAGGTTTCCCATATCTAAAAGATGCAAAAGAAAACACATCTGTTGATGGATCTAAGTTGACTAAACCCATTAACCACACTTGTAAAAGATATTCAGAGATAATTTTGCTTATCGAAGATGTCAGATTACCTTCATACAACATAGTACAAATTCGGTAAGACAATGTCCACGACAAACGCAATGCAAAACATATGTTGCCATGCCTTCCACAAATTAGTCCTTGGTTGAAAACCATCATCCAATCAAGATATCATCACGCCGGTGCCATTGTAGTACAATAATAAAGTCACTGGGTGATGATACCAGAGACCTGAGTTCGAAACTCGCTGGCACCAAAATTCTTTACCGATCAAAAAAAAAAAAAAAAAAAAAAGATATCTTCACTGTAACACCATCTTGGAATTGGGTTAGTTCACCTGCTTCAACCATTGAGCATACATTAGATATGATAAATAGGAAATAATTAAGACCAATTTGCTAATTAAGTGCATGCACAATACATACAAATGATCAGATTTAATCCCAAAAATAATTGTTATACAATTTACCAAATGGAGGGTAAACTATATAAGTCCACCATCACTATTTTCATGCCTACCATACTCTGATAGCTGTCATTCGAAAAGATGGAAACGTTAATTTTCCCATAGACATCGAAAAGAGAAACATCATTGACTTAAAAAAGAAACTCAGAAGTTTTATCTTAGAAATGAGATGATGAAGAAAAAGCCATTCCAAATAAATATGAAATTCCTGAGAAGAAACTTGATGCTCCTGCAAAGCAATAAAACCAAGTCAATTAATCGTTTTTATATGTGGAAGTTGATGTGGATCATCCAAATGCCATGGTAGATAAAAAAAATTCATGTTAACATACCATTATTATATCAACTTTGTTTGCAATATAAGATTCTAAGTTTGGTTCAGTTAATGCACACACTCGATACTGACGTTTCTAGAGCCAATATATTTATGCCATCAGTTTGATGATCTCACATTAACTAAAACTTAAACTAAATAAAAAAAAAATATGGGAAAACAATAGAAAAAAAGAAAAGAGGATTTCAGGGCATCAGATCTCTAAGGTGTTAACATCAATGAAGTATTTAGACGAAAATTACCCATTTTCCAATAGAACTTTCTCATTTGCACCCTTGACATTCAATAATAAAGAAAACCACAACTATTATTCAAATTAAGATGATAAAAGCTTCACAAAGTGCAAGGAAATATAGTGTGAACAACAACAGAGGAAATTGACCTTTTGAAGAAGGACGTGTCTGAAAACTGAGGTGCAAAAGATGGAGAAACTCATAAAATTACATTACCATAAAGGCAAGCATAATCTGCCAACAAAAATAGAACTAATAATAACTCGGGAAACCATTATTAATAAAGCCCAAACAAACAACTAGTATACAACTCCTAAAATATAGAATGAATAACATGAGTGCTCGGTACACCTCCCATTTCTAAAAGAATAACAATCAACTAGTCACGACAAGCTCTAGACAATCAAAGCGTGTACTCAATTTACCAAAGCGTGTACTCAATACTTCTAGACAATAAACTCCAAGACAAGCTCGTTATCAGAATTATTATAAAAATGCCAGACCATATAATTCCTATTATGGTAATCAAGGTGAAAAGGGATCAACAGTCATTGTTGATCCACAGGAACTCAGTTATAGTCCATCTTATCAACCACAACAACAACCCGTGAGTTTTTCTTTTGCTTAGCCAACTACAACTACTTCACCAATTTTACCATCTCCTGTTGAACCTCAATCCATTCAGCAACTTCAACCTAAACCAACAAGCGTCAAATTCTCTAATCGGATGCAAAACCCGTTTCCACCTCAAAATAATCCAACTAACATTTATTCGAAATTTCGTGGAGATAAATGCAATCAACCTGGTCATTCTTCATCTGACTGTCGTCGATTTAATGGTTTTATTGGAGAAACTCAGGTACATAGTGACTCAAAAGATGGTGAAGTTTTTGATGAGGATGAAAGTGAAGAAGTTGAAAATCTTGAATTACATGAAACTTATGGTGATCACTTTGTTGGGATGATTCGTCCACTCATGCTTACTGAACCATGTTATTCTCAACGACATAATATTTTCAAAACCAAATGTTTTATTGGTGGAAACGTATGTGACATGATTATTGACAATGGCAGCGTAGATAATTACATTGCGTCTATTGTTGTGGAGAAATTGGGATTACCAACTACCCCACATCCTAATCCTTATTCTGTAGGTTGGGTGAATAGTTTATCAACATAACGTATTACACATCATTGTGTTATTACGTTCTCTTTTATTGGATATGAAGAATCTGTGCTCTGTGATGTTATCCATATGACTGCAACATATCTCCACCTTGGCAGACCATGGCAGTACGATATACGAGCTTTTCATAACTGTTTTGATAATACTTATTTTTACAAATATGGTAAAATGATTACGCTGTTTCCCTCAAAATATTCTTTAGTGATTAAAGAACGTAGTTATTGCAAGACTACTTCTTTGGTGGCTACTATCTCTAGCTCTTTAAATTCAACTCATACTTTGAGTTCTCATGAAGACACCAAACCTATGATACCAATTCCTATACACGTACAACCTTTATTATCTAAATATCATGCATTATTTCCTGAAGAATCACCTGTGAGTTTACCACCTTTTAGAGATGTTCAGCATTGCATTGATCTTATTCTTGGATATCCATTACCTAATCAAGCTCATTATAGATTAAGTCCCACTGAACATGGCATTTTATAGGGTCAAGTTCATGACTTATTGACTAAGGGATTACTTACATGTTGACTTATTGACTTATTAGTTTACCTCATAATGCTAGAGGGAATGATTCAGTGATGGTTGTTGTAGACACATATTCCAAGATGGCATATTTTATAGCCTGTAAAAAGTCTACCGATGCTTCAAATGTTGCATCTTTATTTTTCTGAGAAATTCGATTACATGGCATTCCTAAATCTATTACTTCTGATAAAGATACAAAATTTCTGAGTTATTTCTGGAAGATATTGTGGATGCGTTTGGGAACTAGTTTACAGTTCAGCACTACTTCACATCCTCAAACAGATGGACAGACTGAAGTTGTCAATCGTTCTTTGGGAAATTTGGTTCGAGCCAAATGCATTGATAACAACAAACAATGGGATATTTTGCTGCCTCACATGGAGTTTGCATTCAATACTTCAGTAAACAGATCCACAGGTAAAACTCCATTTGAAATTGTTTATTCAAAGGTCCCTAATCATGTATTAGACTTGGTTGTACTTCCTAAATTACATAATTCCAATGTCAAAGCTGATAATATGTTGGAGCAAGCTTCTCAACTACATCATGATGTCAAACAAAAACTTGAGGAGTCTAATGCTAAATACAAGGATGCTGCTGATAAGCATAAAAGATTCAAAACTTTTCAGGAGGGAGAGTTAGTCATGATTCATCTACGCAAAGAACGATTTCCAGTTGGTACCTATAACAAGACTAAGATGAAGAAGTACGGACCTTTTAAAATCTTGAAGAAAATCAGTGACAATGCATATGTCATTGATCTAACCAAGGAATGGAACATCTCTAATGTGTTCAATGTTCAAGAGATTTTCACCTTTCATGGTGATAATGAATATTATTTGTTTCCAACAACTCAGAGTCGAGTTTTTCTCAAGATGGGGGGACCGATGTAGGACATCTACATGTTCTCCATGTATCATCTGTCCTAGTTGACCCCTTACGCTGTATCAACAATGATAGTTGATTCCTTTTCGCTGTATCAACTATTACAGTTGATCTATAACATCTACTTTGGTTTACTTGTTTTTCAAGTATAGTTCTTTTAGAGTTTTTCTTATTTCTTCTTTTAGAGTTTTACTATTTTTAGGCTTTTGTTCATGCCTATATAAACATGCTTATTTCGTTTTTATAACACACATTATTATTATCAAGTTAATTAAAACAACTCTTTTAATCTATCTTTCTCATCTTCAAACCCTATTATTCTTCTGTTTCTCATCATTTTCTTCCTTTCTCATCACCAGCAATCTTTAAATTGCTTTCTTCTTATACGTACTACACTAACCATTCTTGGGGTCAGATGTACTTTCTTATGTAGAATTTGAGTCCATCACATCAGTTAGTTGATTTTCCATATCAGTAATATTGTTATTCAACATCGTGTTTCGAGGGGTGATATGACTATTATGTGGGTTCACTGAGTGTTCTTGGTTTAGGGAGGAGTTTCTCATTCTTTTGGTTTGCCGCAGACTATCTGGTTCCTTATCAGTCATTTCCTCCTCACTAGAATTTCTTAAAACATCATTATTGTTTCCTTCATAAATATCCATTTTCTCAAGCAGATATTCTTCATACTCCGCAGATGATAAGCTATCCAGACAGGTGTTATCTATATGATCCATTAAAAATCATTAATTGCAGATGATTTTTGGTTGTAGTTCCTAGTGATAACGGATCCACGCAGGGGCGGAGCCAGATTAGTGCAAGGGGGTGCAAGTAATTTACACCCAATTTTTTTTAAAACTAATCACAAGCCTAATTTTACTAGTTTGCACCCCTTAAATAATTTGGATACGCCCAAAAAAAATATTTGCATCCCTTGACTAGAAATATTGGCTCCGCCCTTGGATCCATGCGTCTTTTCCAGAAATAGTTTTCCACCATCCATCTCTACGAAGAGGTTTCTTCAGAAAATAGCCTTTATTGTATTACTTAATCGCACTCTACAGTACTTTGGCTCAGTAGATATCTTCTCCTCCATAAATTTTATAGCCTTATCCACCACCACAACATTCATGTGTTTCAAGTTTCAGATAATTGAATTGAACAGTAAAAACTTGATGACTAAACACGTAATCCTTTGCGGAAGTATCTGGAATGTAATTAATAGCAAACAATGCACCACCAATAATCCAGGGACCATTTAGAATTTGTTTTCCTCGCTATTCAATCTTACAAGCATAAGGTTATGGCCCATGACACGGATTTCCTTATTCATAGACCTTCTCCACAGAGAGTTATTGTCTTCTCTGATAACCTTCATTTGTATCTTGTCTTTTTCCATAAGTTTTCCAAGCATTCCATGAGACCATTCATCTGCTGCTTCACTAATTTTTTGTGATGATCCAACTGTTCTTTTTTGTGTAGCTGGCATCTCGATAACAACATTCCTAAGTTATCTACAAATTTGATTGATACAGTTTTCTGATCTTGAAAACATGATAAGATTTTTACGAAGGTTTACTATGGAGTTTTTGGTTGTATAGATAACAACTAGGATTTGCACGAAGGAAAATAGAAATGTCCGGAGTTAAATACGACCAACTTACCTTGAAAAATAATTAAGATCCTTTAAATAAAGGATAGTATTGTTGATTAGTTGTTTAAAATGGATGAAATGATTTCCAGAATAATACATCATAACGAATTTTTTTTCGCGATTAGGTGAAGACCAAAGTTTGGGAAGTAATTTTTTTTGAGTTTCCTGATCTGGATGAAGATCTTCATGGATATACTGAATATGATTTTTTAATAAAAATGATTAGGGTATGGATATAGGAAGAGGGTATTGAAGGAACCGATCCACTGATATGGACCATCGTTAACAAGACGATAGTTAGCACTACCGCCATTGACACCACTGTTTTGACTTCCTATAGAATTGGATTATCATGAGACCTGCATACAAAGTTACACTTAGGGTGTTCATGGTTAATGGTTAACCGAGAAACCGAACCAAACCAAACCGATTAGGGGGAAACCGAATTAAGCCATTAACTAATGGTTGGTTTTGGTTTAGAAAAGATGAAAATCGAGATTAATGGTTTGGTTTTGGTATGATAGAGAAACCAAACCAATAACCAATGGTTAACCGAATATTAGTAAAAAAAAAATCATTGATTAAATTTTCATTAGAGATGTCACTGTATAGCCTACTATTAGTTAAATCTTTTGATCTCTAGATTTGGAGTACGCTTTAACTACTCTTGATATTCTTTTTATTTATTTTTTGTCTTTAAATTTTTGTAAGCCAATACTATTTTTTTCTGTAAATTTGTATAATTTTTTTTTTGGTTTGACATAATTATTGGTTAACCAAAAACCACTGGGAAAAACCGAAACCGGCTGGAACCATTTGGAAACCGAACCAATGGTTAATGAATTGGTTTGGTTTTAATTTTTAGAAACCGATAGTATTGGTTTCGGTTTTGGTTTGGCTTGAAACCGAACCAAAACCTACCATGAACACCCCTAGTTACACTGGCATTAGAAGAGGAGTATAAACGTAAAATCTATAATACAAAACATCATGGGTTTTTGAGCCTTGGAAAGACGGATAATATTGTGAGACACAAACTTTACATCCGATCATCCTAGTCTCACCCAACCAAAAACATCTAACGGATGTAAGAGTTGTAATCTCTTTTCATTACGAATATACTTTGAGTAGGTTCCCTCATAATTATGATCATAAATAAACATTAAATTGGATGTGAAAAAATATTAAAACTATTAAAGACCATTAAATCTAATTATCTCATATTATATTCTCCATCCACATATAATAAATAATAAAACACCCAAAAATTCTCAATATCAAGAATCACAAAATTCCAATTAAATGCACAAAATTTAATGGAAACCAAGTTATTCTCCAGCCATTGAAGAACTGTGCATAAAAACACCAACTATAGAGAAAATTCATGATAACCAATTGTCTTTTTATTTAAATCATACATCAAAAAGCAAATTTTATATATAAAAAAAAATAATAAAAAATACAAATTATTTATAACGAATAAAATCCAATAGCATGCCTAGAGGAGAAACAAATCAAGGTGCGAAATTGTTTGGAAATTATCTTGGTGATATGAAGACATTTGGTGCAAAGAATCGCACCTGCCATTTTCAATCGTATGAATTAACCCCTTCAATTGATAAACATGTGCAAAGAATCACAATTACGTAATGGATTTTGCATGTTTCTCCTTAACCAAGCATACTCAAATCTGATATATAAAATTGTTGAATCCCCTTCTCCAAAATTTTCAATAGACATGAGATGGAAATTCAAAAAATGGATTCAAAATCTACTTAGTTGATCAACACTTGAGAATTTGAATGGTTTCATCAACTTATGTGGAGTGAATCAAAGTCGCAGTGGGGATCAATGAAAATTTGAGGGAAGTTGTAAGTTTTAAGAAAGTCACTAACACGTTCATTAAATAGATTTGTTAGTTGGCCTGCACTTGAGAATTAAATATATCAAAGTGAAAAACAATACAATGAGATCATATATGCATTAAATAGATTTGATGGCGGAAAGGTGAATCCAATG
This sequence comes from Papaver bracteatum, assembly GCA_023529315.1. Lineage (NCBI taxonomy): Eukaryota > Viridiplantae > Streptophyta > Magnoliopsida > Ranunculales > Papaveraceae > Papaver > Papaver bracteatum. Next base: position 554,530 of record JAJJWX010002616.1, read on the forward strand.
TTTTAAAACATTATTACTTAAATGATGTATATAGCTGTTTATAGGTGAAAATAGTTTCTGCTGATTTTGGTAATTGTAGGTGTGAAGGTGAGAAACTGTTTAAACCCAAAACAATGTACTGCAAGGGAGTACTTTAGATTTGAGAGATCAATCTGTACAAGTCCGGGCTAAACCAATAAATGGCCGTTCCAGACTTGCTTCGGTCACAAAGAGGAGGAGAATGGGTTGGTTTTGGGGAGGGAAGCCAGGAGAGTGGTGAGACCAGAATAGTTGATTCTGGAAGAGCAGTTGGGTTTATATGACTTGTTATCAGAAAAGTAAGAGAGCTCATGAGGAGAGCTAGCAAGTAAGTATTTCTGAGTGTTGTCTTGTCCGAATGAACTTGTTGTTCAAAGGCAAATAGGTAAGACCTATTTATACAAGTCGAGGTAGAAACGTACCCTGGTCTCATTAAGGAGTGGGGAAGTAAATGGGAGGAGGTGGTAACCGTATGCATGGACTTGATGTTCCATAAAGTGGTTAACGCATGAAACTGGTTTTCATGAAATTGTTAACGTTATGTAATTGATGTTCCATAAGGTTGTTAACTCACGACTTTATGTCCCATGAACGTTTCCCACATAACTCCCGTATTTACTAGGCGCCTCACCCTTATGACACTTCCTTATGAAGGGCGTAGTGTACGCCGCACACTGTATACCACCAAACCAATACCCAAATAGGATCCCCCAGTTTGTGTTGATGTCTCGAATGTTTTTGGAAAACATGTAACACGTTGTTGTGGCTTTCCAAGTCGATCTCGGGGAACTTGCTAGCCTGGTAACCTTCGAAGGTCGAGATGTTGCATCTTGAGAGGAGGGGAAACCGTTGATCGTTGCATGCCTTCGTTATGGTATCCGCGTAGTGAGGTCCAACAGGGTGGCACGGCTAGGGTGTGTTTAAACTTGGCATGAGGGGCCAAGGGTTCGCCATGGGCATATGGCATGGCTAGGGCCAAGGCTAGGGCGCTTGGCTTGGCATGACGTGACTAGCATGGCTCGGGCCAAGGCAAAGTGCGTTTGGCATGGCGCGGCTAGATTGGCTAGGTTTGGTTTGGCTTGGCATGTGGGGCCAAGGGTTTTCCATGGGCGTATGGCATGGCTAGGGCCAATGAGATGTCGCTTGGCATGGCATGACGTGACTAGCATGGCTAGGGCCAAGGCAAAATGCGTTTGGCATGGCGCGGCTAGCTTGGCTTGGTTTGGTTTGGATTGGCATGTGGGGCCAAGGGGTAGCCATGGGCGCATGGCATGACTAGCATGGCTAGGGCCAAGAAAAAGTGTTTTTGGCATGGCGCGGCTAGCTTGGCTAGGTTTGGTTTGGCTTGGCATGTGGGGCCAATGGGTATCCATGGGCGCATGGTGTGACTAGCATGGCTAGGGCCAAGGCAAAGTGCGTTTGGCATGGTGCGGCAAGCTTGGCTAGGTTTGGTTTGGCTTGGAACGTGGGTCCAAGGGGTAGCCATGGGCGCATGGCGTGACTAGCTTGGGATAGGCACGTGACCAAGCTAGGGTTTTGGGCCAAAGGTCGTGAGGGGACCTTAGACGGCCAGGATTTGCTCCTGGGATTGAAGGGCAACCGTTGATTGTTGCATGCCTTCACTTTGGTAGCCGCATGGGGAAGGCCATCATGGTGGCGCGACATGAGGGGCCATGGAGAGACGTGTTTGGCATGGCGCAGCCGGTGTGGCTAGCGTCGGCTAAGTGTGTGACCAAGCTATGGTTTTGGGCCAAAGGTCATGATGGGACCTTAGACGGCCAGTATTTTCTCCTGGGATTGAAGGGCAACCGTTGATTGTTGCACACCTTCAATTTGGTAGCCGCATGGTGGCGCGACATGAGGGGCCATGGCGAGACATGTTTGGCATGGCGCGGTCGGCGTGGCTGGCATGATTTTCCATCGGCACAGAGGTGCGGCTAGCATGGTTGGCATGACTTGGCGCGGTCGGTGTGGCTTACATGATTTGTCATTGGCACAGAGGTGCGGCTAGCATGGTTGGAATGCCTTGGCGCGGTCGGTGTGGCTTGCATGATTTTCCATTTGCACTAAGGTGTGGCTAGCATGGTTGGCATGCCTTGGTGCGGTCGGTGTGGCTGGCATGATTTGCCATTGTCACAGAGGTGCAGCTAGCATGGTTGGAATGCTTTGGCGCGGTTGGTGTGGCTAACATGATTTTCCATTGGCACAGAGGTGTGGCTAGCATGGTTGGCATGCTTTGGCGCGGTTGGTATGGCTGGCGTGATTTGCCATTGGCACAGAGGTGCGACTAGCATGGTTGTCATGCTTTGGCGCGGTTAGTGTGGCTGGCATGATTTTCCATTGGCACAGAGGTGCGGCTAGCATGGTTGGCATGCTTTGGCGCGGTTGGTGTGGCTGGCATGATTTGCAATTGGCACAGAGGTGCGGCTATCATGGTTGGCATGCTTTGGCGCGGTTGGTGTGGCTGGCATGATTTTCCATTGGCACACGTGGGAATTAGGGTTTGGCTCGTCGTAACCCTAATTTGAAAAATATACCTGGGTAATTACTTTAGAGACACATTAAAGGTTTCAGTAAATGTGCCTAGTAAATGCTTGTTGCTTTAAATATTGTGACATTATTGTATGATAGGGTTTAGTGTTTTAAGATTTAAACCCTAAGCTACAAACCACCATCAACATTAAGTCCCCTACTTAGCTCGGAACAGGTGCCTTGTTGCGAGGTAAGCATATGATGGTGACATACAAGGACATAATCGAGGTGTAAATCATTGCAAAGATGGTCAGGAGAATCCGAATAACCTTTTTTGTGGTAAGGAGAGTTTTGGCTTCCCGTGTTTGCGTACCTGCGTAAGCTATACTGGGAATGCTGACCGTGGAGTGGTGAGGCGAAAGTTACCGGCTTGGTCTGGTCGTACATCTCCAAGGCAAAGGGGGTGCGGTCTTGGGAGGCGAGACAGCTTGGCTCGAGGGGCCAAGGGGTGGCGTGGTCCTGGCCGCGACAATGGCATACATGAGCGACTAGGCGTGGCGGGGCCGTGATGATGGAGCGAGGTCTTTGCTAGGGCCGCGGCGATGGCATGCACGGGCGGCTAGGCGTGGTGGGGCCGCGATGCTGGAGTGAGGGCTTGGCTAAGTCCACGTCAATGGCATACATGGGCGGCCGGGCGCGGTGGGGCCGTGGTATGGTGTGATGGGGCCGTGATATAGCATGAGTGGTCTTGGACATGGAAATTGGTCTTTGCGGGACTGGTTTCCTCTTTTCCCTTCTTGGCTCAAAATATGAAATCCTTTCTTTGTTCAAACTCCCACGTACCATGTATATATAAAGGAGGGTCGGCTTCTCTTTTGTTTCACGCCTCTTTATTCCTCCCAGCCGTGTGACAACAGTAAAGCAGAGCGGACGAGCGAATCCCAGGTATGCCTTCCAACACTTCTCTTTAACTCGTTTTTTTTTTTGCTGGTGTAAACCCTAGTTATAGGCGTACGTTTTCATGACCTTGTTAGAAATGTTGGCATGAATCTTAGGTATTTTTTGCCCTAGATTGTCATAACACTTAGGCATGGATACCATAATAATGTTGACCACCCCTACTCACTGTGCAAGGTAGGCACGTGATAGTAATGTCCCTGTCTTCTCACAAAAACCTAGTTTTTTAGGCTTTGCTCCTTGTTTTGGTATGGTCGTTTGCATAGTTCCCATGGTGGGGTGCACCTCCTCAGTTGGACGAGAATTCCATGTTGCAGGGTACATCCTTGAAACAGAATGGCTTGTGTCTTGGAAAAATAACTTCCGTGCATTTTACGTAATAATTTCTCCTCGTATTATTTCGTTGTAGTTGTTTGGAAAGCGGAAGTGCTGTGAGAGAACCTTTGTTATGATGCCGTTTGGGAAAAATTCTGCCATACCGATGGATGTTGGTAACTCCAAGCCAAACGTGGCTGATGAATTCTTCACGATAATCTCTGCTAGGAGAAGTCCTCTTAAGCATGTGCCGCTACTTATGACCGGCCCAGAGAGTGAGGGAGGGGATCGGTCGGTTCCTCCCGGAAATGTGATACGGTTTTGTCTTCATAAGAAAGAGTATTCCGCTTGTTTAATTGATTTCAAAGCCCCAATGAGCCCATTGCGTTCCTTCGAAAAATGGATGTGGTTCATGATGAGCCAAGAGCATGTAAGAACCAATTTGACCAAGGCGCGGATCGTTGATGCTGTTGCAGCTTCTGCAGTGCTTCCGATTAGGAGAGATATTCCAGGCTTAGTCTCTTTTGTTTCCAGATGGTGTCCGGACACCCACACGGCCATATGTAGATGGGGTGAAATGACTATTTCCTTGGAGAGCGTGGCTGTACTGCTGAATCTCCCCGTAGTTGGAAACCTTGATGTTAAGTTGTCCGCAGATGAAAAAGAGATGTATGACGCCCTAGTCGCGAAATCAAAAGGATTCGTTCGGAAATAGAATGAGACGAATTGCTTCTATAACTGGTGGGTGTCTCAGTGGTTTCCTGACGCGTTAGAGTCGAACAAAAAGAATAGTACACTTCACGTTGCGACGTTCTTGGCTCTTTGGCTATCCAGAGATATTTTTGATGATGGCTCGGGCAAGAAAGAGATAAGACATGGACTTATTAAGTTTTCCATAAAATTGGCAAAGGGTGTCGTTCTTCCCATTGGCGGTTTATTTCTTGGCTCTCTGTATGCACACTTGGGTCAACTGGTTGCGGACATGCGTGTCTCGAATGGCTACATGAAAGTTTTTTTATATGTTCATGCCGCCTTTCTCCAAGCGTGGCTATGGGAGCACTTCGAGAAGTTGCCCCGAAACCGTTGGTTGTACTTCCTAAGTCTTGTGGTGGCTCGAGGATACTGCGTTGGTTGAACAGGCACCCCAAGACTGGTTGGACCTCTTGACATCTCACACGCAGTTAATTTCCGTTCGTGGGCTCCATTGCATGGGTCTATAACTCAGGTCACTACCTTTGCTCCTGTTCCAAACATGTCTTTGACTTATGATAAAGAAGGCCTAAGTATTGGAGAAATGATGTTCATGCGGAGCTGCACGCCTGGTCACATGCTGTATTTCTTCCGAGGATCTTGCAAAGCAACCTCTTACAACATCGATAGAGCGGCTCGGCACATGGTTTTCGATCAGGGGGTCCCACTTGGTCGTCAGCCGGTTATTCCGGAAGTCCTGTTGTTGACTGTTCTTGATGCCGGTGCTCTCGCATTGGGTAAAAGTCTCCCTTTCCTGCTCGTAGAACGGAATCCATCAACAACCTCCAAGTATAACACATTCTGACAGAGTGAATTTCTCATCATCGAGGGATTTGTGAAAGCCGTAGTGGGAAACACTCATTGTAGGCCTTCTGCCGAGATTTTAGCAAGCCATCCATTGTTGAGGAATACTCCTTTAACCAAAAGGAAACTCGTCGGTCTGGTCGTGGATAGTCCCCAAGTGAAGGAGCGAAGGTCTAAGAATCGTGCTGGTGGTCTTCAGTCGGACTCCACGATTCTACCGACTTTTAGTTCGTCTAACATACGGGTATGTACGGCTTTCCTCTTGACTTTAGCTTGGAATGTCTATATCTTTGTTCCTTTTCTGAGAATTCGTTCTTGTATTCCGTCCAGGGTCTCAGTAGTACGAATGCCTTTGCCAAACTTGCGAGCAGCCAAAATGTATCATTTTTCGAGACAGAGAGTAGCGTTGTCAAGCTTATCCATAGTGATGAAGAATCCGAGAAGGATGAAAGTTCTGAGTCTGGTGATGGTGAGAGTGGTTCTTCTGACAACAGTGTTGAGTCTTCCTCTAGTCAGTCTGAAAGTGAATCAGTGAGTCTTCCCCATGTTTTCTTCGTTTCTCCTTTTTTTTTTTTTTTTTTTTTTAATGCAGTAAACTAAATCTTGATTTTTTAGGAGGAAACCGTTCCTGGGGATGATCTTGAAGTGGAAGACCACCAGAGCGAAGACGTAACCGTACTTCCTACTGCGAAAACTTCACCAGCTAGCGATTTGGACATGGAGATTCATCGTCCCGAGGGCGCCGCCGTGACTCAGGTGGAGGAGAGCACTTCGGGGGGTGAAATCGTAGTTAGGGATCTCCTTCCAGTTGCTGATTCAGTTGCAGGTGCCACCTTCAATCCTCCGTATCTGGCCCCTTTCCCAGGTCATGTGTTGATTGGTGGATTTAGCGTGCCAGCCAAACATGCGATATTGTACATCAATATTTGGGAAATCTACGGTCACATTGCCACGGCTAAGAAGATCACTAGTCGACATGCGCTGGTCAAGCGTGTGGAGGAAGCCTTGTCTTCGATTGATGAGATGTGCAATGTGACTGGTCATACTATTTCCGAGGATGTAATCTCGAGCTGGAAGTTCCATCGTGACATGTGCATGGGTTTCGAATTCAACATTCCTTGGTTAATTGAAGGTCTCTCTGATGTTGAAAAGTTGTTGGTCGAAACAGTCGAAGGTCCTTCCACAGACACAGTGAAGAAGCAGGAAGTGGAATTCAGAAATTTGTGCCGGCAATTGAAATTGAAAAGGGCGGCTCTCCAGAGCATATAGGAGGCCTTCGCCAAGAGGAGCAAGCTGTTGTTGGAAAACTTTCCTTGAATATATATCTGTCTTTAGGACCTCTTATCTTTAGGTTTTTTTTTTTGAAAGGCAAATGAGGCGCCTAGTTTTTGGTTTTTGATTTTTCTGGTTTTCTCGGGTTAATAGATAAATGCTACCTTGACGGTTTTGGATTACATTTTTTTTTTTTTGAGTGAAATATTTAGAATTGAATTGTTTAGGATTATTTTGGATTGTGATTGAAAGTGACACAGACGTCCCAGGAAAACCATGGAACCGTGTGTTGGTAGATGACATGGGGGAAAACATAACATGGCTATGGGTTTTATCACTCCCATGAAAACTTGAATAAGCAAACCATGCATCTCGTCTAGGTAGGAATCACTTGGTTTTTAGATCTCCTGACAAATAGGGAACCTTCCGGGTGTAAGACCGAGTTTCATGTGAAGCACCGCCGCGATTGTAGAGAGTCCCCAGTCATTACTGAGCTGCCTGATAACTGAGCCGTTACTCCCTGGGCGGGTCGTTTTGTTTCTGATCCTCTGGGAAGTCCACAGTCATCCCTTGTCGTGCCATGACTGGTAATCGAGTCATCGAGTAGCTGAGTTAAAGTGGAGCACCTTCCTCTACCATCTTGACGTCTGGATCGAAGAATGAGATCCCTAGTTGAAAACTGACATTGTAACCGAAATATCGAACCTCCCGCTGTGGGCGCCAATTGTTTATAGATGAAAATGGTTTTTGCTGATTTTGGTAATTGCGGGTGTGAAGGTGAGAAACTGTTTAAACCCTAAACAATGTACTGCAAGGGAGTACTTTAGATTCGAGAGATCAATATGTACAAGTCCGGCCTAAACCAAGAAATGGCCGTTCCAGACTTGCTTCGGTCACAAAGAGGAGGAGAATGGGTTAGTTTTGGGGAGGGAAGCAAGGAGAGTGGTGAGACCAGAATAGTTGATTCTGGAAGAGTAGTTGGGTTTATATGAATTGTTATCAGAAAAGTAAGAGAGCTCACGAGGAGATCTAGCAAGTAAGTATTTCTTAGTGTTGTCTTGTCCGAATGAACTTGTTGTTCAAAGGGAAATAGGTAAGACCTATTTATACAAGTCGAGGTATAAATGTACCCTGGTCTCATTAAAGAGTGGGGAAGTAAATGGGAGGAGGTGGTAACCGTATGCATGGACTTGATGTTCCATAAAGTGGTTAACGCATGAAAATGTTAACGTTATGGAATTGATGTTCCATAAGGTTGTTAACTCACGGCTTTATGTCCCATGAACGTTTCCCATATAACTCTCGTATTTACTAGGCGCCTCACCCTTATGAAACTTCCTTATGAAGGGCGTAGTGTACACCGCACGCTGTAGACCACCAAACCAATACCCAAAAAGGATCCCCCAGTTTGTGTTGATGTCTCGAATATTTTTGGAAAACATGTAACACGTTGTTGTGGCTTGGAAAGTCGAGCTCGGGGAACTTGCTAGCCTGGTGACCTTCGACGGTCGAGATGTTGCATCTTGAGAGGAGGGGAAACCGTTGATCGTTGCACGCCTTCGTTTTGGTAGCCGTGTAGTGAGGTCCAACAGGGTGGCATGGCTAGGGTGTGTTTAGACTTGGAATGAGGGGCCAAGGGTTTTCCATGGGTGTATGGCATGGCTAGGGCCAAGGCGAGGGCGCTTGGCTTGGCATGACGTGACTAGCATGGCTAGGGCCAAGGAAAAGTGCATTTGGCATTAAGCGGCTAGCTTGGTTATGTTTGGTTTGGCTTGGCATGTGGGGGCAAGGGGTAGCCTTGGGCGCATGGCGTGACTAGCATGGCTAGGGCCAAGGCAATGTGCGTTTGGCATGGAGCGGCTAGCTTGGCCAGGTTTGGTTTAGCTTGGCATATGGGGCCAAGGGGTATCCATGGGCGCATGGTGTAACTAGCATGGCTAGGGCCAAGGCAAAGTGTGTTTGGCATGGCGATGCTAGCTTGGCTAGGTTTGGTTTGGCTTGGCACGTGGGGCCAAGGGGTAGCCATGGGCGCATGTCGTGACTAGCTTGGGTAAGGCGCGCGACCAAGCTAGGGTTTTGGGCCAAAGGTCGTGAGGGGACCTTAGACGGCCAAGATTTGCTCATGGGATTGAAGGGAAACCGTTTATTGTTGTACGCCTTCACTTTGGTAGCCGCATGGGGAAGGCCAGCATGGTGGCGCGGCATGAGGGGCCATGGCGATACGTGTTTGGCATGGCGCGGCTAGCTTCGGCTAAGTGCGTGACCAAGCTAGGGTTTTGGGCCAAAGGCCATGAGGGGACCTTAGACGGCTAAGATTTGCTCCTGGGATTGAAGGCCAACCGTTGATTGTTGCACGTCTTCACATTTGTAGCCCCATGGTGGCACGACATGAGGGTACATGGCGAGACGTGTTTGGCATGGCGCGGTCGGCGTGGATGGCATTATTTTCTATTGGCACAGAGGTGCGGCTAGCATGGTTTGCATGCCTTGGCGCGGTCGGTATGGCTGGCATGATTTTCCATTGGTACAGAGGTGAGGCTAGCATGGTTGGCATGCCTTGGCGCGGTCGGTGTGGATGGCATGATTTTCCATTGGCACAGAGGTGCAGCTAGCATGGTTGGCATGCCTTGTCACAGTCGGTGTGGCTGGAATGATTTTCCATTGGAACAGAGGTGCGGCTAGCATGGTTGGCATGCTTTGGCGCGGTTGGTGTGGCTAGCATGGTTTTCCATTGGCATAGAGGTGCGGCTAGCATGGTTGGCATGCTTTGGTGCGGTTAGTGTGGCTGACATGATTTTCCATTGGCACATAGGTGCGGCTAGCATGGTTGGCATGATTTGGCGCGGTTGGTGTAGCTGGCATGATTTTCCATTGGCACAGAGGTGCGGCTAGCATGGTTTGCATGCTTTGGCGCGGTTGGTGTGGCTAGCATGATTTGCCATTGGCACACGTGGGAATTAGGATTTGGCTCGTCGTAACCCTAATTTGAAAAATATACTCGGGTAATTACTTTAGAGACACATTAAAGGTTTCAGTAAATGTGCCTAGTAAATGCTTGTTGCTTTAAGTATTGTGACATTACTTTCTTCTAGGGTTTAGTGTTTTACGATTTTAACCCTAATCTAAAAACCACCATCAACAATAGCTAATTTCGCTTAAACATTGTTTTGAGTTTTTTTTTTTTTTTAATGAAAAGGTTAAATTTCATAAATCAAGTAATATAGTACAATAATTTTACCATGTCATCTTTATCAAATTTTTTGACAATATACTCAATTTACTAATTTTTTCCCTGAGGTGCAAAAATATATGTTGAAAACTCTTGATTCTTGCTTCCTTGGCTAGAGTATCCGTTGTCGAATTGTATTTTCTGCTTATATAAGAAGTTGAAGACATAGAATTTCCCAAGGAATGAACTTACAATTAATATTGATGAAATCAGCAATACCTTTGCAAATATATGACAATTGACACCCTAGATAAAATATTATCTCTTAACCAAGAAGTAGCTTTTAACATTGCTTTTGCTTCTGCATGAATTGATGTCGTTGCTTTATCTGAACCCACTTCGATATGCATAAATTCCTCTTGATCTACTAAAAATACAATAAACATGAATCCCATTGATAAGTCTTCTTTCTTGAAAGCATATGTGTTTAAGGACGCCCAATTTTGAGATAAACTCCATTTCTAGAAAAAGGAATTCGCAGTGACGTAATTGACGACGTTGAATATAAAAACTTGTTCATCTGATCTATCAGTATTGTCGGGTTTGGATCCTTTATTTTTAAAACCACTGAGATTCCATGCTTTTAAATAAACCATAGTATGGTAGCAATTATATCTGATATTTGAGAAAAAAATCGAATCCTCTATACAATTTTTGACCCAATTACTTATAGAGTCTATGAAAGGAGGATTGTTAATATGGCTTAAAGATAAACCAAACTAAACCAAACGGCTCTCGTAAAGGGGCACAATTTGAAAAGATGTTTTTTATTTTCTTGTACTTGAGAGTTACACATCTAACAGTCTGCAGATATGTTGGACATATGATCCGCTAGTCTACTTGAAGTTGGTAATGCTTTTTGAACTAATTTCCAAATGAATAATTAAATTCTTGGAATTGCTTTGATTTTTCACAATTTCTTCCACGAAAAATCAGTCATAGTGTCGTTATCTTGTTTCTGATTTATAAGAAAATTATGAATATTTTTCATTGAAAATGCTCTTGAAGAATGATGCCTCCATCCGATCCTATCTTTATCTCAGCTTTGTGTCGAAATTGAAAGAATTTTTTACGTAATGGCCAAAGTGAAACAAATCGTCTAATTTTTCAAAATTCCAAGTATCTTCTGGAGTAATTAACTCTTTTACCATTTTTGGAATTTGGTCCACTATGTCCGATGGTTTTTGAATTATATCTACATTAGGAACCCATCTATTTTCCCAAATTTTAGCTGACTCCCCATTTTTAATTTTCCAAACGAAGTTACCTTTAATAAGGTTCAAGCCTTTTGGATACTAGTCCAAATCCAAGAAAGGTTAGATGTTCTATAGAATTCTAGAGGGTTAGAGTTTGGAAAATATTTGGTTTTAGAAGTTTGACCCATAATTGATCTGGTTCAGAGACTAGTCTACTGTCCAATTTGGTAAGAAGTGATAAATTGAACTAGTGTGGGTTTTTAGTTCCTAGCCCCTCTTGAGATATGGGTTTGAAAATATCGGTCCAAGCTTTTATGAAACCTCCCGGTCTTTTAACCCCATTTTTTTTCCACCAATTTTTTTTTTGAATCCTATCCAATTGATCTAAATTCTCTTTTGGTAGAGCTAGATGTAGG